>CM041777.1:182939585-183199067 GCA_023374045.1 Limonium bicolor | reverse complement strand
CCATTGAAGGGGGAAAATCAAGTTTGAAGAGCTCCTTTACTTCTTCATTCATTCAAGGTAAGGAAAGTGAAAGAAAAATCAACTTTCCTCCATTTTTCATATATGGCCGAAATTGCCTTACCAAGATGGCTTATTTTACTCCTTGTTCTAGCCTTGATTCACTCTTCAAAATACTAGAGGAGGTCTTGCCTTGCTTCATTATCAAAGCCCATTCCAAATTCTAAAGGTAATCATCCATTTTAAGGCTTTAAGCACTCTTTTTAACCTAAGAGTAAATTCCATGAGTCTAGGTATATTCATTAGCACTCATTATCTTATTTGAATGTTGATTAGAAGATTTGCAAGGGAACTAAAGGTCCTTGCCGAAATTCGATCAAGAAAACCAAAGGAGGAAAGTGAGAGAAGCTTGAGAAAATAAGGTAACTGGTTATCTAAGGGTGGTTTAAGGTTTTAAGGGGTGGTATTTAGATAAGTACTAAATGTAGCTTAAAGATTACATTAGGTAATGGGTTATATAACCTAGGAAAAAGAATTTAAACAAGCTTGTGAACTTGTGACTAAGGAGCCAATGGAAATGAGTTAGTAAGACAAGCATAAGAGGGAATGTAAGAACACTTATATTGCTATGGGAGCATTGATGTGTGTATTTGCAGGTTGAGGGCTTTTATATGTGGGAAATTCAGTGTTTAAGTTTAAGTCATTTAAGGGCCTAAGAGCCATGTCATTTAAGAGCCTTAGTGCTATGCAATTTAAGATTATTGCACTATATTGAGTTTGTTATGAATGGGTTGATTTGGGTGAGAAATAAGATGAGAAAAAGATTTGATGTGTGTGAGATGATTGAATGGGAAAAACTATGCATATGGGCATGATAATATACTAGAGGAGCTATGGCGAAATTTGAGTAGAAAACAAAGTGTTTAAGTGGTAGTTGTGAATTAATATGACCTAGGATTTACTAGGAGTCATTAAAGGAAATTTGAGTGAAAACGAGTTAACAAAGGTAATCTTGAGGATTAGAATGACCTAGAGTTGTCTAGGAGGAATTGGAGGTTAGGTGGGTGTATTAAACACACCAAAATCATGGTATGAGTGGACTTGGATTATGGAGGTGAAAAACTGTAAGAGAATGTTGTAAATGGTCTAGGAAATGACTAGGAATGTATAAGAGTGTTTAAACATGAGAATGGTGAGTAAATTGAGTAAAGGATATGGGAATGTCTAAGGAGGGTGTAGCATGGTCAAGTTAAATTAAGAACAATGTTAAGGTGTTAAGAGGATGGAAAGAAATGTATAGGTATGTTCAAGTTTAGGGAGTGATGAGTAACAAATGGAAAGGAGAGAAAATTGTGCATGGAGATGCAAGATAACCTTGGGAAGTTTAGCAAAGGAAAGATGGATGAATAATAATGTTTGAGGAGTAGTTATATTGGTCGAAAGGAAACACTATGATTAGTTGAAGTTTTAGGCAAAAATTTACATGTTGGAAGTGTAAGGAATTTAGTTATAAGTGTTAAGAATTTAGTAAGAACTTGAGTAAATGATCAAGGAATTTGGAGGGAGTTGATCCATGGGTTAGGAGGATTTTAAGTGCTAAAATGGTGTTAGAACATGTGTGAATACATGGGGAAAGATTAGAGGAAGATTGGACAAAGAACTAGTGAAGAATGTTGTTCAAAACTGTAAAATTTAACAGTTTAAAGTGTGGTCCGGGACTTGGTCCTTGGATAAAGTCCCAGACCAGCACCAAAAACCTGCCGAGAATCTGCTTCAGAGGTGGTCCAGGACCTAGGCTAGGTACAAGGACCCGGATCACCCATAAATAAGTCCCGAGAGTAAGTCCAGTAATTGGTCCGGGACTACAGCCCGGACCATGTCCCGGACCAGGCTATTTTACAAAGGAAATGTGTTTTTTAGGTGGTAAATGAAGGGGGCTTGTTGGGTAGTGCTATTATATGGTTGTTAAGAGTTGTTTGGTGGAGTTTTATGGCCATTGGAGGTGTGAACAAGTATGAGGTAAAATGAGAAGTAAATAACATAAGTGGTTAAGCTTGAACTACAATGATTTAGTGGCATTTAGTTGAAGATCATTAGTGATGATATGAGTTAGGTTAATTAAAAGAAATTAACCACCCGATTCGATCAATGTTTTAGGGTTTGAGAATTTGGACTGCGGAGGAGAGTATGCAACCGAACGACCAACGGTGAATGGTATGGTTTTCTTGTAGCCTGCTTGTTAACGAGGTGTCCCTCGGTTTGTGTGCTATTTGTTTGTGTTCCGACTAAACAAGATAAAGCATGCAACCGGTTTATTGTATTTGTTGTGTGCTTGTGATTAAGGCTAACACACTTTACTTGAGATTACTTACTAACAATGTTTAGTTAAGAACTATGTGAGAATAAGGAACACACCCAAATAGTGTTTTATTAGTAACCGAAAGAGGTTAACTAACAATCATTGACATTGAGACTTCTACTAACTAGAACTTGGGGGGGGGGGGGGTGAGGAATCTGGAATGGTTCGGTCATGCATGTGTTAAGTAAGAGGTTGGTATCGTTATCAGGTTCCGACTTCCAAATATGACTTGTCTTCGGACTCGTCACCTAGAGTCGACATATAGACTCGGTCACCTTGATTTCTGTTCGAGGTGGGAGGCATTACTGAGATGGTGTGGTGGGATCTACCTAAATCCCAACTATATCTACCAAATATTGTTTATGTAAACCAATGGAGCTGATAACTCATTGGTTAGGGTTACTTTAGACCCGACAAGATAAACAATGAATTAAGGAGCAACCATTCTAATTTAAGAATTGTTGTCGTAATTGAGATAAGATTTGAGATAAAGTACAACCAATTCTAATTAAAGAACGGTTGGTACATTGATACTGAGATAAGGTTTAAGATTGAGGTAAGATGAGAATGGGTTGAGATTAAGGGATATTACTACTTAAGGAGTTAAATGATTAACTCACTTATTAAGGGAACACTTTTAAGTCGTTCATTGTGTGTGAACTATATTTGTTCATATGTGGCTTGTTATTTATTGCACTTCTTATTTATGTTGTGTATCTAATCAACTTCATGCTATCGACAATTAGTCGTCGTAGCCCCGTTAGCTTGGGGGATATAAGAGAATCGTACCAGCAAAGGTGCTGACCCCCTCGGGGGCAACTATTTATTTTATAGGTGAATAACAGAAGGCGACTGTCCTGAGAGTAAGATGGGGTAGACGTATTGCGGGTTTAAGTGTGACCTACGAGTTGTGCATGTACTCTCGTATGGTAATTTGTGTTAGTAAGTTGTATAGGATGTAAGGAGATTGTAAGATTGTTATGTAATTGGTTAAGGCTTGTAAGTACTAATGTTCGGTATATTCGGGTCCATCAGACCATAGCTAGATCTTGGAGAAATTAGTATGCCTAGTTAGTCACATGGGTGACTAACGGCGGTAACACCAACGGTTGTAAGAATTCCGCTGCAATGTTAATATAAGTTTTTTTTGATAATTTAGGCATAGCCTTTTATTAAATAAAGGACATAACCTGACAAAAGTCAGTCGGGTGAGCTAAGACGGGCCTCGTTAAAACCTCCTCGGGCAAAACCCAGTGGGAAAAAGCCCAAGGAGGAAAAAGAGTACCCAGCCCACCCCCTAAATACATCGAATGACATATGATGAAACAGATCCACTATCCGGAGCCTAGGCATATCACTAAGTACCATTATGCACCATCCTACTTGCAAACAAGACTAATACTCTTCTACTACCCCCTTTACCGAAATAACCAAGCAAAAAGGAAACCCCCAAATCTTTGTGCATTCTCCTTCCATGACATTATTACTATGTCACAGGAGCCCTAGTGTTGCTCCAGATCTTCCATCCATCCATCAGCATTCCTCTTACCTGCCTCTTCCATCATGAATGGTCAAATTTCTTTACCCCTTTAATCATGGGAATTTATGATGTGTTCCCATTATTATGCGTCCCACCACACCTAGTATGGGTATCCTTCAAGTATACACATTGCACATCTCACCTTTATATTTCTCCTCATTTATTCATCTGAGACTGAATTTGGTCGATGATATTAGCTTTGGTGAGACTTGGATTTGGAACTTTACACCCCAACTGTAGAAGCAGATCAAAGCACTCCTCTGCTTCTGATTCCACGTTTATGATTTTGCCCCACTCGTTTCTAGCTGGTGCTCTTTCCTTACCAGCAGCGACGCTCTCAAAGTCTGTTTGTTTGCTTAGGGGCTGTGCAACGGTTTCATCATTACCCTCCTTACCCTGCCCTGATAACTCAATATTTCTCTGCAAAAGTGGAGAGGCCGCCTCGTGAATCTCCCCATTTACTGGGTTATTTTCCTTATCTGTAGGGCTTTTCCCAAAGTTTAGATTGATCGGCGGCTGTACTGGAGAAGTTTGAAAAAACGTCTCAGGTATGATGACACAATCCTCCTCTTTCTCTTCCTGTCATGACGCGCCTGAGGTGTACTGAAGCCAACATCAATAATTTTGTCACCTACTGTCTCTCTCTCCCGTTCACACACTTGCTCGGTACTGATTTTTATGGTGGGGCACACTTCTACGCGCATGAGAAGGGGAGCATCCTTATCCCCCCAGTCCACCTCAGCACAGTTTCCACAGTCACCTGACACACGCTGCATATCAAGCGTCTCTTGTTGGGGCTCTTTCATTTCTTCACCCTCGGGCTGCGCTCCCGATTCTTTCATCTCTTTCCCGTCATTCCTTAAATCCGTCTGCGGCAGTGCCTGGGATATTGATCCCCCCTGTTCCCTTTTATTCTCACTAGACATTAATTTCCTTGTCTCATTATCAGAATTTAATTTACCTGTCGCATGATCAGAAAGGGGGCATTGGAACCTGGGTGCCAGTTCCTGTTCGGGGCTCGAGTTCGAACTGTGGGACTGCTCCTGCCCGTTCGTTTGGCCCTCTCCTTCCTCTACACTTTGAGCTAGTCTGTCATTTACCATTTGGATAATGCTTTCTGACCGGTCCAAAATTTTGGACTGAAACATTTGATTGTTGGCTTCAATAATACTTACAGAGAAATTCTGGTTGTCAACATTAACAGTAATTTTCCAATTAATTAGCTGGAGTGTTGAGGTTTCAATTTGAACCCGAATCTCTGCGTTCTCCACAAATTGACTTTCCTCCTCCTCAACTTTGATGACCTCTCCTACAGTCTGGGCTATTTTGCAAACATTTTTCTTGTTCCACGCATGCAGTGGTATTCCACGGATGACTACCCAAGTACGCCTTGCTTCTACCTGATCTGATGTGTTCCAACGACGTATTGTTACCCCTTCTTCCTCTTTGCCCTTTTTTCCTGCATGATCAAGCACGGCTTCCATTTCCTTAGCTGTGTTGAAAACCATGAGCAAGTAATCCTCCCATGTTTGGCCATCGATCATGCAGCCAAACCATGGCTTCTGTTGGGGACTTCTCTTCTGATAAATTGATAACTGCACACCTTTTCAAGCCAGATTTCATCACCTTGTCTGGTTTTATAGTGAGGGATAATCGATCTGTAGCATGGGCTTTCTTTTGTCCGGTCCCTTGCTCTGCCATATTGGGGCGCTTGACAGGCTTCGTCACTGTGCTTCGATGTTGGTGTGTATTATCCTTTTGCATTGTTGCTCTGTTCTCTTTATGCCCTTGAAACTCCATCCTAGCCCACAGTTGACTGCCATTGATATTCCATCCCCGAATACCTTCGATTAGCCTTCTTGCGTCATGGACTTGAGCCACATCCACAAAGGCACAAGCGTTTCGGTTGCCCCTTCTAGCTTTTCTGCTGATGTAGAGTCTCGTCCAGATGACAAATCTTCTTATTATTCTGCCTAAGTGGTACTCCAACACATCTCTGTCAACATTATCTATAAAGACTGTTGTTGGACTTTTTTGGGACGCTGGACTCGCTTTCCGCCATGTTTGTGGGTGTCGATTTTTTTGGTAACTTGCAGATCTTGCCGGCCTGTCCCCCTGTCCTTCCTCCTCAGTTTACTTGCTGTCCCTGTGGTCTTTTTTTGGTAACCGCTTCTCCCTTTGTGACCTCTAACTTCTCTCCTCATTTGATGGTAGAGTGATGGCTAGTTGGTTAGTGAAGTATTTTGGTGGCACGGACGATTCAGTGGTGATGGTGAAGGTTGAGAGGAGGTGTTGGGTGCGTACGTTTTGGTGTAGCAAAGGATTCAGTGGTTGTGGTGGTAGTTGAGGGGGGATGCTGGGTGCCTTTTGGTGATGCGAATGTTTCAGTGATGGTGAAGGTGTAAGCATGGCTGGAGATGAGCGAGGGGAGTAGGCAAAAATGGGGAGAGAGGAGGGAGGGTGCTATTTCTAGGGTTTCAATAATGACTGTCGCCAGTAAATGGTGGTTTATGAGACGAGTATAGATTTATGAGTTGGGGTGTTACAAAAGTGGTATCAGAACGTAACTACGCTCTGATGACAGGAATTACTGAACTTAGGAGGATACCGAGTTAGAGTCTGAGTTATGGGTTAAGGGCTGAGAGATAGAGTGAGAGGTGCATTAGTTAGGACTTCCTGGTGTTTACCGGATATCCATAGTACCTAAACCCGCCCTCCACATCCCTTTCTTGAAATACGGGGAACAAAGGCCAGAGAGAAGAAAGCCTTCTCTTACTCGGGGAAACCCGATCTGGCAGTTAGTTAACATTAAGCAATACGAGCAATACATCGTTATACAACAGTTTACGAAAACTTGGAGGTTTTAATTGGAGCGCAATAGTGAAACAGGCGCTGCCAACGGAATTCTACCAATAAGAGAACGGTAATTACCGGCAACATGGGTCGACATGCTACGCAGTCTAGTTACCCCGCCATACCAATGATAAGAAAAGCACTACGAGAGCAATGGATAGGAAAAGATAAGCGACATGAGTACCGGACAGTGGTGCGAATGAGCATAGCAGTGGGGTAATACAAAGCATGAGAATTAAGACTACCGGAAAGTCCAGTCTGAAACGGGAACTCCAGACCCCATACAATGAGAAAGGTTACAAACCTGGCCGACATAGCGCAGACGACGATAAAAACGCATACAAAATGTATACCGGAACAGGACTACGATGTAGTGCCTAGAGGAGAATTCGTACTTAGTAACCCCGACAAAATGCGTGGGAACAGGAGCGATGATTAAGGCATAAGTAAATAACAAGGGGTTCTCTCAAAAGGAGGAACGCCCTGATAAGTGACAGTACTATCAAAACAACCAGGAAACAGCCGGATGGTCAGCTATCCGAAACAAGAGGACATCTAGGGAGTCCTGAGGACTACCAATTACATGGAGATTAGGAAGAAGTATCACTACCAATGTACACTGTACCAACAGCCCATCTTGCATGGCGCACTTGCTGTAGCAAGTGCTACCACGGTTAAGCTATACGGGAAGCCATCATGGCCGGATTGTAGAACGTTACAATCGTAATACATATTAATACCGGGTTGCAAATCCATAAGAACGGGAGAATGAGACCTTGGAAAGGCCTGACGGCCTGACCATGATGAGATGAGTCTACACACCAGTCAGCCGAGAGCTGAACTCTGACGAAATACTAAACGATATAAATTTTAGCAACGGTACAACCTACTACAGTAATAACTGACAGTACGGTAAGAACACCAATCCCGAACCTCAAAGAGAAGAACCTAAGAGATCGCCCAGTGATCCGAGCAAAACACTGTGTAAGTAATAACATACAAGGAATGTATTACAAGATAGAATGGAGACTGTTGACACAACGTCTTCCAACAAGAACGGGATGGAATTCCCGGGATGACCACTAAGAATACCAGTAACAAACATTCTTCATTGAAGATGTTGGTGAACCCCAGAAACAGGGACAGAGGAAGTGAGCTTAAGCTATATCTACCAAGGATCAAAGATTCACAACCCCGAAAGAGAGAAGCTCAGAGGACTACCCCACAGAGCGGGCATAGTCAAGCCGAACAAACAATGAACAACAGTTAGCATTGGTTGCCTAACTCATTAACACCCAAGTATGATTAATCATCAACGGGTGGTGTAGTCAACGAGAGTTGAACGAAGCGTTGAGATGGAATCACATGATAACCTAGATAAATATCCAACTTATACACCGTAAGGTAGATGCCTAATACGAGTGAATTCTTAATTGTAAACAGACGTAAGTCTATGAGAGCAAAGGGATTGTTACAGACACTGGCTAATGCCAGATCACCTGAACGAACTGACCATGAAACCCGGTACTACATCTAGGATGTAATCTAATGGTTGAGAAAAATTTAGAGAACCCGAAGCTTATGAGGATAGACTATAATGAGTAAGAGTACGGTAGTGAACCGAGTGTCAGCTCGCGCCCAAGAAAAATTAGATGCTAAGAGCCTACGAGCCAAGGATGTTAACCACATCAGAGCCCAAGGCGCAGTAAGTTGTAAGAGAGCCTATTTAAGCCATGAATGAACCATAATTCGTAGATGTGAACGGTTACAAAACCTGTAAGTTAATTGTGGAAGATATTGCTGAATGGGCAGCAATGAGAATATTGAGATAATGCTACTGACAGGGGCGGAGAACGAACCATTCCTTTTAGGGTGGGGATACCTCTCCTTGTTGTGAGGCCATGAGTGGAAATAAACCCTTCAAAACGGGCTTTCACTTATTAGAGATAGGATACTTTTGTTAGAGAATGGAAACTGTAAACCTTGAGATTACCTTAGAACGTACCAGATACACTTGAGAAATAAGGGAGGCTGCATAGACAGACCTCATATCCAACACCCAGGATTAAGAATCAGTAATCGTCAGAGATAAACGTTGTGAGTGCACAACATGGCACGTCAGGTGACCAACGCTCAGAAGAGCTTGTGACTCAATGAATGAATTTTTCAGTAACCAGTTAAATTACTTGGAAAAAAAACATCATAAAGGATGGAATAATGTGAGAGAAATTAGCCTACTTACGAACTTGAGATTGAAGCAAAACACCTTCTTATTAAGAGATAATCATATTACAACAAGGTACGACAACCGCCATACCCCTGAAATTAGAGAACTCCCAGTGTGTTTACACCGGGAAGGGATTGAATATAAGATGAGGTGTTAGAATAAATGATTAAGTAGTTGCACCATCAATGGGAAACAGAATAAAGGCGAGCTACCATGGTAGCAGAAGCCATAGAACAATACTTGTATAAGTGGATTAAGTCATGCCGCGCAAAGCGACCGTTGTGTAGAAACCGTCAAGATATTGACACAAAGGCAATTAGATCTATGAGCTAAGACCGATATAAGTAAGGGAATAAGATGGTAGACGAACTGTGTATTGATGTCAGTAGTCTAGACCATGTGAGGTAAGATTCCATAGGAAGCACTTTGCCATTCCTTAAGGAACTGGAAGTGCATTCCTAGTAGAACAAACATGAGAAATAAGATAATAAGCTCTATGGAAAGAGGCCTTAGTTACTAAGAGATCGAGTCAGTACGGAATACAGAAAGGAGCTAGACCATGCCACATCTAACAACACGGTAGATGCATTTCCCTTGATTAAGTTCAAGAAGAACAATAAGTGTTATTATGGAACGATGAAAGAGAAGATCAACACCAAAATACTTCATAATTAGCAATAGCTAACGTGTGACGGACACTATGAGGTTACTAAAACTAGATGTGGGACGACTGCACCCCACAAGGGCTTGCAGGCCTGACAGACTCATTTATGAGTTAGTCGGGTAAGTAGTAATGTACTAGTAAGGTACCCCATGCATGTAAACGAGTGGTGTAAGGAACACGGGAAGTAGTCGACTCCGTACCACGGTCAACGACGCAAGATTAGATAAGAGCAGCTACTACCATAAACAGTTGAAGATAAGAAACTCAGTTGAACCAATGACACAAAGGAATTAGAGAACTCACTTCAAATAGAAAATAATTAAGAACTATGAAGTGCGAAGAGCACGGATTATTAAGTACAGACAATGGACATGCCTTAAGACGTTAGAGATTAAACTGTAAAGCGCAATAAGCACTAAACAGTAGTTTCAGATTAAGAATCATCCTCAGACCAAAGGTTAGTTGGAAAGAACGATTTAGACACTTGAGAGAACGCTAAGAGTATGAACATTAGATCTTCAGAGAGAATGGATAGACAAGCTACAACTCATTAAGGCCGTGTATATATAAAGATAACACGAGTCCATTGAGAGACCTTTAGTACTAAATTACAAGCATGCAGGATGAGGATATACAATACTATGAAGGATAAGAAAGGCAGTTAAGCCTAAGATTATCAGAGTCGCGCAGTGGAAGCTAGCAGACCGGGAGCTTAAAGAGGTTTCACATACCTGGTGAATGGGGAAAAGGAATGATGTACCACACATCTTCCAATGGAATAAATATAAGACTTATCAACTGAATGCTTTAGGACCTGTGAGGTAAGACCAAACTAAGTTAAGAAAATGGTATAAGTACCGTCAAGGATCCTCGATACAGAGACTAAGCCAGTAACATGGTTGAGACCCTCTGATCGAATTATAAGTGAGATAGATGACATGGAAGCTAGAATGATTGGTGAGAATTATAACACCTTGAACCTAAATTCAAGGATGATAACATGTTGATTACGTGGGGTAATCCATTTTAAGGGGGGTAGAGCAAAAACCGCTAAGCTTATGTTTATGTACTGAGTACATAAACTACGGTGTGCATAGCACAAAAGAACATGAGAATTTGTTTTACTTAAACATTTTGAGATTAGTTATGGTCACTGCGCACAGAAGATGCGAATACCATACATATTAAGTACCTATCTTGTTAACCGGTGTGAGTACAAGTTAAGAGAATTAGTGAAGAGAATTAAAGAGACTTGAGGAATATATGAGATATGAGTCGATATGAAATTATGTGTGAGATAAGAATAAGATAATACTATGAGATATTATTCGATATGAGTGTGAGGTAGGAAATAGTAATGCTATGAGGTATAAGATGGTGAGAATTGGTATGAAACTGATATAGAACTTAGTAGGAATTAAAGTCCTGAGGCAAGTACTAAGAGGTGAACTGAGAATGATTGATGGACTGAGTCCACACCTTGGAGATGTATTGATTACGACTAGAAAGACTAAAAAGATAGAAAATTGGAAATGAGTGAATTAACTGTTGTTATAAATTGACGTGGGAGGTGAAACTTGATTTTCTAGGGATCAAGGGAAACCAAACACAAATTGGGGTGGAAAGATAGTTCAGCACTGATGCTGATCACATCAGGGTCGGATGATTCCTGAAACTCCCTACAAGTGGTCACAATTAAATCACGCTAAATATAGAGGCATTAGGATAAAACGAAATTGGAATTGATTGTATTTTCAATTAGAGGAATTACTCCTCACTTGACCTCGTAAAAAGGATTTCCTTTTTACTGAGTCTCACCCATGAAGACGATGACGCATGAGCCTTTGTCTTCGGACCAGTGACATGGGGAGAACAGAGCAGATTTGTATTCTTGCTCTTGAATTCGAGGACGAATGTGCCTTTGTCTTCGGACCGGTGACATGAGAGAGTACGACAAAAGTTATATGACTGTTTTAATCTTCCAAAGGACCGCGGACCAGAGAGCATAAGTGTCCAATAGTCGGTACCTGGGGGATATCTTGCATCACTTGCCCATGAAGCCGAGGACCTGTGAGCCTTTGTCTTCTGACCGGTGACATGGGGAAGATGCAACAAAGGGAATTTTGAGTGCTATACATGCTTAAGCATGTTGTGTGATATTTGAGTATAAGTATATGACAGACCTAATGAGTCAATAAGTTTATGTACATATAAGCATGATCTATATGATCTATGGAATGAGATAAACCGTGTAATCTAATAAAATAAGATGCATGGGTACTTTGGGGACAAAGTTCATTTAAGGGGGGTATATTGAAATAACCCAAACCTAAGTATGATAAGTAAGCATCAACTTATGATGTAATAAGGCTAAAACATGCCTTAGGAAGATTGGTAGATAATCTAAACCAAAGAAAACACAAGAAAACGCCATAAGGGCAATTTAAGCAAAAATGTGCTCTAAGCTTAGAGTAACTTTGATTAGCACTAAATATCATTATAAGACCTTATTAACATGCTAATGGACATGTAAATCAATTACCAAAGATAACCAAGCTCAAAAACAAGCTTAAACACAAATTGTGCTTTAAGGACTCTTAAAGCACATTTTTGAAAAATTGTCTTAGAAATGGGTTTTGAGTGGCTAAATGCCCATGATTACACCTTAATAAACATGTGTACTTATTAGTATCACATTAGGAAGCCTAAATCAATGATAAACCAAAAATTTCACAAATTTGTGCACTAATTATGAATAGTATCCAAATAGTGCCCAAATAAGCCTTAAGTCAACTTTAATTGGTCAATGGTCAAACTAAGACCATAAATATCTTCATTATGTAAGGGGGGACAGTTTTTAATGGATGAGTCACCACTTGGTGCCAGCCATATTAGAAAAGAAGAAGGAAAAAGAAAAAAAAAGACTATTTACCTTTTTAAAAAGCAAATATCTTCTTATACCTTCTCTCTCTCCTCTCTTCTTCATTTCACACCTTCCCCACCGTTTTCTTCTCCCCCTATCTGCTCCAAAACCGTTCCAAGCAGCAGCCATGGCACCTCCATCTTCATTTGCTCACCTAATACTCATTTTAGCTCCAAATAAAAAAATGAGCATAGATTACTCTTAGTTAGAGCAAGATCTTTCATTCTATCTTTTCAAATCTTCAAAAGCTCAAGTTTGGTGCCATGGAGAAACTCCATTAAAGGGGAAAATCAAGTTTGAAGAGTTCCTTTGCTTCTTCATTCTTTCAAGGTAAGGAAAGTGAAAGAAAAATCAGTTTTCCTCCATTTTTCATATATGGCCGAAATTGCCTTACCAAGATGGATTATTTTACTCCTTGTTCTAGCCTTGATTCACTCTTCAAAATACTAGAGGAGGTCTTGCCTTACTTCATTATCAAAGCCCATTCCAAATTCCAAAGGTAATCATCCATTTTTAACGCTTAAAGCACACTTTTTAACCTAAGAGTAAATTCCATGAGTCTAGGTATATTCCTTAGCACTCATTATCTTATTTGAATGTTGATTATAAGATTTGCAAGGGAACTAAAGGTCCTTGCCGAAATTCAATCAAGAAAACCAAAGGAGGAAAGTGAGAGAAGCTTGAGAAAAATAAGGTAAATTGGTTACCTAATGGTGGTTTAAGGTTTTAAGGGGTGGTATTTAGATAAGTACTAAATGTAGCTTAAAGATTACATTAGGTAATGGGTATATAACCTAGGAAAAAGAATTTAAACAAGCTTGTGAACTTGTGACTAAGGAGCCAATGGAAATGAGTTAGTAAGATAAGCATAAGAGGGAATGTAAGAACACTTATATTGCTATGGGAGCATTGATGTGCGTATTAGCAGGTTGAAGGTTTTATATGTGGGAAATTCAGTGTTTAAGTTTAAGTCATTTAAGGGCCTAAGAGCCATGTCATTTAAGAGCCTTAGTGCTATGCAATTTAAGATTATTGCACTATATTGAGTTTGTTATGAATGAGTTGATTTGGGTGAGAAATATGATGAGAAAAAGATTTGATGTGTGTGAGATGATTGAATGGGAAAAACTATGCATATGGGCATGATAATATACAAGAAGCTATGGCCAAATTTGAGTAGAAAACAAAGTGTTTAAGTGGTTGTTGTGAATTAATATGACCTAGGATTTAATAGGAGTCATTAAAGGAAATTTGAGTGAAAACGAGTTAACAAAGGTAATCTTGAGGATTAGAATGACCTAGAGTTGTCTGGAGGAATTAGAGGTTAGGTGGGTGTATTAAACACACCAAAATCATGGTATGAGTGGACTTGGATGATGGAGGTGAAAAACTATAAGAGAATATTGTAAATGGTCAAGGAAATGACTAGGAATGTATAAGAGTGTTTAACCATGAGAATGGATAGTAAATTGAGTAAAGGAGATGGGAATGTCTAAGGGGGTGTAGCATGGTCAAGGTAAATTAAGAACAATGTTAAGGTGTTAAGAGGATGGAAAGAAATGTAAAGGTATGTTCAAGTTTAGGAGTGATGAGTAACAAATGGAAATGAGAGAAAATTGTGCATGGAGATGCAAGATAACCTTGGGAATTTTAGCAAAGGAAAGATGGATGAATAATGATGTTTGAGGAGTAGTTATATTGGTTGAAAGGAAACACTATGGTTAGTTGAAGCTTTAGGCAAAAATTTACATGTTGGAAGTGTAAGGAATTAAGTTATAAGTAGAATTTAGTAAGAACTTGAGTAAATGATCAAGGAATTTGGAGGGAGTTGATCCATGGGTTAGGAGGATTTTAAGTGCTAAAATGGTGTTAGAACATGTGTGAATACATAGGGAAATATTAGAGGAAGATTGGACAAAAGAACAAGTGGCGAATGAAGTTCAAAACTGTAAAATTTAACAGTTTAAAGTGTGGTCCGAGACTTGGTCCTTGGATAAAGTCCCGGACCAGCACCAAAAACCTGCCTAGAATCTGCTTCAGAGGTGGTCCGGGACCTAGGCTAGGTACAAGGACCAGGACCACCCATAAATAAGTCCCGAGAGTAAGGCCAGTAATTGGTCCGGGACTACAGACCCGACCATGTCCCGGACCAGGCTATTTTACAAAGGAAATGTGTTTTTTAGGTGGTAAATGAAGGGGGCTTGTTGGGTAGTGCTATTATATGGTTGTTAAGTGTTGTTTGGTGGAGTTTTATGGCCATTGGAGGTGTGAACAAGTATGAGGTAAAATGAGAAGTAAATAACATAAGTGGTTAAGCTTGAACTACAATGATTTAGTGGTATTTAGTTAGAGATCATTAGTGATGATATGAGTTAGGTTAATTAAAAGAAATTAACCCCCCGATTCGATCAATGTTTTAGGGTTTGAGAATTTGGACTCCAGAGGAGAGTAAGAAACCGAACGACCAACGGTGAACGGTATGGTTTTCTTGTAGCCTGCTTGCTAAGAGGTGTCCCTCGGCTTGTGTGCTATTTGTTTATGTGTTCTGACTAAACAAGATAAAGCTTGCAACCGGTTTGTTGTATTTGTTGTGTGCTTGTGATTAAAGCTAACACACTTTACTTGAGATTACTTACTAACAATGTTTAGTAAAGAACTATGTGAGAATAAGGAACACACCCAAATATTGTTTTATTAGTAACCGAAAGAGGTTAACTAACAATCATTGACATTGAGACTTCTACTAACTAGAACTTGGGGGGGGGGGTGAGGAATCCGGAATGGTTCGGTCATGCATGTGTTAAGTAGGAGGTTGGTATCCTTATCAGGTTCTGACTTCTAAATATGACTTGTCTTTGGACTCGTCGCCTAGAGTCGACATATAGACTCGGTCACCTCGATTTCTGTTCGAGGTGGGAGGCATTACTGAGATGGTGTGGTGGGATCTACCTAAATCCCAACTAATTCTAACAAATATTGTTTATGTAATCCAATGGAGCTGATAACTCATTGGTTAGGGTTACTTTAGACTCGACAAGATAAACAATGAATTAAGGAGCAACCATTCTAATTAAAGAACGGTTGTCTTAATTGAGATAAGATTTGAGATAAAGTACAACCAATTCTAATTAAAGAACGGTTGGTACATTGAGACTGAGATAAGGTTTAAGATTGAGGTAAGATGAGAATGGGTTGAGATTAAGGGAAATTACTACTTAAGGAGTTAAATGATTAACTCACTTATTAAGGGAACGCTTTTAAGTCGTTCATTGTGTGTGAACTATATTTGTTTATATGTGGCTTGTTGTTTATTGCACTTCTTATTTATGTTGTGTATCTAATCAACTTCATGCTATCGACAATTAGTCATTGTAGGCCCGTTAGCTTGGGGGCTATAAGAGAATCATACCAGCAAAGGTGCTGACCCCCTCGAGGGCAACTGTTTATTTTGCAGGTGAATAATAGAAGGCGAATGTCCTGAGAGTAAGATGGGGTAGACGTATTGCGGGTTTAAGTGTGACCTACGAGTTGTGCATGTACTCTCGTATGGTAATTTGTGTTAGTAAGTTGTATATGATGTAAGGAGATTGTAAATTGTTATGTAATTGGTTAAGGCTTGTAAGTACTAATGTTCGGTACATTCGGGTCCATCAGACCGTAGCTAGATCTTGGAGAATTTAGTATGCCTAGTTAGTCACGTGGGTGACTAACGGCGGTAACACCAACGGTTGTAAGAATTCCGCTGCAATGTTAATATAAGTAAATGGTGGTTTATGAGACGAGTATGGATTTATGAGTTGGGGTGTTACAAGAAGGTAATCCCCTTTATTTTAGTGCCTTACACACTCCTTCATTCTGGGGGTAATTCCAAGAGTTTAAATATCTATCTAGTGCTTATTGTTCCCTTGGGCATTGGTCTTTAGTTTAACAATTACCCCATTGATCTGTTGGAAATCGAGGACAAAGAGAGGAGGAAAGAAGTGAAAAGATGGACTTGAAGACTTAAGGTAAACAATTTACCTTGATGTCTATTTATGATGTTTTCAAAAATCTTGGGATGGGTAAATAAAAGAATGAATCAAAAATTGTGTTGGAAGTGTGTTTGGTGTTTAGAAGAGGAGATTGTGATGATGTTTAATGCATTGTGCATTGTTTGTGATTTAAGGGTCTAAGTGCCATGCATTTGAGATTAGTACGTTATAATGTGTATAATGAGATTTGGATGAGTTTTTATGTGCTAGTATAATCCTTTATAGATTTGGTTAGTTGAGCTTGAAATTGGTTAGCTTGTGTTGAATTATGAATATTTTGGTTTAGGTGATGAAGATGATAAATTTGGAGGAGTTAGTATAGTAACGAAGTTATGGCAAAATTTTTGTAGGAATCGAGTGTTTTTAAATGATATTGTGAGTTGGAGAACCTAGGGTTAACTAGGTGTTGATAGGAATTGATTTGGGTGAATTGATCACCTTGGAGTGTTAGTATAAGAATTGGTTTGGGAGGAACAAAAATATGTAGCAAGTGTGAAGTGGAAATGCCTTGAGAGGGCTTGGGTATGAGCTAGTTGTACAACCTTGAGAGTGTAGGTTGAACTTGAGAAATGAAATTGTAACTGCCTAGGAAGAGTGTAGTATGGTCAAATGATTGTAGGTAGAGTAATGGAGTTAGTGTTGTGGTGAGCAAAAGTGCAATTTAGAAATCTAGAAGCTAAGTGCAAAGAGTAGAAAATGAGAGTGCAAATTGTTGGATTTACCAAGGATAGAGGGATAAGTTTGATAAATGTTTTCAGAAGGTTTAGAGCATGATTAAAGTGCTAAAACATGTTAGAAAATATGAGGAAAGATTGGGGAAAGATTAGGTGAGGATTAAGGTTGGAATTGGGGTTGAAAAATGGACATTTAGCAGCTTTTTAGCAGGGTCCGGGACCTAGCCCTTGGATAAGGTCCCGGACCAACCTTAAAAACAAGCCGAAAGTGAAGTTTGCAGGTGGTCCGGGTCCTTAGTCTAGGACCAAGACCCGGACCAATGTCAAAAATGAGCCGAGAGTACCAAGTCCCGGACCAGACCAAAAATTGTCCAAAATGTGTTTTAAAGGCTTCTAAAGATGGGGGATTGATGGGTAATGGTACTAGATTATGTTTAAGACTTGTTTGGTGACATGTAAAGGTCATTAAAAGTGTAAACAAGTGATAGATTAAATGTGAAAGTTGTGAACCTAAAACCCCCATGAGTAAAACTAAGATTAACGAGGTTAAATACGGGCGTACCAACTATTTACATACCGTATTGTCTTAACGTTAATAGGATCACTTGAAATGTTATCATTGATTCAGGATTATCCGAGGAATGTAAGATGGCACGTTAGGAAATTTCATGGTGAAAGGTATGGTTTTCTTGCAACCTGTGTTCTACCGGGTTACACCGGCTTGTATGCCTATTTGATTTTCTGAATGTTTGCCACCTTGCAAGATAAAGCATGAAAGGAGTTTACAGTAATTCATTTATGTGGCGTATTTAGTTCCGATACCGCTTAACCTCGAATATGTGTTAAACTGTAGCTAACCGACTCTAGGATCACATAAGAGATCGGTATTCGGGATTAACGTCCCAACCTACGGGAACGTTCTAACTACGGCTATCCTTGTGTCAGTTGTGTACTATTGTTGTGCGTAAATGTGTATACCCCCTTTGGGTATGTCGTTGTGTAACGATTGTTGCTATGTTCATGTATGTCGAATGGTATCTTACCTCCCCTATGTGTCTAACCGAACTTGACTAACTATAATGTAACTTGTCATGATAAGCCTCGTGGAGGGAGCTTCTAACCAACTTATAACTTGGGGGGTGAGGAATCTGGGTGTCCGGTCGCACGCGTATGTATGGGAGTTGATATCTATAGCAGGTTCAACTCTCTCCCTGTTCGATTGTTTTCCTTCTTGGAATTCAATCTCCCACGAGCCTCATAAATGGATCTCCTACCTTGACTTATGATCGGGGTTAGGGGTGTAGACACCAAAAATTCTCACCCCAAAAAGAAAATTCTGAAATAATAAATAAAATAAGAGGGGTCGTCGCCTTTTCAAAACGTATTAACATGCTTGCCAAAATGAAACCATCATTTCATGACAGAGTTTTTTTAAACCAATTTCCAAAGCATTTTAGAAAAACGCAATTTCTAAAAAATGAGTTTCCAGTGACAAATCCAGTTTGAAGCCCATCCATTTTGTTTTATTTACTCATCTAATTTAGTCTTCACTTTTATTACACTCACTTTTATTTTCATCCCCATTATGTTAATACTATCTCATTATTTTATGTGCATATTGTTATGATTAGTATTATTACTGTTTTGTTTATCCTATTTTATTTGTTATTGCTTGCATATATTTAATTCATTTTACATTTTTACCACATTTTACATTCTGTTTGTCGTCATCATTCTAGTGCTATTTTATTATTTCATGTACACATTATTACACTATTCTATTTACTTATACCTCATTATGTTTTGAACCCTTTTTTAGCTATATTCCATAATTTCATGCCAGTAGATTAATCTTCTCATTTTATTGTATGCTTTCTTTGAAATTGTAGCACTTTTAGAAGGGTTATCCAGTCAAAATTTACGCTTTTGTATTATTTCTCTCATACACATATTGAAAGTTGAACTAGCATAATTAGATAAGGTGCTTGCTATGCAGGCTGTTGGTCACGAGTTTGATTCTTGGGGAGGGTCTGGGTACTTTTCTATTTTTGTTTTGGCTCACAGCAGAGCTTTTATTTTGTTATTGCTGCTTTATACTGAGTCTCGCTGTAGCTCAGTTGGTAAGGCATAGGAGGGGATATTAAAGGTCCCAAGTTCGAACCCGAGTTAGGGTAGAACTTCTTCTTTTTATTTTTATTTTTGTGTCAGGTCCAAATATGGCTCAGTCTTGGTCAGCCCATTGTTATTAGTTAGTCCAAACAAAAATCAACAAGTGAGCCCATGTCTTGCAAAAACCCTAAGTTGACATCTGTTCACCATTCCTACATTGGTGTAAATTGTTGTTTAACACTTATTCTAATGTTTCTAAGGCACGTTCTAGCCTTAGTTTATCCTAATTAGATAGTTCATTAATATATTAAGGTTTGGGGTATTTCAAAGACCATGAAATACCTCATAATATAAAGGGGGCCGGTTTCCTATGTGGTGAGTCACCACCATTTACTAGCTAGTTAAAGAAAGAAAGAAAAAGTAAGTAAAAAGGTTACTTTTGCTTTATAACATAAATATCTTCAAAGTGTACTCTCTCACCTCATTCTCTTCATTTCTTTAGATTCCCACCATCTTCAACCTCCTCCTCCCTTCTCCATCTCGTTTTGCTACAGCAAGTATCCATTCTCCATCTTTGAATGCTTGTAACTCATGACTCCATGATCCAAATTCAATTTCAAGACTACCATTCTTCTAGTTGGATCAAGCTCTTCATTTCCCTCTTTTCAAATCTTCAAGAACTCCATTTTGGTTCCATGAAGAATCTCCATTGAAGGAGCTTGAGCTCATATTTTCATGCCTTGTCATTCTCCTTTGCTTCAAGGTAAGGAAAATCAAAGAAAATCTAAGTTTCCTCTCATTTTGGGGGATGTCCGAAAATTCACCTCTAAATGGTGCCTTGTCTTGCTCTCTTTTTAGCTTAATTCAATCTTCAAATGACTAGGAGGAGTCCTATCTTGCTACTTATTCAAGCTCTCTTCCAAATTCCAAAGGTAATCATCAATTTTAGTGTTTTAAGACACTTATGTAAATCTAGGGTTTAATTATGAGTTTAAGTATGAAACTTAACTCTCATTACCCTTATATGTGTGTTGGTTAGAAGATTGACAAGTGATAAAACCTCCTTGCCGATTTTCAATCAAGAAAGAACAAGAGAAAACAAGTGGGAAAGCTTGGAAAACAAAGAGGTAAATGACCTCCCTTAATGTGGTTTTATGTACTAGGAAATTGAGCTATATTTGCTTAATAAATAACCTAAAGAGCCAATGGGAAATGAGCTAGAAAACTATCCACAAGGTGGACTAAAAAGACATGGGAGCATTGATGTGTGTATTTGCAGGTAGAAGGCATTTAAATGTGGAAATTCAGTGTTTAAGGTTTATGCAATTTAAGGGCCTAAGTGCCAAGCAATTTAAGTTTATGCACTATATTGTGATGTAGTGTAGTTTAAGGGTTTAGTTGTGTGTAAAGAACACCTCTTGTTAAGGTGAATGCCTTTGATGGTTAAAGGATGAAAAACCATATGTTAGTGTGTAAGAATGTGTATTAAGAGATTGAGTGTTCTTGGATTGTATAATGGTGGAAAACTATGTGTTTTGGTGTAAGGTGATACAAGAGAAGCTATGACAAAATTTAGTTGATAAACAAAGGAGTTTATGTGTTGTAATGAGATTTTATGACCTAGAAGGTACTAAGAAATTGTTAAGTGTTAAGATGGTGAAAGAAATTGAATTATGGTGTCCTTAAGTGTTAAGGTGCCTTGGGCATTGTCTTGGAGGCTTTATAAATTAAATAAGTGTATTATACACACCCAAGTTATGATATGTGAAGTGTTAAGTCTTGTTCAAGTTTTGGTAAACAAAGGAAAAGTAATGCCTTGTGAAGGTCTAAGTGTAAACTTGTGGAAATAGAAGAGTTGTGTAAAGGAGGTGTTTGTGAGAAATAATGCTTATGAAGTGGTGGTAATGTTTGTGAGACAACACTTTGGTTAGTTGAGGTAGTAGGCATAATGTACCACTTAGAAACCTAAGGAAAAATGTTCTAAGTTTTAGGAAATGTTGTAAGGAATTGAGTAACAAGTTAGTGATGATTTAGGAAGGTTTAGAGCATGATTGAAGGTGTTTAAACATGTAGGAAACATGTGGAAAGATTATGGAATGATTAGGTAAGGTTTAGGGTTGGATTAGGGGTTGAAAAATGATGTTTTAACAACTTATTGACATGGTCCGGGACCTAGTCCTTGTATAGGTACCCGGACCACCCTTAAAAATCAGCCGAAAGACAAGTTTACAAGTGGTCTGGGTCCTTAGTCCAGGACCAAGACCCGGACCAAGTGAAAATAAAGGCCGAGACTACATTCCAGTGTTAGTCCGGGACCTTGGGTCCGGACCAAGTCCCGGACCAGGGTAAAAATGTTGCAAAATGTGTTTTTAAGGCTTCTAATCATGGGGATTGAATGGTAATGGTTTTAGGTGATGTTTAGGCCTTGTTTGGTGACATGTAAAGGCCTTAAAATGTGTAAACAAGTATTAGGTTTGATGCGAGAGTTGTGAACTTAAGATCACAAGAGTAAAACTAAGTATGACGGGGTTAACTATGGGCGCATTGGTCGTTAAGCAATCATGTTACCCCAATGTTAATGAAAGTAATTGTCATATTACTAGTTGTACGGGATTTGTTCGAGGAACCTAGAAGGACACAATAGAGTGGACCTTGGTAACAGGTATGGTTTTCTTGCAACCTGTGTCCTACCGGATTACACCGGCTTGTATGCCAATGTGTTTTTCTGAATGTTTGCCACCTTTTAAGATAAAAACATGTAATGAGTTTACAGTTGTTTAATTATGTGGCGTGCGCAGTTCCGATACCGTTTAGCTTTAAATATGTGCTAAACTTAACTAACCGACTCTAGGATTACACAATAGATCGGTATTCGGATTTAACGACCCAAACCATGGGAACGTTCTAACCACGACTATGCGTGAGTTAGTTATGTGTTGTTTGTGCGTGTTAGTATGTTCACTACCCTTGTGTGTGTCTAACTAGACCTAACCACCTATATGTGAATTAATGTACTAAGTCCAATAATGAGACTTCTAACAAGTGCTAACCGGGGAGTGAGGAGTCCGGAGTGTTCCGGCCACGCGTGTGTAGTATGGGGGTCGTTGTTCATATCAGGTTCGATCCTCTTTGTATGTTATGGTTGTTTTCCTTTTCGGTTTCCAACCTTCCCTTTAGCCTAACTAAGGCTATTTTACTGACTCACGTCGGGCCCAGGGGCATACTATGTTTGTTCGGTGTGCTTGGATTACTATATCCGACGCACCTTGGGATTAAGTTATCCGTTCATCTAATAGGACGGTAACGAGTTATGTAACGAGCTTATTATGAGTTTGGCAGCATTATCTAGGCTCTACAAGTGAACTAACTATGTTTGGGTCGATTCTTAAAGAGAACCGTTCCCGTTATGTTATGTGTTATTATTGTACTGCAATTCTTATTGCGATGTTATGTTGTACGTACGTTGAAACGTGAAATGAGTTGTTATGTGGAGTATGCGGATCATGGATATGAATCCAGGTTATTATAAGACGAATTTGAGTATAACCCGACTAGTGGGTAGTGTCGTCTATTAAGGAAATAGCTCCATTAGAGGAGAAACCCTCTAGGGTTAAGGAACACAATGAGTGATTTATCGAGTATAGATGTGTTGACTGTTTGTTGAGCCCCATTGTTGAGGGTATGTAATGTGTTATGTGTTTATAGTGTACATGCAAGATTTAAATATAATCAACCGCATGCTTAGACGACAATTAGTTGTGCGTGGCCCGGTAGTATGTGGCCTGCACTATTACCATACCAACATTGTGCTGAGCCCCCTGGGGGGGGCTTTCTATCCTTCTTTTCAGGTACAAGGTGCTGGAAGCCGTTCGAGAGTAGGACGGGGTAGTTGTTTGTATATGAGTAGTTAATTAATTGGGTATGTATTGGAGGTGTAGTAAGATCGAAATTGTTGTCGGCATTAGTTTGTAAACACTTGGTACAGTTGAAATGTAAATGTACAGTGTTTGTTGGTAATGGGAAGAGATTGTAACGTGTAGTTGCTCGGGAATCTGGTCCATCAGACCGATACAATGTTTATGTATTAGCCTTGTTAGCCACGTGGGTGGCTAACGGCGTGTAACACCAACGAGTTAAGCAATGTGATGATGTATGTTTTCCGCTGCAAATGGTTATTAAGTGTGTTGTTGTAGTTGGGGTGTTACACCTAGCCACTAGGTTAGTGGGTGTCCCTTGGCACTTAGTGGGTCATGTGTCCTTCTTGGTCAAGGTGATATTCTAACCCCTAAAACACACATCTAAAAATATGTATGTATATATGTAAATAATGAACTCACTTGTCCAAACCCAAAATTCTCCCAAACACCTACTTCCTCTCCTTCCTTCCTAAATCCAGAATTGTGTCTCAATTTTTTAATGTTTTCATTCATGTGTATAGAAACAAACCATTAACTTTCACATGTTTTCTTTTTTAAAACTTGGTTCAAAAGCCTAAAAAATTAAAAAAATGGCCCAAGCCAAAATTTGGCACAAGCCCAACCCAAACCGGCCCAAAGCCCAAACCGGCCCATGATCATGACCCGGCCCATTATCAAGCCCAAAGCCCAAACCGGCCCATGAATCATGACCCGGCCCATTATCCAACCCAACCCAAATTCGGCCCAAGCCCGACCCAAATTTGGCCCAAGCCTGCCAACCCAGCCCAAGTCCACAAAAGCCAGCCCAAGTCCACAAATGTCAAACCTTGACCAAAAACGTTGACATTGACCAAAAACATTGACCTTGACTAAATTTTGACCTTGACCCAACTTTGACCTAACCCGAACTTCAATCTAGTTCAAGCCTGAACCTCAATCCAAACCGAAGTCAACCTCAATCCAAACTGAACTCGACCTCGATCCAAACCGAACTCCAATTCAATTCAAACCTATTTCATCCAGCTCAATTCAACTCAAACCCAAATACATCTCATCCAATCCACACTTAACTTGTGAATTCCTTTCAAAACCCAAAAACAAAAAAAAAAGGATTTCAAACCATCACTTTATTCAAAAGGAAACCATTTTGTGGAATTTTAAAGGAAAAACTCTTCTCACATCACAGAAAACTCTTCTCAAATGCAGAAAATTCTTCTCACATATACAAAAAGTTTTCTCCTAAGACATTTCTCAAAATCAGTGTTTCTTCATCGAGAATTCCGAACAACTTCAAAGGTTTTCCAACTCAGTTTTCAAACTCAAAACTAAACCGTTTTCGGGGAACATGGGATGTCTAACACCTTCAAAGAACGTTTTCTTCCTGGTTAGGCATCACTTGTCTCCCTTCCAAAATAAAAATCTGAGGTGGGGCACTAGGGTCATAACCTCCCTTGTCATAGTCTGGATCTCTTTAGGCGGGGCATTAGGGTGACAAACCTCCCCTAATTGCAGCCTAGGTTTTTACAAGGCGGGGTGCTAGGGAAGTAACGACCTTCCTAGTTGTTGCCGGAATTTTAGAACCGTCTAACTCCCTTTCGCTCGATTTCAATGTTTTTGGTTTTTAACGTTTTAAAACCCAGGAGTTAGAGATGTTATTAGGGTTTGACCGAGAACATCTCATTCATGGTGTTTCTCTCTGAATCCTATTGTTCGACATAAATTCATTGCCCCATCTTTCGAGCCTCAGCACTTACCATTAATTAAGTGTCATGTTCGAGGGGGTACATAGGGTAATCCCTCTGGATTATCTGCCCTTTTACAACAAAATGATTTTTCGGTTTTAAAAATTTTAAGAGAGACAATTTTGAGTAAACCAACCCAACCCTCCCATTAGAACTTCAAGTCACACAAGCATTTTTTAATCCTTCTCTAAACGAACTCCAAGTCACATAGAACCTCCGATTCTCGAATACTCCCGAACAACCTTAGTCATCTGAAACCCGAAACATCTTCGAAACCTGAACACTTGCAAACCGAATATCCTCTTCATACTCAATCGCCTAAAAACCTGAATTCCTCTTCAATACCCTCGACTTCCCAAAACATCTCAAGTTTGACCACTCCAAGATTCTAACTTCACAAACCCGGAAAACCCTTCAGAGTAACCCGAATACACTTCAATTTCACAAAATGTCCCAAAAAAACTCCTCAATTCCACCAAATAACCCGAGTACCCTTAACTTCACAAAATGACCAAAACACCTCTCAACACTCAAACAAACTTCTTCAATACCAGCCATTTTTCAAGAGGGTCACTACGCTCAGTCGGGTTTTCACTTCACTCAGTCGGAAAAAGACTATTTTGCCCCTACTATAATTTTCAAGTATTTCTATATTTACCCACAATTTATGATATATTACAAGGTGACACCAAATTTCATTATATAAAGGAATTGAATATGATATGAAATCACATTCAAATTTAGAAATCCTAAAGTTAGAGAGATAAAGTTAGAGAGATAAAGAGAGGAAATGGTTTCTTTCGGAAGTTTGAAGAAAAAACTGTTCGGTAAGAGTAAAAAGATGGAGGAAATGCTGAAGGTGGTGTTCCAGAAATACAAGACGAGAATGCAGATGATGTTAGGAGCGAGGAGTATTCACGAGGAGCTCAATCTGAGTACTTTCTGTTGTTATTTTAGCAATTTATGTACAAATGTAGCTAGAATATATACAAAACTGAACGAAAAAAGAAAAAAAAACATCGGGAATAGTAGACTAGTGGGCGCCCGCGCCCACCTCTTTAAGCGCGCGCCAGCTCCGTCCCAGGCAACCGGGCGCCAGCGCCCACCCCTTCAAACGCGCGCCCGCGCCCACCTATCCACCCGCGCGCCCGCGCCCACCCCTTCAAACGCGCGCCTGCGCGCCTCCCTTGCGGCGGATGCCGGCGCCTGCGCCGGTGCCCGTTTTTCAAATCGATGTATCTTCTTCGTTGCTCCGTTTTTCAATCCGTTTTTGCCGTTGCGTTTGTCTTTTCGTGTACTTTACGATGATATACTTTGTTGATTATTTTGATGGCTTATGTGTGATTTATTCTAAAGTACGTAGTATTAGGGTTTACGAGTAGCACTTCATGAATAACAACGTTTTTCTGCTTAGGGTGATAACGATGATGAATTCGAGGATGCGAACGTAGACACAAGTCATGTATTTAATACTAGCCAAATATTTGGCGATAAAGAGGAGGCGGTTAGTTATGCGTTTCGCACCGGAGAGGCTAATAATATTTATCTAATCAGACAGACTAAGCGAGACGACGGTGAAGTAATACTAACGTGTGAGAGGTACGGCAAGCATAGGCCACGGGTTAGCACAGGAGAATCGTCATCGTCGAGTCAAAGGCCACGGCGGGCCACGAAGAAATGCAACTGCCCCTTCCGCCTAAGCATCAGGGGTGGGGGACAGACGGGATGGTCTATCTTGGTGATGGTCCCGACGTACAACCACGCGTTAGCTAGTAACCTGCAATCTCACTTCGTCCGGCCTCGCTTTAGCGTCGACGAAAGGTGAAATACCCCAAACCTTAATATGTTGTTAAACATTTAAACTATGGTATGTAGAGGCTAAAAAGTGCCTTAGAAACATCAGTGAACAATTTAAACCGTAGTAAAATGCAATAAAACACTAAGACACAGTTTGAGCAAAAACATGCTCTAAGCTTGCAGTAAATTTGGTTGGGATCCAAAGAGCCTACCAAGACTTAATAATATTCAATTATGATTTAATAAGGCTAATTAATTCCTTAGGAAACTTTGGTAGACAGTTAAACCAAACAAAACACAAGAATATACCTTAAAGTCAATAAGAGCAAAAATGTGCTCTAAGCTTGGGATAAAATTGTATAAGACCTAATGGTCATACCTATACCTTATAAATATGTTAATTAACATATTAAATCAATTACCAAAGAAAACCAAGCTTGAAAACAAGTTAAAACACAAAAAGTGCTTTAAGGAGTCTTAAAGCACGTTTTTGAAAAATTGTCTTGTAAATGAGTTTGAATGGCTAAATGTCCATCATTACTCTTTAATTAATATGTGTACTACTTTGTAACACATTTGGAAGTCTAGATCATTGGGAAATCAAAAATTTCACTTCTATGTGCCTTGTTTTTATGAATAGTAACTTTTATAAGCTAGTTTGTAACATATGTTATTATAAGTAAGTTAATTGGTCAACAAAGACCAAAACATCCTTCTTATTAAATGGGGGCCGGTTTTCATGGTGTGAGTCACCACCCTTGCTAGCACTTATCAAATAAATTCATAAAGGATAAAGTAAGTTACTATTTACTTTTAACAAATAAATATCTTAAGCTAGCTACTTACCTTCTCATTCTCTTCTTCCTTCTCATTTCACACGGTCTCCATTCTCTCTTCTCTTCTTCAAAACGATGGGCTATTAGCCTCTCTTCTCCATCTTCATTTCCTTGCCAAATCCAGCTCCATGCTCCAAATCAAATTCTAAGACCATATTTCTTAGTTAGACCAAGCTTCACACTTCTATCTTTTCAAATCTTCAGAACTCATTTGGTGCCATGGAGATTCACCATTGATGGAGTTTGAGCTCATATTTTCACACCTTGTTGTTCTCCTTTGCTTCAAGGTAAGGAAACTCAAAGAAAATCCATGTTTTCCTCCATGTTTTTATTTGACCGAAAATCACCATTAATTGTGTTTACCTTGTTTTGTTCTAGCTACATTCCAATCATTCAAGGGCTAGAGGGTCCTCTCTTGATGCTTATTCAAGCCTCTTCCAATTCCGAAGTAAAACAATTACCTTAATGTGTTTAAGATAATATATGTAACTAGGGTTTACAATGAGATGAAGCTTAAAGCTTGTATACCATTATATTAGTTTATAATGTTTAGAAGTTGACAAGCAACTAAAAGCCTTGCCAATTTAGTCAAGGAAACAAGAAAGAAGTTTGAGAGGAAAAGAGGTAACAAACTATCTCAATGTAGTTTAAATGCCTTAGGAAAATGAGCTTGATTTGCTTATAAATACCTAAGGAGCCAAAGGTGAATGACCCAGTAAAATGTTCTTAAGGAGATTATTAAAGGGCATATGTATTGTTGGGTGTATTCGCAGGTCAAAGGCATATATGCATGTGGAAATTCAGTGTTTTAAGGTTTATTGCAATTTAAGGGCCTAAGAGCCATGTTATTTAAGGGCCTAAGTGCCAAGCAATTAAGTTTATGCACTATATTGTGATGTAGTGTAAATTTGGTGAAGTTATGTGTGATGGAAGTCCTTAATGGATCTTAGGTGTTCTTGAGTGAAATAAGGTAAAAACCTAAGTGTTTTGATGTGGGAATATACAAGAGAAGCTATGGCAAAATTTGGAAATGTATAAGGAGTTCTAAGTGTTTTAAATGAGTTTTGGTGAACTAGAAGTGTTAGAATGCCTAAGCATTTTAAATGAGGAGAAATAATGTCTTAAATGTTCTAGGTAAACAAAAGGACTTAGACATCAACTAGGGTTTAGGTTGGTAAGAAATGATGCTTGGGAGATGATGTTAAAATGAGGAGAAAGCATTTTGGGATAGTAGTTATCATAGGTGAGAAACCCATTTAGAAACCTAGTATAAATGTTACAAGTGTTGGTGAATTTTGAGAAAAATTGAGTAACAGTTAGATAAGGAACTAGGTGTGTTAAGAGGAAATTTTGAATTAGAATATACCTAAGATCATTGGCAAGTTCATACATTTAATGGGTGAGGAGAACCATTGCAACAAGATTAGAAAAAATGTTCAACATGTAAATCTGTAGCAGTGGTCTGGGACTTAGGTTCTGGTGATGTCCCGGACCATATATTAAAAGGGGCCGAGGATTCTTGCAAGTCTTGGTCCGGTACTTAGGTTATGTAAAAAGTACCGGACCACTCCCTTAAATACCCCCGAGAGTTTTTGCCTAGAATGGTCCGGACTTAGGACTTGCATGAAGTCCCGGACCACCCCATTAAAACAGGCCGAGAATTTTGTAAGTGTGGGTCCGGGACCTTAGTTGGGGACCAAGTCCCAGACCACTATAAAAACTTTGTTTTAGGATATTAAATGATGTCTAATGATAGGGATAAGTTAGTAATGATATTATAAGGTTATATAAGACATGTTAAGTGAGTTATAATGACAATTTGGTGGGGGAAAAGTTATAAGCATTAGACTTTAAACAATCATGTTACCCCGATGATAATAAAAGTACATGTAATGTTATCAGTTGTTCGAGAATTGCTCGAGGAACATAAGTGGACGTGATAAAGTGGGCTCCGGTGAAAGGTATGGTTTTCTTGCAACCTGTGTCCTACCGGATTACACCGGCTTGTATGCCAATGTGTTTTTTTGTGTGTTTGCCACGTTATAAGATAAATCATGAAACGAGTTTATAGTCGTTACTGTTGTTGTATGTTTATGTGCCGATACCGGTGACCTCGAATGCGCTTGAAGGGCTAGTTAACCACTATTAGGTAAACGTAAGAGAACGGTATCCGGTGATAACGTTTCCGACCTAAGGAACGTTCTAACCACGACTATGCGTGAGTTAGTTATGTGATGTTTATGTGTGAATGTATGACTCTCCCTTCCCTTGTGTGTGTGTCTAACAAGACTTAACCCAATGTTGTGATTGTTTAATTAAGTTCAATGATGAACTTCTAACAAGTGCTAACGGGGTAGTGAGGAGTCCGGTCTGTTCCGGCCACGCGTGTGAGTATGGGGTCGTTGTCATATCAGGTTCGATCCTCTCTGTATGTTATGGTTGTTTTCCAATTTGGTTTCCAACCTTCCCTTTAGCTTAACCAAGGCTATTTACTGACTCACGTCGGGCCACAGGGGATACTATGTTATGTTTGTTCGGTGTGCTTGGATCACTATATCCGAGACACTTATGTTAAGTTATCCGTTCATTTAACGAGACGGTAACGAGTTATGTATGGGCCTATCATGAGACTGGCAACATTCTCTAGGCTACAAGTGAACTGACTATGTTAGGGCCGGTTCATAAGGGGAACCGTACCCGTTATGTTATATATTTGTTATGATGCAATATCTATTGCGATGATATATGTGCACGTTGAAACGTGAAAAGTGTTGTTATGTGATGGATGTTATATGTTGTAAAATGTGTAGTATGTGGATCATGGATATGAATCCCAGTTTGCGATAAGAGGCGTTTAAGGATAACCCGAATAATGGGTAGTTGTCGTCTATTAAGGAAGTAGCTCCATTAGAGGAGAAACACTCTAGGGGTAATGAATACCATGAGTGACCTATCAAGTATGGATATGCTAACCGTTTGTCGAGCCTATTGAGGCGGAATGATATGTGTTGTGTGTTTAAGTTTACATGCATGATTCAAATAAATTCAACCGCATGCTAAGACGACAATTAGTTGTGTGTGGCCCGGTAGCATGCGGGTTGCGGGATTACCATACCAGCAAAGGTGCTGGCCCCTTGGGGGCCACCCTTTCTCTTCTTTTCTTATTTCAGGTACGAAGAGCTGGAAGCCGTTCGAGAGTAGGACGGGTAGTCGTTGTACATGGGTAATCATTTAAGTTATATATATACAGTAGGTGTAGTAAGACCGAAATTGTTATCGGCATTAGTTTGTGAATACTCGGTACAGTTGAAAGGTGTATATTGTTTCTATTGTTAATGGAAGGGTCAGTGATGTGTAGTCGCTCGGGAATCTAGTCCATCAGACCGGTACAATGTATATGTAATAGCCTTGTTAGCCACGTGGGTGGTTAACGGCGTGTAACACCAACGAGTTAATTAATGTGATGAAGTATATTTTCCGCTGCAGATTGTTGTTATGTGTTTGTTGTTGGATGGGGTGTTACAAAAAGTGGTATCAGAGCGAAGTATCGCTCTGATGATTGAATTACCGAGCTTAGGAAGTACCGAGTTAGGATTTTAGTACTTTGGGTTAAGGGTTGAGTGATAGCGTGAGAGATACGCTAGTTAGGAGTAACCAGTGTGTACTAGAAACCAACAGTGTCCAACCCACCCTCCACAATCCCTGTTTTATAACTTGGGAAACAACGCCAGAGAGATGAAAGTCCTCTCATACTCGGGAATACCCGATCTGGCTGTTATTAAGTACCTCTAAAGGTATGGAGAACCTGTCATACGGTAGATCCCGAAAGGTGGGAATCCCGGAGACGGTTTCCATTTGAACAATGTTAACCGCATTAATAGCGAAGAATGAAGAATCTTGTGTATAGAAGAACGGAATTTCCGGCAACCTGGGTCGACATGCTGAGCAGTCGAGAACAACCAGCTTGCAACGCACTAACCGTGCAACAGGCAAGAAGTGAAGTAATGGAACCCGAGATAAGTGTCTACGGAACCACAGTTGTTAAGTAATACACCAACGGTATACCAACCGACAAAGGAACTACAACGTAGTGCCCAAACAAGAGAAAAGTCTCAGTAACCACGACAAATACGTGGAACGGGCTACGAAGAGGAAACAATACAAAAGAAAAGGGGGTCTCCCAGAATGGGAAACACCCTAGTTGATGATTATCATGTGAAGACAGTGAGAAGTCACCTAGAGGAGTTATTATCAAGATAGTAAGATCAATGAGGGCCAACAAGGCCACTGATGACAGTGCGGGTAAAAACAATACCATAACCGGTATGTATTAAACTGAAAGCCAGTTAGCATGGCGCACTTGCCATAGCAAGTGCTGCTGTAACAGGGCTGTTCGGGAAATTTATAACCACTACAAAGTACTTAGTAAAGTACCACGAAGTTAACTGTGATCATCATAACTATGGAAGGGCTTAACATCCTAACCTTTGTAATTGGAAGTACACCAGTCAGCAAGAAGCTAGATTTGGTTAAGGGAAGAAGGCATTGTAAAACCATGAGAATTTTTCTTTCAACTCAGATTTATTTCAAACTCTTTTCTTTCAAACCGAATTTTCTTTCAAACCAATATTTATTTCTAACCTTCTTTTAAACCAAACCGGTAAACCCAAGGGTAGCGACCTGAGGGAATGGATGGAGTTCATAGTGATACAACAGTGGATAAACCTTCCCTTGATTAAGTTCGGGAAGCAGGGAATGCACATTGTCACAGGACAATATAAGGGAGTTGACAACAGAATACTTCACCTAGGCGTGTGACGGACACTACAAGTGTACCAACTGTAATGTGGGACGACCGCACTCCGATAGGAGCTTGTGGGCCTGACAGACCTACTTATGGGTTAGTTGGGTAAGTAGCAATGTATCAGCATGGTACCCCACATATGTATACGAGTAGAGTCCGGAACACGAGAAGTAGTCGACTCCGTACTACGGTCAGCAGTATAAGTCAAACAAGAGCTAAGGATTACAAGGAATGGTTGAAGTTAAGGAACTCAGTTAAGTTAACGAGACTAAAGGAATTAGTGAATTCCTTTCAACGAAATGCTTAAGAGTCAGGAGGTGCGAAGTGCACTAACTGTAATGTAAAGACATCGTATACGTCTTAAGGATCCTCAGGGAAAAACATGTTAGCTGGAACGGTGACCCAGCCTGTCCATGGCTAAGAAGATGCCTAATGTGGACACATTAATGTGCAAAGAACGGGATGAAACTCCCAGAATGAGTACCTACACTACCAGGAAATGTTGATCTTCACAGAAGGAGATAATAAGCCAGTTAAGAACGCAAACAGCGTGGCTAACGGAATGTACCAATAAGTGTGAACCAGATGTAAAGGCATAACTTTGTGACACCCAGGAGCAATCCTTGAAGGGTGTCCGCATCAACAATTGTTGAACGAAATGCATGACAGAAACACAAGGGTTGAAACTAACACCCAGTTTAGACATAAGTTGTCAGGAGACGGACTGACAATCCTAAGGGGCATTCCATGAAAGGAGACGGAATGCAACGACCTTGTCATGGAGCTCAATATAACATCCAAACCATGTAATGTTGTACATATAAGTACATGTGTGTGGACAGCCTACAATGAGCGCAGCTCAAGGCAAATAAGGCTTATAGGCCACAAATAAAATGTGTTATGTACATTAGATTGATTGCAGAAGTTTATGTTATATAAGTGAATAGAGTGGAGAACGAACCACTGCACTAAGAGTGGGGATACCTCTCGATGCTGTGAAACCGCTGGAGTGGTAGTTATGTGAACCAAGCTCAAGAAATATGTTAAGGATGGACAATATTATTATTATTTGAGAGCAGTTAGTTTAGTAGTATGTGTGTATAAAGTGAAGCACCGAGCTAAATAACTTCGGTTTGAGACTTGAGTGAGCAACGCTCAAGGAGCATTCGGTAGTCATCCAAATGAATGACGAACCATAATGTGAATAATATAAGTATAGGTGTGGAAGTTAATGTGACAGTAAATACCATGTAAGTTATTGTTATGCAATGAGTAAGAGCACGGTTCGCAGCTGGCGACCGTTGTATCAATGTTATTGAGTAATAATGTGGCAGATAAGACCAGTTATGAGTTAAACTCGGTGGAGATGCAAGATAAGTGATGTTAAACAGACTGGGCAATAAGCCAGTGGTAGGTACTATGTGATGAGGAACTCAGTGTGAATTCCATGGCGAATCGCATAAGGGATTTACTGTCAAGAGTTTACACCTCTGCACTCTGTATGACTGAGTGTTTTGGTATTGCACTTGCGCAGTAATGATCGAGTGGGATAGCTAGGAATTGGAAACATGTTAATTGTGGAGGAATAATGTTATAATGGCTGATGCATTGGAAATGCAAGACCGCACCAATAAAAGAGTACTTGTACAAAACCAAATGTGGACGCATGATTAACAGTAAGTGACTACAGTAGCACTAACTACCAAATATCGGTATGGAAGATATCCCAAATGTTGGAAATAGCTGAGAGAGCACTACACACTAGGTAGTAGCTCAATCTCAACCGACAGTAAGTCAGAAGGGAACAAGTCAATCGTTGTGAGATACGTAGCAGTTTACGCAGTAAGTTATTAGAGAAGCGGATGGAAGTTTGTAACTCACCGAATTCGCTAACGGTAGGAAATACCACGCATCGGTTGAGAAACCATTATTACCAAGATAAAGGTGATATTGGGGATGTACAATACGGTAACAATAACGAGTGGGGCAACTTGAGCCCTACAGTTGTCAGAGTTGCGCAGCAGACGCTAGTGAACCAGTGAGTTAAATGTACAATGTGCATAGTGAATATGAGTAAATGGCTAATTATTAATGCCTAGAAGCCTCACAGGCCAGAACCGAAACCAGTTATGGGTTAAAGCAAACTCCAATGAGAATTCTTGGTTTAGGGACTAAACCGCCAATATGGTTAAGATCCTCTAATCGGAATGCGTTGTATAATAGACCGCGTGGAAGTTAAAATACTTCACGACGGCAGGACATTTTAAACCGATGTTTAGTGATTGATTACGTGGGCGTAATCCCTTTTAAGGGGGGTAGAGCGCAAAACCACTTAGTGTGTATTACCGTACAAGTGTACGTGATTTATGTTGTGCATAGCACAAAATAATTTGTTTTGATGATTGTTGAGTGTGTTATGTAAACATACGCATTCATTCATGGTTTAATTGTGGTAATTGTGCACAGAAGATGCGAATACCATTGTGATAAGTGTGTTTGTTTGTTAACAATTGTGTGTGATATTACAAGTGGGGGGAGTAGAGAAACTCTCGGGGAACAAAAAAAAACCCCGACAGTGTATAAATGTGAACCTGTGTGTGGTATTTTGATAAAATATATGTGTATATATACTATATAGTGATTCACGAAAGGGTATGAAACCGACATAGAACCTAGTGAAAATAAGATTCCCTAGGTAACAACATTAAAGTGTATGGAAATAACTGATAGACGAAGTTCTATCCCTTGGAGATGTTATGATCATGACTAGAATGATTTAAAAGATAGAAAATTGGAAATGAGTGATTTAATTGATGCTTGAAAATGAAGTGGGAGGTGGAACTTGATTTGCATGCGATCAAGGGAAGCCGAACACAAATTGGAGTGGAAGGATAGTTCAACACTGATGCTGATCACATCAGGGTTGGATGATTCTTGAAGCTCCCTATAAGTGGTCACAAATAACCACGCTAAGAAAAGAAGCAAAGAGCATAAGATGGACTTGGAGTCGTATGAGTTTTCAAAAGGATTTTGAATTGGTATTTATAAAACGTCGATAGATATTTTACATAATTAAAGTTCTCTTACTTAACCTCACAAGGAAAAAATTTTCAAATTGAAGTGATTGTTTTGATCTCCCAAAGGCACGGGGACGGAAGGTGTCCATCGTGACCGGGTTTTACGGGATCACAGTGTATATCAAAGTTATTTTGATTGCTATACATGCTATGACATGTTGTGTGGTATGTGTAATAAATATTATTTGGACCTTGAGTTCCAAAAGTGTATGTTAACAAGACCTATGAGTCTAAATGTTGTTGTGTTACATAGAACTATGTGTCTAAAGGCTGTTATGTTATCAAGACCTATGTGTCTAAATGTTGTTATGTTACCCAGGACCCGAGAGTCTAAGGGTTGTTATGTATGTGCAAATATTGTTAAGATACCCGGACCATTGAGTCCGAGGTTATCATGTGAGTATGTTATGTTATGTATGGATGTGAATGTGTTACCCGGACCATTAAGTCCGAGGTTGTGATGTAAAGTGTGTTTGGTTATGGAAGTTTTATTTCTATAAGTAATCCCCGTATTCTAATCTAAGATGTGTGGGATGTGTGAACTTCGAGGATGAAGTTCTTTTAAGAGGGGTAGATTGAAATACCCCAAACCTTAATATGTTGTTAAACATTTAAACTATGGTATGTAGAGGCTAAAAAGTGCCTTAGAAACATCACTGAACAATTTAAACCGTAGTAAAATGCAATAAAACACTAAGACACAGTTTGAGCAAAAACATGCTCTAAGCTTGGAGTAAACTTGGTTGGGACCCAAAGAGCCTACCAAGACTTAATAATATTCAATTATGATTTATAAGGCTAATTAAGTCCTTAGGAAACTTTGGTAGACAGTTAAACCAAACAAAACACAAGAATATACCTTAAAGTCAATAAGAGCAAAAATGTGCTCTAAGCTTGGGATAAATTTGTGTAAGACCTAATGGTCATACCTATACCTTATAAATATGTTAATGAACATATTAAATCAATTACCAAAGAAAACCAAGCTTGAAAACAAGTTAAAACACAAAAAAGTGCTTTAAGGAGTCTTAAAGCACGTTTTTGAAAAATTGTCTTGTAAATGAGTTTTGAATGGCTAAATGTCCATCATTACTCTTTAATTAATATGTGTACTACTTTGTAACACATTTGGAAGTCTAGATCATTGGGAAATCAAAAATTTCACTTCTATGTGCCTTGTTTTTATGAATAGTAACTTTTATAAGCTAGTTTGTAACATATGTTATTATAAGTAAGTTAATTGGTCAACAAAGACCAAAACACCCTTCTTATTAAATGGGGGCCGGTTTTCATGGTGTGAGTCACCACCCTTGCTAGCACTTATCAAATAAATACATAAAGGATAACGTAAGTTACTATTTGCTTTTAACAAATAAATATCTTAAGCTAGCTACTTACCTTCTCATTCTCTTCTTCCTTCTCATTTCACACGGTCTCCATTCTCTCTTCTCTTCTTCAAAAACGATGGGCTATAGTAGCCTCTCTTCTCCATCTTCATTTCCTTGCCAAATCCAACTTCATGCTCCAAATCAAATTCTAAGACCATATTTGTCTTAGTTAGACCAAGCTCCACACTTCTATCTTTTCAAATCTTCAAGAACTCAATTTTGGTGCCATGGAGATTCACCATTGATGGAGTTTGAGCTCATATTTTCACACCTTGTTGTTCTCCTTTGCTTCAAGGTAAGGAAACTCAAAGAAAATCCATGTTTCCTCCATGTTTTTATGTTGACCGAAAATCACCATTAATGGTGTAGTTACCTTGCTTTGTTCTAGCTACATTCCAATCATTCAAGGGCTAGGAGGAGTCCTCTCTTGATGCTTATTCAAGCTCTCTTCCAATTCCGAAGGTAAAACAATTACCTTAATGTGTTAAGATAATATATGTAACTAGGGTTTACAATGAGATGAAGCTTAAAGCTTGTATACTCATTATATTATTTGTATAATGTTTAGAATTTGACAAGCAACTAAAAGCCTTGCCAATTTAGTCAAGGAAACAAGAAAGAAGTTTGAGAGGAAAAGAGGTAAACAAACTATCTCAATGTAGTTTAAATGCCTTAGGAAAATGAGCTTGATTTGCTTAATAAAATACCTAAGGATCCAAAGGTGAATGACCTAGTAAAATGTTCTTAAGGAGATTATTAAAGGGCATATGTATTGTTGGGTGTATTCGCAGGTAAAAGGCAATATATGCATGTGGAAATTCAGTGTTTAAGGTTTATGTAATTTAAGGGCCTAAGAGCCATATTATTTAAGGGCCTAAGTGCCAAGCAATTAAGTTTATGCACTATATTGTGATGTAGTGTAAATTTGGTGAAGTTATGTGTGTGAGGAAGTCCTTAATGGATCTTAGGTGTTCTTGAGTGAAATAAGGTAAAAACCTAAGTGTTTGGATGTGGGAATATACAAGAGAAGCTATGGCAAAATTTGGAAATGTATAAGGAGTTCTAAGTGTTTTAAATGAGTTTTGGTGAACTAGAAGTGTTAGAAATGCCTAAGCATTTTAAATGAGGAGAAATAATGTCTTAAGATGTTCTAGGTAAACAAAAGGACTTAGACATCAACTAGGGTTTAGGTTGGTAAGAAATGATGCTTGGGAGATGATGTTAAAATGAGGAGAAAGCATTTTGGGATAGTAGTTATCATAGGTGAGAAACACCATTTAGAAACCTAGTATAAATGTTACAAGTGTTGGTGAATTTTGAGAAAAATTGAGTAACAAGTTAGATAAGGAACTAGGTGTGTTTAAGATGAAATTTTGGCATTAGAATATACCTAAGATCATTGGCAAGTTCATACATTTAATGGGTGAGGAGAACCATTGCAACAAGACTTAGAAAAAATGTTCAACATGTAAATCTGTAGCAGTGGTCCGGGACTTAGGTTCTGGATGATGTCCCGGACCATATATTAAAAGGGGCCGAGGATTCTTGCAAGTCTTGGTCCGGTACTTAGGTTATGTAAAAAGTACCGGACCACTCCCTTAAATACCCCCGAGAGTTTTTGCCTAGAATGGTCCGGGACTTAGGACTTGCATGAAGTCCCGGACCACCCCATTAAAACAGGCCGAGAATTTTGTTAAGTGTGGGTCCGGGACCTTAGTTGGGGACCAAGTCCCGGACCACTATAAAAACTTGGTTTTAGGATATTAAATGATGTCTAATGATAGGGATAAGTTAGTAATGATATTATAAGGTTATATAAGACATGTTAAGTGAGTTATAATGACAATTTGGTGGGGGAAAAGTTATAAGCATTAGACTTTAAACAATCATGTTACCCCGATGATAATAAAAGTACATGTAATGTTATCAGTTGTTCGAGAATTGCTCGAGGAACATAAGTGGACGTGATAAAGTGGGCTCCGGTGAAAGGTATGGTTTTCTTGCAACCTGTGTCCTACCGGATTACACCGGCTTGTATGCCAATGTGTTTTTCTGTGTGTTTGCCACGTTATAAGATAAATCATGAAATGAGTTTACAGTCGTTACTGTTGTTGTATATTTACATGTCGATACCGGTGACCTCGAATGCGCTTGAAGGGCTAGTTAACCACTATTAGGTAAACGTAAGAGAATGGTATCCGGTGATTACGTTTCCGACCTAAGGAACGTTCTAACCACGGCTATGCGTGAGTTAGTTATGTGATGTTTGTGTGTGAATGTATGACTCTCCCTTCCCTTGTGTGTGTGTCTAACAAGACTTAACCCAATGTTGTGATTGTTTAATTAAGTTCAATGATGAACTTCTAAAAGTGCTAACGGGGAAGTGAGGAGTCCGGTCTGTTCCGGCCACGCGTGTGAGTATGGGGGTCGTTGTCATATCAGGTTTGATCCTCTGTATGTATGGTTGTTTTCCAATTTGGTTTCCAACCTTCCCTTTAGCTTAACCAAGGCTATTTTACTGACTCACGTCGGGCCACAGGGGCATACTATGTTATGTTTGTTCGGTGTGCTTGGATCACTATATCTGAGACACCTTATGTTAAGTTATCCGTTCATTTAACGAGACGGTAACGAGTTATGTATTGGGCCTATCATGAGACTGGCAACATTCTCTAGGCTACAAGTGAACTGACTATGTTAGGGCCGGTTCATAAGGGGAACCGTACCCGTTATGTTATGTATTGTTGTTATGATGCAATATCTATTGCGATGATATTATGTGCACGTTGAAACGTGAAAAGTGTTGTTATGTGATGGATGTTATATGTTGTAAAATGTGTAGTATGTGGATCATGGATATGAATCCCAGTTTGCGATAAGAGGCGTTTAAGGATATCCCGAATAATGGGTAGTTGTCGTCTATTAAGGAAGTAGCTCCATTAGAGGAGAAACACTCTAGGGGTAATGAATACCATGAGTGACCTATCAAGTATGGATATGCTAACCGTTTGTCAAGCCTATTGAGGCGGAATGTTATGTGTTGTGTGTTTAAGTTTACATGCATGATTCAAATAAATTCAACCGCATGCTAAGACGACAATTAGTTGTGCGTGGCCCGGTAGCATGCGGGCTGCGGGATTACCATACCAGCAAAGGTGCTGAGCCCCTTGGGGGCCACCCTTTCTCTTCTTTTCTTATTTCAGGTACGAAGAGCTGGAAGCCGTTCGAGAGTAGGACGGGGTAGTCGTTGTACATGGGTAATCATTTAAGTTATATATATACAGTAGGTGTAGTAAGACCGAAATTGTTATCGGCATTAGTTTGTGAATACTCGGTACAGTTGAAAGGTGTATATTGTTTCTATTGTTAATGGAAGGGTCAGTGATGTGTAGTCGCTCGGGAATCTAGTCCATCAGACCGTACAATGTATATGTAATAGCCTTGTTAGCCACGTGGGTGGTTAACGGCGTGTAACACCAACGAGTTAAGTAATGTGATGAAGTATATTTTCCGCTGCAGATTGTTGTTATGTGTTTGTTGTTGGATGGGGTGTTACAAAAGGGCAAGCATGAAAAGTTTGTACAGGAGTGGTATTGCCCCTAGGCAGATGTGGGCCCATTTGCATGACAAGAACCCTGAAAGTACTGCAGACAAGACATCGATTCATAACCTAGTTTCGAAATTCAGAAAAGAAGATCGTGGCGGACGTACAGATGTAGCGTCCTTCATGCACTCGCTAGATGAACGTAATTATAGTTGGTGGTCCGAGAAAGATGCAAGTAAGTGTCGGCACATCTGTTTAGTGTTGGTTTATTTGTATGTTAATCACTTTAAATGTTTGTTCTAATTAAATGTCCATTTCGCAGGGAATCCATCTAGGCTGGGTCTTGTCTTGTTTGCGCACCCTTTTTCGCTGACGCTCGTTAAGATGTTTCCTTATGTAGTGCTCATTGATAGCACTTACAAGACGAACATGTACAAGGTGCCTCTAGTGGAGTTCATCGGAGTCACGTCGTGCGGCAAGAACTTCTGTATAGCGTTCTGTTTTACGGTCAGAGAGGATGAGTCTGCATACACATGGATGCTTAATCAGCTGAAGAAGGTGTTGATCTATCCTCCAAATGTGTTTGTCACTGACAATGAAAAGGCGCTAGTGAAAGCACCACCTGAATCGTCATCAACCTTAACCCCTTTCCAGAAATTTCACTGCATTCCGTCTCTCTAAACTCAACCTTCTGTAGATTAAGCCGTCTTTGCAGGCTTCTCCTAACTCATGATCGATTTCGATCCCCACTTCCCTACTCCTCTAAATTTTTTTGAAATGTCTTTTGTTTCTCTTCAAATCTCTTTCTGATCAAGCGAACCCACAGATGGGTAATTGCAATGTTTCGACTTCGCTGGTAATGACCAATGCTGGTGTCGACTTCTTTTCTGTTTATACCTTCGTTTTTTACTTACTCCTACATATTCGATTTGATTGTTTCTGCCTATTTGTGTTTTCGGTTATTTGGCTCGACCACGGAATGTCGATGCTATATTTCAATCTGTTCTCGGCTCCCTAACTTCTTGATTATTTTACCTGTTCAAGTGAGATTTTATCAGCTATGGCTTATGCGAAACCAGATAAGCTAACTCTATTTTGATCGTCTGTCACATATTGACCTATGAGCGCCGGATCCAACATGGGTCTCTGGGTTCGTAATGTCATATAAAAAAAACAAAGTGTAGATGTTTGGTTTGTGGCTGCAGCCATGTCGTTCAACTCACTGGATCTCCCTTAACTTGCTTTTTTCTTTCACTCATTCTAAGTTTACTGTTGGTTAGCCTCCAAGGTGCTCATCTATACTGATTTATTATCTAAGCCAGAGTGAACACGATCTATCATGGGCGGCAACTTAAAGCCTCTAAACTACAGTTTACGGTTTGTTTCTGCTCGTAATTCTAATTTGCTTAATTTTGACGTTGAATCTACTCCTTAAATGTTGGTGTGGTGCGAGATGTTTGTTCTAGTGTAACCCTTGTATGTATGATGCCTATTACTGTTTGATATGGACCCTACAGGAGCAACAAACTCCCGAAGAATGTCTGTTTACTCAGAATAGCATTTCTGAGCCATTGTTTGAAACAAAACCATGACCACCGTGAGGTCACCATGTTGTATTTGAGTTCATACTACCTCTAGTATCCCTATTTCTCTCTTTCTCTATTTTGTTTGAATAATTACAATCTGTGAGCTAACGTTGAATGTGTATGTTTGTTTCATGTTGGTTGCATTAATTTTCTCACAGGAAACGTTGTGCCTCTATCCTGGTATTTGATTCGCACCCTTACAACCCTATGGGCTTGCTTACTGAATGTATTCGAATGTTTGATTTGCCTGCTCTAAGGAGATTACACTGACTGTTGCCTTTTGCTTTCTCTGAATAATAATGTGCTTATATCCGGGTGCGCATGAAGGAGGGGTTCAATATGTTAGTGCACCTCTTAGTTTCTGAGACTTGTACTGGGAATGGTAGATGAAAAATGGGGTAATACGTGCCACATGATCTGGATTCGTAAGGAGCTTGGGAATCATGCGTGAGAAGAGACATAATCTGCTTTACCTTTGCTACGTGTTAACTTGCAGTATATTTTTTGCAAAGTAGTTGTTACCACAAACCTGAGTTGCAATTCACTAACTTGGTAATGAACTAAGACTTGAAAATTTTAGGTTCACCTCCCCGTACTTTAAGCCCTTAATCTGATCACCCGAAATAAAAAAGAAGTGGATTAGTAGATGATGAGAAACAAAAGTGAAATAAGATGGTTTAGCTACTAAGCTTAGGTCTGATTGACGCTAGAGATTTTTAATATTAGCAGCTATTACCGATTTCGATCCATTATTCATCATGCGGGTTTGATTTCTGAATCTATTCCTTCATTGTACGTGTATATGTTGTACATCTAGCATTTTTTATACAACTTGTTAATTCTTTTCCTTGAATGCTACTTTATTTTGCTAAGCCTTAGTTATTATGTCCTCTAGGTCCTAGCCACTAGGTTAGTGGGTGTCCCTTGGCACTTAAAGGGTCATGTGTCCTTCTTGGTCAAGGTGACACCCTAACCCCTAAAACACACATCTAAAAATATGTATGATATATATGTAAATAATGAACTCACTTGTCCAAACCCAAAATTCTCCCAACACCACTCTCTCCTCCTTCCTAAATCCAGAATTGTCTCTCAATTTTTTAATGTTTTCATTCATGTGTATAGAAACAAACCATTAACTTTCACATGTTTTTTAAACTTGGTTTAAAAGCCCAAAAAATTAAAAAAAATGGCCCAAGCCCAAATTCGGCACAAGCCCAACCCAAACCGGCCCATGAATCATGACCCGACCCATTATCAGGCCCAAAGCCCAAACCGGCCCATGAATCATGACCCGGCCCATTATCCAACCCAACCCAAATCCGGCCCAAGCCCGCCCAAATTTGGCCCAAGCCTGCCAACCCGGCCCAAGTCCACATAAGCCAGCCCAACTCCACAAATGTCAAACCTTGACCAAAAACGTTGACATTGACCAAAAAACGTTGACCGTGACCAAATTTTGACCTTGACCAAATTTTGACATTGACCAAAATTTGACCTTGACCCAACTTTGACCTAACCCGAACTTCAATCTAGTTCAAGCCTGAACCTCAATCCAAACCGAACTCGACCTCAATGCAAACCGAACTCCAATTCAATTCAAACCTATTTCATCCAGCTCAAATCAACTCAAACCCAAATACATCTCATCCAATCCACACTCAACTTGTGAATTCCTTTCAAAACCCATAAACCAAAAAAAAAAGGATTTCAAGCCATCACTTTATTCAAAAGGAAACCATTTTGTGGTCATAACCTCCTTTGTCGCAGTCTGGATCTCTTTAGGCGGGGCATTAGGGTGACAAACCTCCCCTAATTGCAGCCTAGGTTTTTACAAGGTGGGGTGCTAGGGATGTAACGACCTTCCTAGTTGCAGCCGGGATTTAAGAATCGTCTAACTCCCTTCCGCTCGATTTCAATGTTTTCGGTTTTTAACGTTTTAAAACCCGGGAGATAGAAACGTTATTAGGGTTTGACCGAGAATATCTCATTCATGGTGTTTCTCTCTGAATCCTATTGTTCGACATAAATTCATTACCCCATCTTTCGAGCCTCAGCACTTACCATTAATTAAGCGTCGTGTTCGAGGGGGTACATAAGGTAATCCCTCGGGATTATCCGCCATTTTACAACAAAATGATTTTTCGGTTTTAAAAATTTTAAGAGAGACAATTTTGAGTAAACCAACCCAACCCTCCCATTAGAACTTCAAGTCACACAAGCACTTCTTAATCCTTCTAAACGAACTCCAAGTCACATAGAACCTCCAATTCTCGAATACTCCCGAATAACCTTAGTCATCTGAAACCCGAAACATCTTCGAAACCCGAACACCTGCAAACCGAATATCCTCTCCATACTCAATCGCCTGAAAACCTGAATTCCTCTTCAATACCCTTGACTTCCCAAAACATCTCAAGTTTGACCACTCCAAGATTCTAACTTCACAAACCCGGAAAACCCTTCAGAATAACCCGAATACACTTCAATTTCATAAAATGTCCCAAAAAAACTCCTCAATTCCACTAAATGACCTGAGTACCCCTTAACTTCACAAAATGACCAAAACACCTCTCAACACTCAAACAAACTTCTTCAAGACCAGCCTATTTTTCAAGCTCCTCAAAATCATCTACTCCTCAGTCTACACTCAGCCCTATCGTTCGGCTTTAACTGAATCTCTCTAATAAGGTTTTGAAAGATGGCAATCCTGAAAATTGGAGACCGAGGTTTCCTCGGGCACCAATCCAAAGTCGTGGTCGTTGCCACTTCTAAGGGGTGTAACCCAGTGCGAACCCACACAGAATCTTTGGTATGACCAGATAAGTCCAATCCATATGCAAATCATAGAGTTAATTAACGGTTCTTAGAACCCTTCTCCTCCCTTCCTAGTTCCTTAGGTCAAACTAGGTGGCGACTCTAGTCAACTCCGCCTTATAGAGGCATAAGTCCGCGTGGAGCCCAACGAGAGCGGGTGTAGTGCACACTTGCACTCCTCTTTATGCTTTCTAGGAAAGACGGAAGATGTAGTAGGTATTTGAGGGATGCCAGAATAACGGGTCTTCACCCTCCACAGAATGGCAATTTTCTTAAGATCTAGGCTTTTAGTCAGACCATATTTAGATATACCCCCCCTCATACCGAAAAATCACCCTCCACAAGGGGGATATGTGTACGGTGTGAACGGGTCTATATTATGACCGACACATCTAAGTAAAGTAATTATGTACGGTGTGTTCGGATATATATTATATCCGACACATCTTAGGTAAAGCGTACGTTCTCTAAAAAGAACTGTAATATGTTATGTAATGGGCCCGACTTGAGAATGAGGATATTCTCTAGGCTCTATGAAGTCGGCTAACTCTTATTTTGGTCCGAGTCCTCACGTGACTCGTTCCTAAGTTATGTTGTATGTGAGTTGTTGTATGACGAGTGTAGAGATGTACGTGTATGTTAAGTATTGAAATCATTACCAAGTTATTATGGGAAGTAGTGGGTTGTAGCCCGAACAAAATGGATTAGTGGTAACCAATAAGAATAAAGCTTTTGAGGTAAAAGTCCTCATGGTCTAAAGATCCAGTAATGTGATTTAATATACGTTAATGTGTTATACTTGACGAATGTACCTCAGTGTCATTTACTTGTTGATTGTATTGTGTGTTTATAGTTGTTAATGCATGATTTAAATATAATCAACCGCATGCTCAGACGACAATTAGTTGTGCTTCGCCCGGTAGTATGCTGGCTGCACGATTTGCATACCAGCAAAGGTGCTAAGCCCCCTTTGGGGCCGCCCATTACATTTCAGGTACAATGGAGCTGGCAGCCGTTCGAGAGTCGGACGGAGTGGCTGGTTATGCATGGGTAGTTTATTTAGTTTGTTTATGTAATTGGAAGTGGTGTAAGACCGAAGTTTGATATCGATAATTGAATGTATTAGACTCGGTACAGTTTTGGATTGTAAATGTAGTTGACTCGGTTTGGAAATGGAATGGATTGTAATGTATAAATGCTCGAGAATCTGGTCCATCAGACCGATACAGTGTTTAAGTATTAGCCTTGGTAGACACGTGGGTGGCTAACGACGTGTAGCACCCATGGATTAAGTTAAGTGTTGAGTTGTAATTCCGCTGCAATCGTTTGTTTAGTATTGTGTTTGTAGTTGGGGTGTTACAGCAACCGTCATTTATATTACACGCCTGAGTGAATAAACCACGGTTTTTGGTGAACCGTGGTATATAGTCTGAGCGGGGATTTTAATTTTTGACCCAAATTAACGTGGCTCTCTTTATTCCTTATATATTTCTCTCTCTCTCACTGTAATTTGTAACCCACACTAGCGAACAAGGGTCGAACATGCTCTGCGCTTATTCCTCCTTCTCTTCACCTCCCGGTAATTTTTGCAACCCACGCCGGCGAACATGGAACATGCTCTGCGCCATCTCTTCAACCTCACGGTAATTTCGCAACCCATACTAGTGAACAAGGAACATGCTTTATGCCATATCAACCGCACCATAAATTTGCAACCCGTCCTGACGAACAAGGAACATGCTCCGGCCTCTCTCATTCTCTTATTTTCACGGTAATTTTTGCAACCCTCACTGGCGAACAAGGAATGTGCTCTGAGCCTCGTCCTCATCTCTTCTCTCACTGTAATTTTTGCATCCCTAACCGGCAAACAAGGAACATGCTCTACGCCTCATTTCATTCTCTTCAACCTCACGGTAGTTTTGCAACCCACTGGCGAACAAGGAACATACTGTGCCTATATTCTTCACTTATGATTTTGCAACCCTAATTCGCAAACAAGGAACATACATGTCTGCCTCCTCATTCTCTTGTGCCTGCGCTGTGTTGTGAATACCAGATTGAAGATGGGGAGAAGTCGTAGACTATAAATCACGGTTTCATGTATAACTATGGTTTATTCGTTGATTTTATACATTTATATACCACGGTTTTAAGAACAACTGTCATTTATTCTCACTATAAATGACGGTTATTTGCTTCAACCGTGGTTTATAGCTCGCTATAAATGATGGTTGTTCTTAAAACCGTGGTATGTAGTTGACGAACTCTGCGCAAAAAATACTTTAATACGACGGGTTAGAGAACCATGATTTTTAATCTTCATTTTAAACCACGGTCTTGAACCGTGGTTTTTAATTTTTTGGCATTTGTGACGGGAGCAAATACCATGGTTAAAACCCGTGGTATATAAGCAAAATAACCGAGGTAAATAATGTTTTTTCTACTAGTGTAAGTTTCAAATTCAAACAAAACTTTAACTTTATATATCCCTAAGATTATTGTAGGGATATATGGCGGTAGGGTAAATTGGGATATGAAACATATAATATATCAGAATCTGAACGAGGGGTATCTTTGCTAACAGGAAATTTGTAGGAAAAACTATATACATAAAAAGAATGAAATAATAAACTAAACCTAAATAACCCTACAACTCTACTACGGGTAGCAAATAAAACCCGGTCGGAGTATAGTGTAAGTATATTACGACCGAGAGTATCGAACCCAAGGGACTTATAGAAAACTAGTCCTAATCCGGGCAAAAGCCTATTCTATAATAATAAGGGGGAAAAGTAAATGTGATTCTAAACTAAATGAATAATTAAATAAACTAACTTTGATTTGGGAAGATATCAATGCAAAAGCATCGTATGACCAATAATCAAGGATGGCAAGTCTCAAAAAGGATTTGTTTCTCGCAAAATGAATATGCCGGGTGACATGCCGGCTCTTAGATACCCGGCATAGTCAAGGCCTTTGAATGTTCCGGGCAACTTATATCCGGCATTCCATCCGGCATCGTTCATTCCGTAAATACAACTTCCAGAATCAATTCTGAATAAAGGAACTCAATATCCATACTTGCATCGTGCATATCCAATGCCGCGAATACAACCAGAATAATGGGGAAATTAGAGATTAATCCAAAACCTTAGCATTTGTTGTCCACTTTTCAGAACAACAATATTAAAGATTACCGAGCTCCTAATCTATCATATTCTTGCTTTGAAAGCCTTAAACAAGACTTAGAGATAAGAGAATAAGTGGCTGACTTATTCAACTTGTATGAAGACTAGAAACCTCCGTTAAGAAACTCGTAAATTTGATATATGATCATAAGGTTTTACAAGGAAATTCATCCCTAACCAAAACCTAACAAGGATTCTGCAACACCATCCACACAACTACAAGAAGAGAATACAAAGGGGGAGAAGGAAATGTTCATAGCCTTAACCCGACAAGGCCTTCTTCTTCTCTTGCGTGGATGGATTTGCAGACGTTCCTTGGACACCAACAATGGAGTGGAGTGGAAACAGGGACGTGAATGGAGTGTATATTGATGTTGAAGTGTGTGGATTGATGCAGCCCCTCGGCCTATTTATAGGCAACAAAAACTCCTTGTGCCGGATGGCATGCCGGGTGCAAGTCATCTGGCATATAATAAACATGTGCCCAATTGCTAACGGTCGAAACCGCCGAATCTACGCGAAAAGGTACCTGTGCCGGACAGAATATGTCCGGCACCATACCCGGCATAGGTTGGTTTGGCAACAGTCATTAACTGCCATCGTCTGGTCAACCGAGGTGACTTTTCACATGTGTGCCGGATAGACAATACCCAGCAACATACCCGGCACAGCATCCTTTCTGCTCCATGCTTGTGCCGTGCAGGTATTATCCGGCCTGATGTCCGGCAGTTTGGTCAGAAATGCTTCCTTGCATGGAAAAACATATAAAAACATCAATCTGAACAAATAATAGACTTAATACATAATATTGCATAAATATTAATTATTCTAACCTTAATTTGGCTAATAATCTTATAATTATATATACTAAAACATGATAAGTCTGAGACTTATCAAGGCCCTACACTTACCTTTTGCTAGTCCTCGAGCAAAACTAGATTAGAAAAGAGTAATTGCTCATGCAAAACAGATAATTTCTAGAATGACAATTAGATAAACATTTTCAACTATTTGACTCTATTTCATAAGTATCACTTAATCTTCCTTATTCCATCAGAAACATACTAATGGGTATAAAATAAACAATTTCAAAATCGATCAAAATCTTTCGGGCTATTTTGCATAAGGGATGTGTGATCTCTCATTTTTCCGGTTTCCATCATTCAGCTCTATTTTTCAAGAGTTTATGAATGTGGCCAAGACACTCATCGATGGTTTTTATGTGTTCAGCCCTATTTTTCAAGGGTTTCTAAATCAACCATGATTTTTTCATTGAAGAACGGGGAATTTAGGAGAAAAATAAAAGGAAAAACTCTCGTTTGTTTCTTTTATTTTGAGGCAATTTTGAAACCTCATAATGCTTCTTTTTTTTGAAAGAAGACTCTTCTTTTTTTCTTCTTCTTTATTTTCTTTTCGAAGCTTCTCTTTTTTTTCTCTTCCTTCTTTTTTACACAATCCCTATTTGAGATATTCACCCAAAAGAATTATCACCATTTTGAAAAAGAAAAGAAAATATTACCCAGAAGTAAATCAGAGATAGAGATAGGAGTAAGGCCATATACTCATGTTAATAAAGAGAATCAAGAAGTTAAAAACATGAATCTACAAGTCATTAGAAAGGTTACCTCTTGATAGAACAAGCTTTCATCGCTTTTCTACTTTTACTTTGCCAACGACATACAAAAGCTTAGTAGAACATTGATAAAATCTCAGCTTATAACATATTATTTAGATACTAAGTAGTTTTAGCAAAAATAAATTTTGTTTAAGGGGGGACCCCTGCCCTACACTTGGCAAGAACACTGTCCCCAGTGTTTCAAAAAGAATAAAGAATAATAAATTCAAAGAATTAAAGAATGGTTTTTTAAAAAAAAGATGAATTAAAAGAATAATAAAAATAATCCCCCTTTGGAAGAATGAGGGCACAAATGCCTTACACTTGTGGTGAGCCGCGGAGTCAGAATTGTCACAGCATGAGCTAACTAAAATAAAGGCACTGTAACCAAAAACTCACTAAAATATAAAGCTTCCATAATATGTAAGAGAGAGTTAACTGAGAATCCATTATGCATACAAGAATAATAAAAGCAAATAAAACTAAAAGAAAAGCAAAAGGACAATAAAAGAAAATGGAAGGAAAATAAAAATAAAATAAACAGAGAAAGAGAGAAAGAACTAATGAACTGCTGCCTGCATGGAGGATGGTGGTGGAGAGTCTGAAGAAGAATCAGGGGAATCATCGGGAACATCATAAAGGCTAGAAGAGCTAGGGGTAGGAAGTCCCTTCTTCTTCGCCTCTCGGCGCGCCTTCCTCTTCTCCTTGTCCCGACGTAAAAGACTCTTAACCAAAGCAGCTATAGAACAAGATACCCTCTGCTTCATTTCCTTTCTCGCCTTCTTTCTGTCAGCCGCCATTGACTTGTTCATCTCCTCGACAGCCAACATGAGACGATCATCCACCCCCCTCTCCTGCTCATCCTGGCGCTGAGATATACGCTCCTCAAACGCCTCCTGTCTCTGCCCAACCTCAGCATGCTGTTGCACAAAAGAGTCTACTCTGGTAGTCAAATCTGTGCGCATACCATCATAACTCTGCTGGAAGGAATCAAAATCACCCCACGCGGCCTGTTGAGCGGCCTGGAAGGCCTCCATAGAGTGTCGCTGCTGCTGGAGCTCCTGACGGAAGTGATCGAGCTCTGCAGCCACTCTAGGGTCTGCATCTGAAGTAGAGGTAGGAGGAGGTGCGGTGGAGATCGGAGGTGGTGGAGGCAATAATAGCTGAGTACCCTCCCCCTGATAACTGGGGTAATCCTGAGCAGTAGGGGTCCGGGACCTCTGATCTGGGGGAACATAAAGGAACTCCCCTGAGGGTGACTCTCTGAACCACCAGCGTCGAATGAGAGCACGATCAATACGGGCAGACTCGGGTTGAAAGTGTAGGCCTCTAGGAATCTGAGTCTCCCCTATCGTCTGCATAATATGCTGGTGAATGAGCATGGGGAAGATGGGGCGCTGTCCCTCTCGATGCATGATGGCGCGGACCAACTGCGCGAACATCAATCTCTAGACCGGGAAACGCGAGTCAACTGCTCCCTGAGCTGGTCCGAGAAGATATTGCAGCAAGGCGCAGTCCATATCATTCAGCTCGTCATGCTTGCACGGCCAAATGTTATGGCGGATAATCTCCATGGCCACACGCAACTGTAGATCAGTGATGTAGGTCAAGGGGATCACCTCTCGCTCCTTAGTGTGAGCTCTATCCATGTAGCGAGTGCGTGATCCGAACCGGGAGCGGATAGCGGCATGAGCATCTGCGAGAGTCTGTCGACTAAAGGATCGCTGTCGAGGGTCAGTGTCGATGCCCAAGATCTGTGTGATGCTCTCTGGTGTAATAATGATACAACGTGTAGATACAAATGAGCGGATCAGAACTCCTGACGTCTGGGGGGCCCCACGGTACTCGGAGTTGGCGTAAAACTCACGTACCAACCCGGGGTAAAAGTGTCCATGGCCAATGTCTAAGATCCCCAACCAACCATGTCGCTCGAAGAGCTCTGAAATCACAGATAGTAGGCAGACCTCGGGATGCACTCGCCTCTCGCGTACCCACTTACCTTTCATCTTGGACTGATGAAAGTACTGAGCAGCAGAAGGATTTACGAATCCTTCCTCATCAAAAGTAGGTACATCAGGAATGCGAGGAGGGAGAGGGAGAGGCGTACCTAAGTCATCGTATTCTGGAGCAGAAGAAGTTGATCCAGGGCCACTCTGAATCTCTGGAGATGCCCTCTTCTTTCTCTTGCCAGCCCTTGTCTTCTTGGCTGGAGGCGGTGTGGCACTGCTGGAGGCTGGCTCCTTGCCTGCCCATCTGGTAGATCGACGAGGTGGCGCAGGTGCGGGAGGAGCCTCCTCCTCCTCTGTGGTAGCATCGGTGAGGGTTGCATCTGCCTGCTCGAAGAGCTCATCCTCCTCTGAGTCAAAACATGAAGCGCGTGGAGGGGTAGTGGCTCTTCTGCGAGGCATCTATAAGAAAATAACAAAGGAAGATACCCAGACTACCCAAAAATGTTAGCTCATTAGTTTACTAATAATTTAAATCCTGAAAGTCTGGAGCTTAAAAAGAAATGCCATATTCCTGTAAAGCAGATGGCAATTGAAAAAAATCGTACCAGAACAATACCTTACGTATCCCATCAGAAGAATATAGCCAAAATGGGTAAGAAAAACAATCAGGGCATTGTGTCGGGTAGGATGCCGGACAGTACCAACCCGGCATGTTCAACCTTTTAGTCTTGCCGGATGTATTGTACCCGGCACATTCATCCGGCATAGTCAAAGTCGAACCCAGAACTCCAGAAAAATGGACAGAATCACACACAATCTCCAGAAACTACTTAAGGCAGGTTCGAAAGTTCCTAAATCAGTATACTATCCTATGAATCTAACAAAATCAACATATAAAACCGAAAACCATGAAAATCAAATTCGAAAAAAATAGTACACGATGAGGGAACCTGGTTTTGATTTGTAAATGCTCGAACGGCGGAATGAGTTGTTGACGGTGGTCTTGTGGTGAGATTCCTCACTGGAATGCGATGGTATAATGCTGGGTTCTTTGGGCGGCGACTAACTTGGAGAGGGTCTGGTGCGGCGTGTTTGTTGTAGGGTAAGAGTGGGTCTGTAAAACCCAACTTACCCGCTGTTATTTTTTTCAGAACCCGCGAAATGCCGGATTCAATGCCGGGTACCCTGTATCCGGCATATTGGATATTTACAATGCCGGGTATATATTACCCGGCCATCCGCACGGCATGTCTTCTTGGGGTGCTTCTCCCTGAATTCGCTAAGTGCCGGATGGCGTGCCGGATAACATTGATCCGGCATATGAGTTTTTAAGTAGGCCAGATTACCTAAACCGGCATCGTTCACGGCACACTCAAAATAAATGAAGGATTAAGTCAATCATTTGAATAAAATTAATGAACCAAATATCTATAAAACAATTAGATGAATAAAGAATAAAAAGAATAAAAGAATGCATTAATTAAAAATCTAAAATTTTACAGAAATAAACAAAAAGAAAGAAAGTGAAATCAAACATGCCGGATACGGGCCGGCTAACATGCATCCGGCATTTAACATTTTCTGCAAATGTCGGGCTTATAATGCCCGGCAGCGTATCCGACATATTCAATTAGATAAAAAAATAATGAACGTATTAATTCAAAAAGAATAAAGAATAAGAAATGAAGGAATAAAGAATAGGGCGATTACCAATTTTAGGACTTGGACTAATTCCAAGTCCCCGGCAACGGCGCCAATTTGCTAACAGAAAATTTGTAGGAAAAACTATATACATAAAAAGAATGAAATAATAAACTAAACCTAAATAACCCTACAACTCTACTACGGGTAGCAAATAAAACCCGGTCGGAGTATAGTGTAAGTATATTACGACCGAGAGTATCGAACCCAAGGGACTTATAGAAAACTAGTCCTAATCCGGGCAAAAGCCTATTCTATAATAATAAGGGGGAAAAGTAAATGTGATTCTAAACTAAATGAATAATTAAATAAACTAACTTTGATTTGGGAAGATATCAATGCAAAAGCATTGTATGACCAATAATCAAGGATGGCAAGTCTCAAAAAGGATTTGTTTCTCGCAAAATGAATATGTCGGGTGACATGCCGGCTCTTAGATACCCGGCATAGTCAAGGCCTTTGAATGTGCCGGGTAACTTATATCCGGCATTCCATCCGGCATCGTTCATTCCGTAAATACAACTTCCAGAATCAATTCTGAATAAAGGAACTCAATATCCATACTTGCATCGTGCATAGCCAATGCCGCGAATACAACCAGAATAATGGGGAAATTAGAGATTAATCCAAAACCTTAGCATTTGTTGTCCACTTTTCAGAACAACAATATTAAAGATTCCCGAGCTCCTAATCTATCCTATTCTTGCTTTGAAAGCCTTAAACAGGACTTAGAGATAAGAGAATAAGTGGCTGACTTATTCAACTTGTATGAAGGCTAGAAACCTCCGTTAAGAAACTCGTAAATTCCATATATGGTCATAAGAGTTTTACAAGGAAATTCATCCCTAACCAAAACCTAACAAGGATTCTGCATCACCATCCACACAACTACAAGAAGAGAATACAAAGGGGGAGAAGGAAATGTTCATAGCCTTAACCCGACAAGGTCTTCTTCTTCTCTTGCGTGGATGGATTTGCAGACGTTCCTTGGACACCAACAATGGAGTGGAGTGGAAACAGGGACGTGAATGGAGTGTATATTGATGTTGAAGTATGTGGATTGATGCAGCCCCTCGGCCTATTTATAGGCAACAAAAACTCCTTGTGCCGGATGGCATGCCGGGTGCAAGTCATCCGGCATATAATAAACACGTGCCCAACTGCTAACAGTCGAAACCGCCGAATCTGTGCGAAAAGGTACCTGTGCCGGACAGAATATGTCCGGCACCATACCCGGCATAGGTTGGTTTGGCAACGGTCATTAACTGCCATCGTCTGGTCAACCGAGGCGACTTTTCACATGTGTGCCGGATAGACAATACCCGGCAACATACCCGGCATAGCATCCTTTCTGCTCCATGCTTGTGCCGTGCAGGTATTATCCGGCCTGATGTCCGGCAGTTTGGTCAGAAATGCTTCCTTGCATGGAAAAACATATAAAAACATCAATCTGAACAAATAATAGACTTAATAAATAATATAGCATAAATATTAATTATTCTAACCTTAATTTGGCTAATAATCTTATAATTATATATACTAAAACATGATAAGTCTGAGGCTTATCAATCTTATAATAAAATTGAAACTTTAGGGGTATATCATAATGAAAATTAAATCTCAGGGGTATATCGTAGAAAAATAAAACCTCAGGGGTATCTTGTAAAGAAAATGAAACCTCAAAGGTATTTTATAAAATTCACTCAAACCTCAAAGGTATCTCATGAAATATTCCTTAATTTTTTGTAATTAGGGTTTATTAAAAAGATTTGTGCAAAAGAAAGATTAATTAATATTAAATAGTGATTCTTATTTTAAATTTATCTTTTTATTTTTCTTCGATTAATTTGTGAGTCAACCAACACTAGCCATTGATAATTGATAATTGTTTATAAACAAGGAAATTTAAAGATTGGTAGACCACCATTGGTAATTGTTGTTTTAAGAATTATGTTGAATTTGTTTTACTTTTATATACATAACTAAACTCATGTTAATAGGTAAAAGTGTATGCTTGTGCTTTAAAATCGTCTATACTCATCGACAACAGTTTTATAAGTTACATTTATCATATGGTTTAATATATATATATATTGCAATATAATTTCCTTTAAATTATTTTCAATGTTTCAGATATTGTTTAACCGGGAATACTATATCAATTTTTTCAATAAATCGACTCCAAAGTGAAACGGTATTGAGCTCGTTTGGGGAACAGCTTCCAGCAGCAGACAGCTTCTCAATTTCTAAAATCAGCAAGCTTCCATCAAACACCTAAAACTAGCAGCTAACAACTTCCACAAAATCATCAGCCAACAGCTTCTCAATTTCAGCAGCAGAACCTAACAACTGTCTCTGCTTTTTAAAACCATCAGCAGATATTCTACCAAACACCAAAATTAATAGCTGACAGCTTCTACAAAACCATCAACAGACAACTTCTCAAAATCTAGCAACAAGACCCAACAGTAGCCCCAGCAGCTGTCCCAAGCAAACCCAATTTAAATTTCAATTTTATCCAACTTGAACTTTAGTTAACCAAATTTTCAGTTAGCCTACCATAACCGGGAGATATCGTACTTCGGATACTTCCATATATGAGTTTACTTATGTAATACTGCTTATCTTTCCAAGTTTAGCTATCTACAGTATCAACTTTCAGCGCGATTTATCTTTTTGTCGAATGTTATGTTTATCCTTCACATATTTTCTCCGCTATAGTATTTAGTAACGTGGATCTAGAATTTTAAATTAGGTGTGTCAAATTTATAAATTCAAATATTGAAGTTAACAATAATTGAAGTTGTGATCATATTGATAATGAATACTAGTAGTATAAGATCTACAGTAAAATATATTTCAATTATATTATTAAAAACTGTAAACAAACATATTATTCTTAATCAAAGTTAGTAAAACATCATTCATTACTGAACAAACTAGAAGAATATATTTAGGATGACAAGTAGCAATGTTAATCAATAAATTAAGTAATTAACTTTAGGATATTTACACACATGAAGACAGGGGCGACTCTAAGCATGGCCACCCAGTGACATGGAACAGAGGCCCCAATTTAAAGGGGCTTCAAATTTTTGGGGACCTGTTTTTTTTTATTATCTTGTAGTTTATATAATTAAATGACTATAAAGGTTTCTGACATATTCAATAATACAGATAAATACAATTGATTGAACTTAATAATATTAAGTTTTTTAGAAGATAAATAAATAAAAAAATTATTGGTGAAAGTGTGTGTATGCTAGTACTATTATTTTTCTTAAAGAATACAATATATTACTTTCTCTGTCTTTTTCTATGTATTAAGTGACAATCTCTTCAACTACTACACTTATTCTTCAAAAAAATTGTTGTAAATAATGCTAGTGGAATGTCTATTTTTAAGTGATTATTCAATAATGAGTAAACTTCTTTTAGGTTTGTATGTATTTTTATCATTTTTGATATTTTATCTCATTAAAAAACTAAATATAAATTGTATTATGATACAGCTAAATTAATATTTTTTATTTTATATTTAAATTTAATTTATATAGGGCCCATTGAAATATTTAGCATAGGGCCAACGAATTACCGAGCTGCCCCTGCATGAAGAGTGATTTACAAAGAAAAATACAACTATTATTAAGGTCATTCTTTAGCCTTGAACTCAATTTATTTTACATATATTAGGTGATAGTTTGTGAAGAAGTAAACACATTGCATTAACCATATTTGAACCCAACCAATATCTATCAACACATGAGTGTCAAACCACCTAACTAAACATGATTAGTTATAACATATAATTAACTTTTAGTTTTATTGTGAATTACATGTGTGACAGTTGACACGCTGCGCTCTACATTGAACCCGCACGATATTTAGTACATAGAGAGAAGAAAGATAGAAAACACATATGTCATGTGTACATATTTCATTTCAATTTATCCTTTATGCAGTACAAAGTTATTGGACATTTCTACAGATGACAATTGTTATCTACACCCTATTTGTTTACAAAGCAACCCGCACTATTCATCGTATTTGGCCATAAAAATCCCCGGCATATTTATCTCAAGTTCTGCGATGTACCCTGATGAAAAGACGAAGGTTCTTATAATGAGTTCTACTCATATTGTCCATGAGAAGATGGTATCGATCATCCAACCATAGAGTAAAGGTTTCAGTCCTGGCTTTTTGGGAGAATGAATAACGTGGTTCAGAAAACTGAAATTTCGTTGCATGTGAGATCCGCAAAAGCAAAGAGTTCTGTAAATACAACCACTTCTTGAGCTAATAGCTTCTTGAAAATATAAGAATGATGAGAAATAAGTAGAAGAATAACAATAAATGACTCTTGTATTTGATTCTCATAGAAATACAATCCTTCTATAGATTAATGAAACTAAACTAGTAATAAAAAAATATCTTAGTAATCCCGTAACTTCCTCCTAAAATAATAATCTTCTAGATAAAAATAAATAATAATTATTATTTTCAAATCATTAAAACTAGAGGGTTGCTATTCACAGTACAAAATTACTAATCACCGCAGTACAAAATTTTATAAAATCATATTAACGTTGTAAACATGTACTGATATCATGTCGTAAATTTTGTTATGGGGAGGCACTCTTTTCTTCAGTTCTCGTGACATAAACATTAGGTTTGTTCTGCTTGATAGATGTTAGATAGTTATTCACTTTCAATTCTGTGATTCATAGGTTTTGAATTCTAGGACTTGTACGGTATGAAACGTATTATCAGCAAGTGTACTGGTCTGTCGTAGCAAGTTTTCCTAGGTAGTATTCTCTAGGTTATCGAACCAAAGGAGATTGTGTCTAGTTTGAGTCTTTAATCTACTTCCTAATCTAACTAATAAACTGAAGGAAAAATAACAATTATAAATTGGGGGTGGTTTGTAGGAATTAAATAAACTAAAATAAAAACAATTAAAAATGAGTATCTAATAAATCTAAAAGGTTGAATCCTGCTTTACTACTTCTCCCTAGTTTATCAATTCCCTTCCCGAGTGTTTTGTAAATTCTAGATTGCAACCTCAGATCTAAATTAATCTAAAACCGGTCTCCCGCAAGATAGATTCTTACTAACAACTCCCAAATCCTAACTCTCGTTACGAATTTACAAATTAACTAGTAGCATTAACGGTTAATCTAGTTTCTAGTCAACTAATCCCCAGGAATTGTCATCTGTAGTTTCACTGGTAATATTCCTATGGTGGCACAGTTCTCACTTGTAAGCAATTCATACCAAATAAACTCAAGCAATAATTAATCACAAGAGAATTCAATAATAAACTAGGAACAAAACTACAATCTGTATAGAATTTATATTTAACAACTCAGAAAGAAAAACAATAAACTAGTTGTCCATAATAAAACCATAATTCTAGCAACTACTCGGACATCGGAGACAAAGAAATAATAACAATAATTAAGAGATTAAAAAACATCATCTAATTGGAGAACGATGACGAATCCAGTCTCTGCCTTCTGCTCCGGTCTGTCGGAAGTGACTTATATCTCCCCTCTGTTTGTTTTTCCTCGGCGGCAGCTAGGGTTTGGTTCTGTATCGTCCGTTCAAGATAAGTGCCGTTCGAAAATATATATGCTGCTCTTGTATATTGTCGTAGGTTAAAACACTTCTCTTATTTTTCTTCTAAAACAGCCCACGTGCATGAATAATAATAGGCCAATGATGATGGGCTTTAAAAATCAAATAAGTATCTCCCGTGCAAAGAAGATGTTAATTATTGTGTAGTGATGACTATCGCGTTGTCTAACATCCCCTCCTGATTAGTCCACCTTCTGTTGATTAGCGGGACGGATTTATACAGTTTGGTCCGGGAATGTGAATGTGAAAGTAAACCTGGACCATGTCATATTTAAGTAATCTCTGTTCTTTTGTGGTCCGGGTTTATAAATTATTGGATATATATCCATATACATATATATCGGGTGAATATCTATTAATGTAACAGAAGATTACATATTGTTTTTCTGTTTAGATATTCCTAGATACTCTAGGTATTCCTTTTATCTTTTACAGAGGTATTATGCTAGCATAAATAATATGGATGGATCGTACACATTACTTAGCAAGAATACAATGTTTACAGATTGAAACAATTCTACTCTTCCGCGTCTCTATTTACATATCCACACAAACTTACTTTCTATCATGGTATCTAGAGCAAGCGGTTTACTGGGCTGATAATTACTTGCGCAGATGGCGGACGTTGGAGGCAAGAAGGTTGTTGACGATGCGGTCAAGAAAGATGTTTGTGCGTCGCTTCAACTGGAAATAGCATAATCGACATCAACGATCCCATCTACGTGCACGCAGCAGAGAATCCCGGCCTCTGTTTAGTGGCGAAGTTCACGGAACGGGCTTTCTAGGATGGAAGTTTGACATGGTTACGGCACTTAAATCCAAAATAAATATGGGTTTGTGACCGGCAGAATTAAACCTCCAGACGAAGACGATACCGTGCGTTATTCTGCCTGGGAGAGGTCGTGTTCCTTGGTGGCTTCTTGGATCAAGAATACACTTGGTCCGAATGCTCTCGAAGGCATACGTTATTGTGATGACCCAAAGGAGATTTGGGATTCACTTTGTGAGCGGTACCAACAGAGTAACCTTGCTCTAGTTCAAACGTTGAAACGTTGAGCATCTTGCGGAGATAAGACAAGGGGACTCTGTTGCAGAATATTTCAACAAACTGAAGCGCATTTGGGGTGAGCTTGAGCAAGCTCGACCACCGAAGAAGTGCAGTTGCGGTGGGTGCACATGTGGAATAAATCAGGCAATCAGAGAAGATTCAGATGAAGACAAGCTCGTACATTTTTTGATGGGTTTGAACAGAAATTACCTATCCATTCGGGGACAAATTTTGGCGATGCAGAAGCCACCGAAGTTGGATAAAGCTTTCTCGCTTATTGTCCAGGAAGAAGAACAACGTGGGAAGCCCACCAGTGACGACGCTATGTCGTTCTATACACAAAAACCAGTCAACACAGAAAGCAACTACAAGAACCCTAGTAATAAAATCGAAACCACAGGAAAAGGTTAGTCTGCACTCATTGTAAGAAAGGGGGCCATACGGTTGATAATTGCTATCAAAACAACGGTTGGTTATTGTAAGAAGAATGGACACACTGACAAGGAATGTTACCACCTCCATGGGCGTGAAAATGTCCTTGCGCAGAGGAAGAAAGCCTATGCGAACAGTGTGCAAATAGAGGAACCAGTCGAGCAATTGAAGCCGGCAGCAGGAGGGTTTACACCCGAACAAATTCAACAGCTCAATGAACTCATTCGAACAGCGACAACCAGCACAAAATCAGAGAGTATGAGCTACTGCAATTTTTCAGGTAATTCCATTTTTTGTCTCATGAATTCCCGTACAATGTTCGAAGGCAAATGGATTTTAGATTCAGGGTCCACAGACCATATCACGGGAGAGAAAACGAATTTTGTAAGTTTAAGGAAGATGCAAGTTGGACAGAATGTTGTCTTACCTGACGGGAGGTTGCAGACGGTAAGCTCAAAGGGTGAAGTTGAATTTGGAAAGGAATTCGGTTGACGGAGGTGTTGTTTGTACCGCATTTTCGTTTTAACTTAATTTCAGTCAAAAGATTCACAGAGGAAATGGGTTGTGTACTGCTGTTTGACCGGGGGTATTGTTTTGTCCAGGACCCGTCTACAAGTAGGACTAGGAGACTAGGGCGCGTTCTACACGGCCTGTATGTGCTGGACCTGGATGACGCTGTTTTGGACTTGGGCTTTCCGTCTTCTTCGGCCGGTGCAGGAAGGGGACCAAATTCACCGTCAGCTTCTGAGAAAGCAGTATCAAGTCCACCTGGTTGTGCTGCTGAATCGGAAATAAAGGCGGGCCTTATTTCTAATGTGGTTTCTAAAGTTGAGAATTTACATGTTAAGCTTGGTCACGTACCGTTAAGGAAACTTGTTACTATTGGATTAGTGAAAGATTCAGATTTACCAGTTGATTTTGTATGTGATATTTGTTATAAGAGTCGTGCTCAACGTTTACCTTTTGGGACCTCTATCATTAAAACAAACAGAGCATTTGAGATGATCCATGTCGACGTGTGGGGTCCATTCCGTGTTGACACGTATAATGGATACCGGCATTTTGTCAGTTTTGTTGATGATTTTACTAGAACCACATGGGTCCATCTTATACGGAAGAAAGGTGAAACATGGGAAGTTATTGTTAATTTTATACAAATGGTTGAAAGACAATTTGAAACACAGGTCAAAGTGGTGCGAACAGACAATGCGAAAGAACTTGGCAGTTCTAATGAAGGAAAGAATTTTTTTGTTCGCAAAGGGATAGTTCATCAGACCACTTGCACTCACACTCCACAACAGAATGCGGTGGTTGAGAGAAAGCATAAATATTTGTTAGAGACAGCGCGTGCTTTGTATTTTCAGTCGCATGTTCCCCTTGTCTACTGGGGAGAGTGCATACTCCATGCTGCCTATCTGATCAACAGGCTACCTACGAAGGCCTTAAAAGGGAAAACACCGTACGAAAGTTTATACGGTCATGCAGTCGACTATGAAAGGATAAAACCTTTTGGCTGCTTATGCTACAAGACAATAGTGCATCCCAAGCACAATAAGTTTAGTTCGCGTGGTGAAGCCTGTGTTTACCTTGGTGATGATCCACGCAAAAAGGGTCACAAGGTCTTAAGCATGGATAGTCAAGTGGTTGAAGTTTGTCGTGACGTCAAGTTTCACACGCATATTTTCCCTTATGCTACTAATCTTACAGGTAGTGGTACTCATGTCGTTCATGCACGCTCTCCTCCGACGGTTCCAGCCGAAACAGAAGGGTTTAATATTGATCCTTCTTCATTTATTTTTGATGACGAGCCTACCACGTATTCTTCTCCTCCAAGCCCGTCCCAAGATTGCAGTCACGTCGAGCGTCCGGCTGATGAGTCTGATGCACCCCTGCCGGAGCCACGTCGATCCGGTAGAGAATGTCATAGGCCTTCTTATCTCAAAGATTACGTGTGTAACACGGTGTTCCAAGAAGTGCTAGATGAACGCGTCTATCGAGGTACTATGGTGTCCACTAATCAGATACACGGGTGTGCAAGTCTTACTGAGTTGAAGCCGTGTACTTCTTTGGCCTTATTGTCTAGTACTCTTTCTGCCGACGTTCCGACGTTCGATATGAGGGAGCCTACCAGTTATAAAGAGGCGGCTGGTTACGCACATTGGCGAGAGGCTATGGATGCGGAGTTGCAAGCTCTTAATCTGAATGATACTTGGGATGTTGTCACTCTCCCACGGGGTAAGAAGGTAATCGGTTGCAAGTGGGTTTACAAATTAAACTCAAGTCAGATGGGTCTTTAGAACGGTACAAAGCAAGATTGGTGGCGAAAGGGTATACACAACGTCACGGTCTTGATTATAATGAGACTTTTTCACCAGTAGTCAAGTTGACAACTATTAGAGCTCTTATAGTGGTTGCGCTCCATAATGGTTGGATCATCAACCAGCTTGATGTTAATAATGCTTTTTTGCACGGGGATCTAGATGAAGAAGTCTACATGAGGATACCGGATGGACTTCTTGTGGATGGGCGTAACAAAGCTTGTTTACTCAGGAAGTCGTTATATGGGCTTAAACAGGCTTCCCGCCAATGGTTTTCTAAACTAGGAGGTTTTCTTCGAACTCTTGGATTCTCTCAGTCAAAGAATGATTACTCGTTGTTTTCCAAAGACACTGACGATGGGCAGATTTTCTTGGCGGTTTATGTCGACGATATCTTGGTAATTGGGCCACATCAGGGAGAAATCAACAATATTAAAGCAGCTCTTGATTTAAACTTCAAAATCAAGGATTTGGGGTCTCTGCATTATTTCTTGGGTATGAGTTTATACCTACACAGAATGGCTATGTTCTGTCCCAACGAAAATTCTGTCGGGATCTTATTCAGGAGCACAACTGTCATCAGCGTCAGGCTACACAAGGTCCTATGGTCGTAGGGAAACAGTTGCTGTCAGGTGAAGGCACTTCTTTGCGTGATCCTACTCCTTATAGGAGGCTGGTGGGGAAGTTGAATTACCTGTCTAATACTCGACCGGATCTCAGTTTTACTGTTCAGAATCTTAGTCAGTTCATGCAGCTCCACTGACATCCACATGGAACATCTTTGCATGCCCTCTGTATGTGAAGGGCACGGTCAACTATGGCATTTTCTTACTGCTGGCACGACACTCGATCTCCTGGCATATTGTGATTCAGATTGGCTGCTTGCCCAACACGAGGAAGTCCGTCTCTGGCTATTATATCTTCTTGGAGACAGTCCGATATCTTGGAAGACTAAGAAACAAGGCTCAGTTTCCCTCTCCAGTGCAGAAGCGGAATATCGTTCTCTCCGTCGTGTCACTGCCGAACTAACTTGGTTAACACGACTTTTGACCGACTCGGTGTAGCTGATATCACACCATCCCCGTTAAGGTGATAATCAATCTGCGATTCACATAGCACGTAATCCGGTATTTCATGAACGAACAAAACATATCGAGATAGACTGTCATTTTGTTCGTGAAAAGATTCAGCAGGGTCTTGTTGACATAGTTTACACGCATACCACTACACAGTTGGCTGACATGATGACCAAGGTTCTACCCGGGCACGATATCGAGATCAAGTTCAGCGCATGGGTATGAATGGAGACTGTCAGACAAGCCTTGGTAACTTTGTTTACCTACGGCTTGCCGGGGGGGGGGGGGGGGTATTGGATATATATCCATATACATATATATCGGTGAATATCTATTAATGTAACAGAAAGATTACATATTGTTTTTCTGTTTAGATATTCCTAGATACTCTAGGTATTCCTTTTATCTTTTACAGAGGTATTATGCTAGCATAAATATATGATGGATGTATCGTACACATTACTTAGCAAGAATACAACATGTTTACAGATTGAAACAATTACTCTTCCGCGTCTCTATTTACATATCCACACAAACTTATACTTTTCTATCATAAATCAGTATATAAACTTGGACCATGTTGTAAATTGAGTAGAAAGGTTGTTTTTGCTCCTGTTCGGATCCATCTTGATCGTTAAGCTCTTGGCACGCGTTCCTGTCATTTTCTTCAGTGTTTTCACCTGTTTTAGCACAAAACTACAAGTAAGGGGAGTTCTTCACGTATAACATAAAATAACATAAAAGTAAGGAATTTATCACATAAACTAATAAAATATTAACCAAATTAAACATAGAAACATGAATAAATTCCGCACTTATCAACTACCCCACACTTAGATTTTGCATATCCTCAAGCAAATAAAGAATATAACTGCTCCAAACCGAAACATCAAACTCTAGGGTCAAACATAAGCAGAAGAAAAACAAGCAAAATGACAATCGGAAAAAATCAATCTGCTCTAAGCTATCAGTTTTCACAAACAGTGAATAAAGAATAATTTTAATAAAAGCATGAATAAACTGAATTGTAGAAACTGAAACGCATATTAGCTTAGGATCTTCCACCAATCTCATTCCATTACCATTTGGATGACAAGGGGTGTGAAGTAATGCCTTATTCCACAATACCATTCAACACCACGTACTCATGATCAAAAACTTAAAAAACTGCAATTAAATATTTCGCATGCAAAAACTTTTCTTCGTCAAGAAATAAAAACAAACGATTTATTTAATTAATTGCATAGTTGCTCCTTCCCCCAGACTTTTCTCTTTATCCATGTAACGGCTTTAGGCCAACTATCCCAGATCACAAGACCTTAGGTAGATAGGTGATAAAGCACCCCCGAGGACTTAATAACCAGATAAAAGAGGCCTGATTTGGTTTAGGAAATTTTTGATCAGAGGAGTACCTTGCCTTATCCTTTCATTCCAAACATTCATATCATTCCCAAGATCCAAAGCTAAATGCATTTAGTCTCCACAATCAGCCAATCCATCAAATTTCAGTGAAAATAGAATAAATTTAAGAAAAACAATTCCGGAAAGATAACTTTTAAGCAGAAAGATTTTTAAGGTTGTCATCAGGCTCAATTTCAAACTTCCACAGATATTTTCACCCAAAATTCAACATTTAACGGCAAAAAGTAGCATATTATTCATCACCTGAAAACAAACAAAAGCTAGTGGTCTGAAGTGATAACTGAAGAGCACTCCCTACCCCACGCTTAAAATTAAACAATGTCCTCATTGTGTGACAAGGCAGGAGTGAAAAACTCTGAGCATGCAGAAAAACATTTATGTCCAAAGGAAACACAACAGAGCAGTCATTAACCATAAACTAAAATTAAAAGAAAATAAAAACTAAAACTAGGACTCCCCTGGATTTTGTTGTTGTCATATGTAGAATGACCTCACCCCACACTTGAGCTTTGCTGAAGTGTTGCAGCCTGGTTGCAGTATCACCATGAAGAATTCATCTGGAAAAAAAAACAACAAAGCAACCAAAACTACAAACAAAGTTAAGAGTTAATAAACAACAAAACCAGGAAAATAACTACAAAAAGAAATTAAAACCAAAATGAAAAACTAACGAAAAATAAATATAGCGCTGGGTTGCCTCCCAGCCAGCTGCCCTTCTTTAACGTCTTTGGCTAGACCATACCTCCCTGAGGTCAACCACGATCGAATATGAAAGTCGATGTGGGCTTCAAAGGGTGGGTGGGGCGGGCATCAAATATCTTCATAAAACGTCCCCGATCAAATGGAAATAAAACCTCAACACTCCAAATATAATAGTGTAAACTCCATCTATCATGCGTCAGGTGGTTGTGTTGAGGTGGGTGATCGATGTGAAGATCACACTTTGGCTGGTCCTCTTTCTCAAATTCAAGGATGTAAACATTCTTGCCATCTGGTGGAAGCTCAAAGGATGAACCAATAGGAAAATCAACTTCAACAGGAATCAAGGGCTCCTTGAAGTCGATGAGGTAACTCTGCTCTGATGGCTCATCAACAGGTGTAAGGAGGTCAACTGGAAAACACTCTGGCTCATGTGCAGGTGTAGAAGGAATAGACTAGATAACTTCATGAATTACATCATTCTCTAACTCTGAAGATTCATCAAATTGCTCAATCTCTAGCTCTGGTCTCTCCATGATCTCCACCTCAGGTGTGTCTGTATCTTCAGGGATCGAATGATCAAGTTGCGTATCACTCCACTCAGTTACTGCAGTAGGTTGTTTGATCTCAGGAACCGGTTCACATCCAAGCTTTTGTGATATTTCATCTAGATGGGCTAAAATTCTTGCATTACTTTCCCGTATCTCCTTTAAATCCATCCTGAATGACTCATGCCAACCGGGGTTTGATTCGCCATGTTTTTTGTTAAAATCTGCAAGAGAAGCTACCAAGCTAGATAGATTACTTGGACATTGTGAACTCTCATGATCCCCTCCACATGTTTGGCAGATAACCCACTGGTTGTAACTTTGTGCAGGATAATAGTGTTCAGGAGACGGTCGTGCTTCAGGAGGGCTAGACAATATAAAACTTCTTAGAGCATCCTCCTGGCGGATTGTAATATCCAGCCATCAAATCAAAGTACCTCGAAATAAAAAGAAAAATTAATTATATACATAAAGAAGAAAATAAAAAAATATATGTACATAACAATAAAATAAATAAAGACAACAATAAACGAAAAGGTAAATAAAATCAAACTAAACAAAATCCTATAAATCAAAATCAAAGAAATAGAAACAAAACAAAAATAAACAAATAAAAGAAAAACTATAAAAAAAACAAAATCAAAATAAAAAACCAGAAACAAATAAAAAAACTAAACTAAACTAAAAAGAACATTAAACTAATCTAAATAAATTAAACGAACAAAACAAAATCAAAATAAAAGAAGAGGGGGAAAAAATAAGAACCAAATAAACTAAAAAAAACCTAACGGCAAGTGTACCGGTCAATGCTAGCAAGTTTTAATAGAGAGTATTCCCTAAGTATTGAACCAGATGTCTAGTTTAAATCTTTACTGAACGGAAAGGAATAAAAAGACTAAATAACAAATTAAAACAGGAAATTGGGGGTTTTGATTTGATGAGAATTAAAAACTGTAAACAGATTGTAACACAGTAAATAACAAGAAAATAATTGTTACGAAACTGATCTGGGAAAGAAATCCCGGTTTACTACTTCTCCGTAAATCTGTAATTCCTATCCCTAAGTGATTTCCAATACAATTCTGAATAAAACCCTAGAACAAAGATAATTTACCTCCGGTCTCCCGCTTAGCAAAATCTAGTTAGCAAAGACCGAATTCTAACTCTCGTTACGAACCCACTGTTTACTAACCGCCTTAAGAACAATCTAGATTATCGGTCAATTAGCAATTTAGAGGAATTACTGTCTCTAAACTAACCGGTTATTTTTCTGTATTCAATTGAAAGCCGCAGTCATCACATATAAGCTAACAAAATAATAATCTTTATAATTGGCCGATTAAACGATTAAGAAATTAGCAAGGAAATAACTTTACTCAATATAATTGTATTAAATCACAAAGGAACATGAATAGTTAATTTAGGGATACATAGCAAACCGGAATCTGAAGGAACTACTCAGCCATTAACATGTTTACAATAAGCAAAACTGTAATGAGTAGTAGTAAAGAACAAGAAGAAACTCTATTACGAGACTTCACGACTTCGTGGTGAAGTCTGTGTTGAACTCCCTTCTCTGCTCTACTCCAAACTCCCGATCAGAAAATCTCTCAGAATATGCTAACTCTATCTGTTGTATCGTGACTGTTTGTGGTATATCCGGGCATATCCCTCACGTTGGCAGGCCTCCCCCTTTTATAACAATGAGAATTCTATCTTTAATCTTTATACACGGCGGCTCTTAAAGATAGAATAACAGAACTCAGTTATTTTCAAAACAGATCTCCGGCGCTCCGTTTATATTGGTCCGGGTTTGCAAACAAGTACGCAAACCCGGACCACCTCTAAAACTCGGCAGAAGGTTTTGCTAAAGGATGGTCCAGGTTTACAAACAAGTACGCAAACCCGGACCACGTCTGAAACTAGCCAGAGAGATCTTCGACGAGATGGTCCGGGTTTACAAAGTAGGACACGAACCCGGACCATCAATAAAACACGGCAGTGATAGATGACATTCAGCATTTGACTCTGGTTTGACTTCCATTCGTTGCCTCAACCTCTAAAATCTTCATTTAAGCACTTTGTTGAGCATTTTATCCTGAAAACATATCAAATCGATCATTGGAGACAAATATAACAATAGTGTAAATAAAGCATAAAGGAGGGAATTTAATGTCATAATGTAGATAATTAAGCATGAATTAGCCTAGTAAACTTAGATAAATTCCCGACTTATCAACTTCCTCACACTTAATCTTTGCTTGCCCTCAAGCAAATAGAAACGTACTGAAATCTTACAGAAGGGAGACGTCCGTTTAGAAACGTGCACAAGGAGATCTAATAATGAAAAAGCAGTCATAGAAAACAATGATCCACACTTGCAGGTTTTCATAAACAGTGAAATGAGAAGTATTTTCCAAAGGCTTAAGACACATAGTAAAACCACCTGACTCAAATTTCACTCAGGGACTACTTTCCAATTAACTTTCCACAATCCATGGACGACAAGGGGTGAGAAGTAATATCCTATTCCATATTACCTTTCATCACCACGTACTCATAATCAAGAAAGAATTTGCACTTCGCATTTGAAATTAATAAATTTCTTCAACTTTCCAAACAAGCATTAACTTTCTCTTTTACATCCCTCAGACTTTTCTCTCCATTCATGTAGCGGTGTTGGGTCTTCTGTAACCGTCCCGCTGAATTGAGGTGTGTTCATCACCATGGTCACGTACTGGGTCTTGAACTGCCACTGCACTCATGCTGGCAATGCAGGAATCACTATCGGCGACACCAACCCCTCAACACTTGGATGGGTGTAGTCCCTCATCTGCCTCTGGTTGTTTGCCATGTTAGCTTCTGATTGAACGTCCGGTACCTCCTCGACAACAGGTGGTTCAGGGACCTTCTCTTCAACCGGTGGATCCAGATTCAAATCCTTACGAAGATGTCTTGTAAACCTCTCGATCTCGAGATTGAGTTTGAACTCCGGTTCTCCTACAGAGCGGGTGTTAACCATAAACCGGGAGTTAGTAAACTGAAGCTGTAATAGCGGAAATTAAAAGGACAGTAGCAATTAAATTAAACGACCAAAAACCAGGAAGAGATAAAAAGAAATTAACTCACAGAAAATTCAGAATAAAGAAATAAAATCAGGGATAAAATCTAAAAGATAAAAGAGAATCTAAAACAAAATCATATTAGAAATCAAAACAAATTAAAAACAGATTAACTAACAAGATTTGTCGATTAGTTAAGCTATCTCCTAAAACAGATTAGTAAAATTTAAAAATAGAAAAAGAAAATCTAAAAAAAAACAAAACAAAAAAAAACGATTAAACTATCCTAACCTAACAATTATACTAAACGAAATCAAAAACAAAAGGAACGGTGGTAACGAGAATAACGTTCGAACAAAATAAAATAAAGAAAAGAAAATTATGGAAAATAAAACAAAACACTCACACGTGAAACAAAACGCAGATAGACTAACAAAATAATATTAACTAGAATGAAATAAACGAAGATAATTTACAGAAAATAAAGATTAAGCTAAATAACCGTGTCTCCCCGGCAACGGCGCCAAAAACTTGTACGGTATGAAACATATTATCAGCAGTGTACTGGTCTGTCGTAGCAAGTTTTCCTAGGTAGTATTCTCTAGGTTATCGAACCAAAGGAGGCTGTGTCTAGTTTGAGTCTTTAATCTACTTCCTAATCTAACTAATAAACTGAAGGAAAAATAACAATGATAAATTGGGGGTTGGTTTGCAGGAATTAAATAAACTAAAATAAAAACAATTAAAAATGAGTTTCTAATAAATCTAAAAGGGTGAATCCTGGTTTACTACTTCTCCCTAGTTTATCAATTCCCTTCCTGAGTGTTTTGTAAATTCTAGATTACAACCTCAGATCTAAATTAATCTAAAACCGGTCTCCCGCAAGATAGATTCTTACTAACAACTCCCAAATCCTAACTCTCGTTACGAATTTACAAATTAACTAGTAGCATTAAAGGGTCATCTGGTTTCTAGTCAGCTAATCCCCAGGAATTGTTATCTATAGTTTCACTGGTAATATTCCTATAGTCTAATGAATGCCACAGTTCTCACTTGTAAGCAATTCATACCAAATAAACTCAAGCAATAATTAATCACAAGAGAATTCAATAATAAACTAGGAACAAAACTACAATCTATATAGAATTTATATTTAACAACTCAGAAAGAAAAACAATAAACTAGTTGTCCATAGTAAAACCATAATTCTAGCAACTACTCAGACATCGGAGACAAAGAAATAATAACAATAATTAAGAGATTAAAAAACGTCATCTAATTGGAGAACGATGACGAATCCAGTCTCTGTCTTCTGCTCGGTCTGTCAGAAGTGACTTATATCTCCCCTCTGTTTGTTTTTCCTCGGCGGCAGCTAGGGTTTGGTTCTGTATCGTCCGTTCAAGATAAGTGCCGTTCGAAAATATATATGCTGCTCTTGTATATTGTCGTAGGTTAAAACACTTCTCTTATTTTTCTTCTAAAACAGCCCACGTGCATGAATAATAATAGGCCAATGATGATGGGCTTTAAAAATCAAATAAGTATCTCCCGTGCAAAGAAGATGTTAATTATTGTGTAGTGATGACTATCGCGTTGTCTAACATCCCCTCCTGATTAGTCCACCTTCTGTTGATTAGCGGGACGGATTTATACAGTTTGGTCCGGGAATGTGAATGTGAAAGTAAACCTGACCATGTCAATATTTAGGCAGTAATCTCTGTTCTTTTGCCGCCCGGGTTTATAAATCAGACCATACTGTAAATTGAGTAGAAATGTTGTTTTTGCTCCTGTTCGGACCCATCTTGATCGTTAAGCTCTTGGCACGCGTTCCTAAGTCATTTTCTTCAGTGTTTTCATCTACTTTAGCACAAAACTACAAGTAAGGGAGTTCTTCGCATATAACATAAAATAACATATAAGTAAGGAATTTATCACATAAACTAATAAAATATTAACCAAATTAAACATAGAAACATGGATAAATTCCACCCTTATCAGGACTTTTGTTAGAAATTTCTACATTTTGATATTTTAGATCTCGTGACATAAACATTAGGTTTGTTCCGCTTGGTAGATGTTAGATAGTTATCCACTTTCAATTCTGTGATTCATAGGGTTTGACTTCTAGGACTTTTGTTAGGAATTTCTACATTTTGATATATTTCAGTTCTCTTGACATAAACATTAGGTTTGCTCCGCTTGGTAGATGTTAGATTTATCCACTTTCAATTATGTGATTCATAGGGTTTGAATTCTAGGACTTTTGTTATGAATTTCTACATTTTGATATATTTCAGTTCTCGTGACATAAACATTAAGTTTGTTCTACTTGGTAGATGTTAGATATTTATTCACTTTCAATTCTGTGATTCATAGGGTTTGAATTCTAGGACTTTTGTTAGGAATTTCTACATTTTGATATATTTCAGTTCTCGTGACATATACATTAGGTTTGTTCCGCTTGGTAGATGTTAGATAGTTATCCACTTTTAATTATGTGATTCATAGGGTTTGGATTTTAGGACTTTTGTTAGGAATTTCTACATTTTGATATATTTCAGTTCTCGTGACATAAACATTAGGTTTATTCCGCTTGGTAGATGGTAGATAGTTATCCACTTTCAATTCTGTGATTCATAGGGTTTGAATTCTAGGACTTTTGTTAGGAATTTCTACATTTTGATATATTTCAGTTCTCGTGACATAAACATTAGGTTTGTTCCGCTTGGTAGATGTTAGATAGTTATTGACTTTCAATTCTGTGCTTCATAAGATTTGAACATTTTGATATATTTCAGTTCTTGTGACATAAACATTAGGTTTGTTCCACTTAGTAGATGTTACCGATTCTTATGAGTGTGTTGATGCATGTGAAATATCCTCCCGAAAGTAGAGTGCATTAACCAGGTTCAATAACGACAATACAAGATTCCTTTTTCTACTCAATACACGTGCTTTCTCTCCAATCATCAAGCTACAATCTTGCTGATTTAAAAGCTCTACAGAAGATTAAAATAGATACTAAGAAAGAAAAAATGAATGTTTTTCGTTTATATACCCGATGCTTGTTGATAGTGATGATCCAGGGAATATTCAAGTTGATCAAATATCTATTGGTGATCCATCTAGCACTTCTGGTGTTCAAGGTAGTTTTCTTGGAATTATGGACGGTAATAGCTTGATGCAGGTGGTTGAGTCTTGTGAGCTGCTAGCAATCCCTGTCCATTGAAGAAACTTCTTCCCATTAAGTTAGCCTAACATTTGTAATGGATCTTAACCGTCTCTCATTCCACTACTTTAATACCGTATTACTTAATTAAAAGGAATACTGAGAATAAGTACTTACATTCGTGCTGTTCATTGAAGAAACCGGTGAAGATCCATTAAAAAATTTGCAAGAGTTCCTCTTGAATTTTCCCTAACTCATCCTTGAGGAGTTCTAGTGTTTGGTGTTTCTATATCTATAATGCATAGCCAAAAAAGAAACTATGTACAAAATTGATTCCAAAGAATTCATAAAAGGCCATAGTTAGATACCCAACAGGGGACTCATAAATGAGTCCCATAGCATAATAGTCACAAAGGTTCTAAAAAGATAGTAGGGCGGAATAGAAAGTACTACAATGCGAAAGTAAATGAAATGCTAGGAAAATTTTGGCATAGTCTCCCCTGTTTTTCATTTCTCCCAGGTTCTAAGAACCTCCACAAAATCAACCAGAAGGTCATCAATAAGATCACCAGCAATTTCAGCAATAATTTCACCATCACCAAGTCCACTAGAAAATAACTACATCCATACTATATCTTAAAACAACAAAAACACAAAACCCTAAACTATGGCACGCCATATTGGTGATAGTACGAATCCCATATAGATAACGTACTGAAGACCTCATCTATCCCTTGTTCAGTTTGCCTTTGTTCCTCGTCCGGCATCTCCTCACAGTAGTAACGCCATCCCAGCTACGATTCCCAGGAAAGTAAGGCATACCAACCTCAGTTGCCTCACTCATGAGCTGTAACATAATATTATAAAGTTAGCCTAGCATTCATAAAATGCTCTAATCAACTGAAATTATACAAAGGTCTTATCAACTTACTAAGGTGGGATCCAGTCGATGAACGAAGGTGTTTTCGTACATGTCAGGATTCCTGATCTTCGGATGGGTGTGTTTGACGTACCAATCCAGATAATCTCCGTCACATGCATGCAGGGCCGCCCGTGTCTTAGTGAACCCCGGAGCAAGACCACACTCACATGTGGTGTCCCACACACTACACATGGGGGGTACACACATCTATAGGAGGTTCCCTTTCTCCCTCTTTTTTCGGATCTAATGTTCGGTCTAATAGGGAGAGGTGGGATACACTGAACGTACCCGAATTGGCGAAGACAACGCTCTGGCATATGTGGCTTATTCACGGTCATGTATTGCAAGGTACCCCTGTACCAAGAGCGACCCTTGTTCTCATTCAGCTTCTCGCAACCATAGGGCAACCAATCAATCTACATTGCATCACAGAGAAACGTAAGCATCAATAATAAACAATAATGTAAATAATTCAAATTGAAATCGTTGTACCACTTACATTTCTTGCTGTCAGAGCATCTAGATGCTTGCGGTAGTTCTCCAATGAATCTTTATTTTTCTACTGGGAGGTGGACCTGACCCATCTCATAGCCCACGGTCTATCATCCCCATCATGCCAGTCAGCACTAACTGCTGGTCTAAGAGTGGGGAAGTACGCATATATCCAGCACTACATAAATTTAAAAAAGAAATTATGCCAACTATTAATGTGAATTCATGAAAATTTATTACACATTGTCGTACATTAAAACACTTACCTCGAGAAGGGTCAAAGAGCCAGCAATGCTATTACAGTCAGCACGAAATGCTATCCCCAGCTGGCGATACAACCACGAAAGAGTACCTGCTCCCTATGCGTACCTTTTTAGCTTCGTATGTGTACCCATGGGAGTGACTAACCAGAACGGTAGAGGACTAATGCGTGAATGCCCCTTGTTAGCAAAGATGGTAGTAACGAGAGCATAGTAGAGCCAACCGCACGCCTGCTTTATAGGTATCGAACACCACTCTATAAGTGGACATGTTTGAATAGCACCAGTATGCCACATGAATTCCATCATCTAGTCAACGCCGTCCTGAAAATCTAACAACGTAGCCATCGTATCCTTAAGCTCACTGTTTGATGGATTCCCCACAACCGGATGACCAACGATTGGGATCCTCAGTATCTGCCACACATCATGAAGTGTGATCGTCATCTCTCCAAAAGGCATGTGGAAAGAATTGGTGTCCGGCTGCCACCTCTTCACAAATTCTGAGATCAATGACATGTTGTTGAAACCCCATGTGACATATAGCAGATGATCCAACACTGGGTGCTTAATCATATTTCTTGCCCTTTTGCAAGCAACCCCGCTAAACGTCTAGTTCATGATTATAGGGTTTCGGGGTTAAAATCCCAAAACACCCCGGTCCTAGACAATTACCACAAATTTTACACATGCATGAAGAAATAATTAAATCTACTTGCCAAAGTGAAAGATAAGATAGTACATACCTTAGTGACATGCCCCCCGAAGCTTGTGATGACACTAGTCAGTAGTGGACCACTGGGTGTGGGCACTTCATTAAGCCTCCAGAAAGCGGGAATAACGGGCTTCATAGCGAGAGCAACTTCCTCATCAGTCACGCTCTCATGATCAGGGTCGTCCTCATCTACGCCCTCATCCTCAGATGTCTCCTCAGCCTCCTACTCATCTATGTCCATGTCAACGGATGTGCAACATCCGGAGGGGTCCGGGGGTCATGATAGCTACACCCAGCAGAAGTCTGTGCCTCCGCATGCTCCACACGGTGGTCATGATAGCTACCACCAGCAGAAGTCTGTGCTCCACATGCCCCATGTGGTGGCTACTCTGACCCTCTATATTGTAACTGGAGCTACGGAGCTCGGCCAGATCAGTAGATGACCAAGCACCTGCAGAGGATGAAGCTTCAGGCATCTTTCTCCTAGGTATGTGTGTGACTGGGTCGGAATCGTGGAATGACTGGGTAAAGGATGGGTCATTGATGGGCTGCTGCTGTGGGTGATATGATGAGTGACGAGGCGGTTCAGCATGAACCTGCTGTGGCTGAACTGATGAGTGTCGTGCAGGCTCAACATGACCCTGTTGTGGCTGGAAAGACGAGTGCCGTAGAGGATCAACTCTGGCAGCGCGCTCACGACGGAACGAAGCAGTCATTGGCTGCTCCACATTTCTATCTTTTTTTTTTGGTGTAGACGTTCATCAAAACATTCTTTAACTTATCCATCACTGCACAAGTTGAAGCAACCCTGTTAAGATTAGCTACACAAGTAAGTAATAATAAATCAACAGAACAATCATAATCAACAACTTAACTAACCAAGTGATGAATCGACGCCCAAAAACTGATCAGAACGCACACTTACATGAGCAACAAAAAATCAAACGACGGTTAATTTGTCTTAGGTAATTGTCTTACACTTAAACCAACAGATAACATAACATTATCTCTAAGAAAACACAAAAAACAGACCATAAAACCTCACACAAATCGGCCACAACAACGAACAAAGAATAATTTTATGTATTTACATCCTTATGTACACCTTTACACATCTTAGTTTATCTTGGTTTTTTCAACCCTAGTTCCCTCTTTCCTAACCAAACTAATCTTATATTTTTTTAGTCTAATTACAGCCTAGTCCCACAATTTAAATTCCTCCATGTGTTGTAATCTTTCATCACCCAAGGTTTGCTTAATTTATCTTATTAGCCTATAAGTTCTCTTAGGTAATTGTCTTACACTTAAACTTCCTAACTACTTCCAATCACTTAGATATTTTTCCTAAGTCCCCCAAGATGATTTAATTACCTAATTGATCCTAACTTTCAGCCTATTACAGTGTATTCCCTTAAATTTCCCCAAAATTATAGTATAGCCCCAAAACTTTCCAAACTCATCATTGTAATCCTTAACCCTTATCTAACTTAGCCAAAACTTATAATATAACATAATCATATTTAGGTCAATATTATCTCTAAATTACAAAAGACTATTGGACATTTACCAACCATACCCCAAACTTTAAGAAAATTACCTTTTTGTCACTTGTTTTACTCACTTGTTACTTAGTCACTTAAACTTTATTTTAAATGACCCAAAAGTTGTAAAATCAGTTTATAAGTATATTTAGGTCATTATGAATCATTTTATACAGCAAGTACACCCTAGTTCCCTCATTTTACTCTTTAACCCCAAAATTTCACAAACTTGTCATTTAAGTACTTAAACCTTATTTTAACTTACTCAATCTTATAATATAAGTTCATAAACATAAATATATCATTATAAACCATTTTATACAGAAAAAATTCGGCCCTATACATAACTAACCCTTTAGTTTTCAAAAATTGCATTTTAGCCCCTTTTTACTTATCATTTTGTACCTATAAGCCCTTTAACTCATTCTAATGCTTTAACTTTGTTTTAAACACATTGTAAACTTAAAATACAGTAAATAAAATAGTAGGAATTCGGTCTTAATTGTTACAACACCAAAACACCATTCAAATGACATTTAACCCTTACGTAAGGAGTTTACCTCCTAATGCCCAAAAGTTGATTTTTCAAGAGGCTTGTAGCTTGAAGTTTTCCTTGCTCTTCGGCCCTATTTACAGAGGGGTTTCACTTAGATTATTGGTACAAATTTCAAGCTTAACCAACTCTTTACTTTCAAGGTTTAGTTTAGAGTTTTTACCTTTACAAAGATCGACTTTTCCACACTTGTTTCCCTTGTTTTTCTTGGCAGTTTCAAGAGGTTCTCAAGCTCCAATTTCCTGCCATGATACAAGGAAAAAGATAGTTCAAATAATAGAACTATACAATGACTGCATCATTATAATTTATAATTTATAATTATACAATTGCAACTCTTGACTTTAATTGTCATTCTCTCAATATTTGAGTTGTTTTATGAACTTGTTAAATTTAATATGTCATGATGTATAATTATTTTAATAAATATAAAAAAGATTTTTTTTAAAAAAAAACTAGCTCGCCCCAACAGACGAGACGAGTTTGGACAGGTCGCCTCCGCCGCCAGGGTTAGCTGCGCCTGCTTGTGTTTTCCACCGGGGCGAGCTGGGAGAACACGTCTCTTTATCCAGGGCGAGCAGCTTGTAGTCGTGTCATCCTCCGGGTGAGCTGGGCGAAGACGCGGCTTCATCCAGGGCGATGTTGACTCAAGTCATCTAGCGAGGCGAGGCGAGGAGAGGCGAGGCGCCGCGCTTCGTCTTTGCAGCAAAGGTGAGGCCGGCCATCTCGTGTCAACACAGGAGGTGAGGCAAGCCCAGACGCCCCAAATACTGAGGCGAGAAGCGCCGAGTCGTGGCGGAAGGTAAGGCGAGGGAGTCCAACTCGTGTCAACAGGTGGGCGACTCCATTAATGGAGTTTCAAGTTTTTTTTCCAGATTTTTATTTTGTAGATCTAGGCTAAATGAATCTATTTTTCTAAATTCTAACAACATATTCGAAATCAACACATCAAGATCTATAACTTGAAAAAAAATTGAAAAACTCACCGGAAAATTTTTCCGGCGGTGGTCGGCGGTTGTCCGGCGGTGGCTTCGGTGATCAGGAAGAGAGGATTCCGACGAGTTAATTTGGAGAGAGATGGTGCGTACGTGAGAAATGAAGATACGAGACATGTCTTGTTTATATATAATGTGCGCGTTTTGGAACGTTTTTTCATAAAACGCTCGTTTTGACTCGTTTTCGACATAGTAACGTCCTTTCGTAATAAATGCAGTAAAAAATTAATAACTTAACATGAAATCATAATTATAACGTCCAAACGCAATAAAAACGGGTTTAACGGTTTTTACTACTACGAGAGCGTTTTTTTACCCGAAATTGGCGTTATCAACTACTTTTTTAGTACGACGTTTCTGAAACTGTGACAATTTCTGTAATTAATTAAACGTAACGTAAAACGTCGTTTACCAATACCAAGTCACAATTATAATGTTTGAATGCAGTAAAAACGGGTTTAACATCTTCTAATACAACGATAACGTTTTACGGTTCACGGTGATGAAATGATTTTTTCAAAAAACTAAATTTACAACACGATGCCACTATATATTTACAATGTTAATATGATTTTAAAAAAATTGTACTGCAGTGATTAGTAATTTTGTACTGCGAATAGCAACCAGTTAAAACTAACACTTTCCCTTGATTTGAAATTCTAACAAAAAAACTATGGAAAAAAACTTAAACAAAAATATTTGAAGCACGTCTCTTCAATCTTCAAATCTTCTACGGAGCACTTCTCCTCAAAATCCGAATGCACTTCTCTTACTTCTAAAATAATTTTTCTTCTGTGAACTGAGCTTCTTTGTTACTCGTGAACACCAAACGTGTAATACTTTTGAACATGACCGAATATTTTGCACTTGTATATATGACTTCATTCGAACAGCCAAAAATGATAATTAATGTCACTAAAAAGTGGAATATGAATGTTGAAATTTGATGTCATCACTCAAACTTCAGTCATTTTTTTTTGAATCTCAACTATGAGAAAGTAATCATCATTAATTTCTTCTCTTCATCTGGCTCTTGATTCCATGCTACAAATATAAGAATGAGAATAAGTAGAAGAATAACAATACATGACTCTTGCATTTGATTATGATAGAAATACAATCTTTTTATAGACTAATGAAACTAAACTAGTAATAAAAAAATATTGGGAAAATTACATCGCTCACCCATGACGTTTGGCGAAATTACACACCCCACAAGGTTTCAAAAATTACTTTGTCCACCCATGTGGTTTCCACAATTTTATATTCAGCAACTTTTCTAATATTTGATCAACTTAAAAGATGGTTAAATGTTATTCAAAATTGATGAAACTTTACATTGACGATGCTAAGGTGTTATATTTTTGTTCAATGCCAAATCCAAAGTTTTTTAGGTCATATATGACCTGTGGGACCCAATGAAACATGAGACACATTCATCAGGTCTCACGAATCATATATGAGCTTAAAATCGTTGGATTTCACGTTTTACTAAAATACAACACTTTAATATCGTCCATGTAAAGTTTCATCAAATTTGGATATCATTTAACTATCTTTTAAATTGATCAAATATTAGAAAAGTTGCTGGATGTAAAATTGGAAACCACATGGGTTGGCAAAGTAATTTTTGAAACCTCGTAGGTGGAGTGTGTAATTTCACCAAACGTCAAGGATGAGCGATATAATTTTCCCTAAAATATTTTAACAAACTCCATAACTTCATCTTACAAAAACTAATCTTCTAGATAAAACCAAATAATAATGATAATTTTCAAATCATTAAAACTAACATAGCTCCATTGAAATGATCTACATAGCAGGACGCGTACATCATGCAAGCATTGACCGTTCAGTGTCAACATCTATAAGAAGTTAACCAATATGATATCAAGATGGTGCCCCGTCAGCTGTACAAGTACAATGACAAGAAGCTCTTATTTATGAATCTGTAAACGCCAAACACCAGTTATCTATTGCTATGACCACATAAGAAATAGGCTCCTTAAAGACGAAACTTCTGGAGACACATGACTGGCGAAGCCTCTGGAGACACATGACTCAGCTTTAGCTTCACACAAAGACCACAGGGAACATATGCAAATGCTCGATAAGGAAATCCAAGCTATTAAACATTTACTGCACCTGCGTGTCATCATGCATATGTTCGCAGGAATTAGGAACGTGACAGAACCCCCTTTGAGCTGTATATACAGAAAATAAACATAACTTCAAAATTATGAAAGGTGAAGATTTGATTGAACAGTGTTAATCTCATACTCAATTGCAATAGACATATGTGAGATCCCTCCTGCGAACATATGCATGATGACACACAGGTGCAGTAAATGTTTAATAGCTTCGATTTCCTTATAGCACTTGCATATGTTCCCTGTGGTCTTTGTGTGAATTAGGAACGTGACAGAACCCCCTTTGAGCTGTATATACAGAAAGTAAACATAACTTCAAAATTATGAAAGGTGAAGATTTGATTGAACAGGGTTAAAATATGTGTATCATCTATAAGGATAAACTGAATTTTCAGTTGGGTTCCTGAACTTTGAAATAGCTAAAACCTTAACGGCACACAAAAAAATGATTACAGACCTTGGTATTGTCCCAGCACGACGATGATCATACTCAGTAGCTTGTCTAAGAGCTCTTGCAAAAGCTTTAAAGGTAGCTTCAATTATGTGGTGAGAATTCTTCCCAGCAAGCTGTTTACCAGGGAATCAGACATATTATTCTCTAACTTGAAGGAAGATGAGTTAAATTTAAGCTCCCATATAAAACTGAAATCTGCATATATGTACAGAGAAACCAGATTGAAGAGTGAAGATGGTGAAAGCAAGCAGAGAATGAGTTGGGGCAGGGATGATAGTAACATCAAACTGTATCTGCACTTATTAGTCCTAGGAGTAATGATAGGTATATGAAATCATACCTGCCTGATGTGAAGTGTCATACCAGAAGTATTCACCACAGACTGGAAGAAATGCTCCACTAACTACAGTATCAAGATGGAAAGCATTACAGTGTGTTTGATGATGCATTCTGAGATGCATAAGATGTTAAGGTGAAACATCACTGTAAAACAAATTTTCCTGTGAGAAATTTCACCGTTTGCATGTGCACATAGCATCTTCACAATGAGAAACAAATTCACAGATGCAGTCACATAATCCAGAAGAGTGAAAATAAGACACATTTTATTCAATAAAAAAAAGAAAGTAAGACATCATTTAGGTGTGATGGCATATGCAAATAATCAATGGCTTCCTAGGAAAGTATCACATGATGAAATTAGAATCAGCTGTAGATAATTTGGTCAGGATTAATAACGAGTAATCAATCCAGTAAAAATTTCAAGAGGTACCTGGGTGTCATATGTCCCAACTCTCTCAGTGGGTATATGTAGATCATAACCCAAATACGGCCTGCCTGATAAATCCTGGTATAGACAATGTTGTATTAAGTTAGCATATCTATTAGAATGGAGGTGAAAGCATTTAGATTTGAGAAAAATGGACCCCGTCCAATTTACAGGGATATGACAGCAACTCCTTTTTTCACTCCCACATGTTCAGTTGAATCTACCATACTAGTTAACTCATTATTGCTTCTTGAAGCATACCAATGAGACATGAACTAGAGCTTCATCTAAAGGAGCAGTGAAGTCACCAAATCTATTGATTCCTTTTCGGTCACCAAGAGCCTGCAACAACGCCTGTAATTCAGGGACAGATGAACAGGGTGAGATACTTCTTTTCACATAACAAGATTGGATAGATAAGGCCCAACATCTAATTAGAGCGATAAAAGCATCACTTTTTCATAATTGAGTTCTTTGAATTTTCTTGTAGTCCGTGATTATTTCAATTGTTATCAGAAATCAATTCAACTGGCACGACAACACTAAGTAAAAAACCTATCAAACAGCAACACAATCCGAAAACTAAAACTGCTCTACTCATGGTTTCTAGACATGATGAAAGTGTAGCCAAGCCGCAACACAGACAAAACCTTTGTTGAATCCCAATAAATGCACATAGCAATCAAGGACAAGAGTGAGCAGAAAGAATATACCGTTCCAATAGCAAGCGCAACATCTTCATTAGTGTGATGATCATCTATATGGATATCACCAGTGGCTCTAACATGGACGTTGAACAGGCCGTGTGACGCAAGTTGCTGAAATTACACGACATGGAACACAATCAATCACCTCGTCAAACCAATGACCACTCATTAAATTCAGCTACCGGTAAACAAATTAGATATTCAGTCAAATCATAATACAGATTAAATCTGATAATGCATTACTAACATCGAGCATGTGATCAAGGAAAGGAATCGAGCTGGAGCTATCAGCTACTCCCGTACCATCCAGGTTTAACTTGACAAAAACGTTGGTCTCCTTAGTAACCCGTTTCACCTCCCCAGTCCGAGCTGATGACACAGAGCAACAATCAATCAAATAGAGCCCAACAAACCGACAAAATAAAATTAATGATACCCACTTCCGACAGAGAAAAACTAAATATTTATACACCATCTGCGCTACTAAAAGTCAACAATGGCCGTCGGTTTTGCACTCAGTAGTTTGTTCACCCCGGAAAGTAATGAAAATTCGAGAGTTTACCAGCGTCGAATGCAGCGGAAGATGTAGTTGCCAATAATTTATTGTTCTCCATCGACGCTATGCGTGGAGTCGTCATCTTTAGTGCACTTTTTGCACTAAGATATGGCTGGCCTGTATTAGGGAGAGATATCCTGAGGCGCGAGTCGACGGACGAGAAGACCGAGGCAGTCATGGAGGTTGTGCGAGGAGGAATATAATAAGCCTTAGGTTGGAGTAGTCGTGTACGACCAGGAATCAGCTCCATGAGTGGAGGGAGGGCGTAGGGAGGAAGGGGAAACCTATGAAAACGAACGGGAAGAAAAACAGCAGCAACAGCCAACAGAGCAATGGTTGGTTAAAGGACGGAGTATAAAGGCAAACATAAACCTTACGATTTCCCATTAGACTCGAAGTCGCAATCGGAACAAACAAAATTTCTCCCAACATTCCATATGGAACAATTAGGCCTCATTTGTTTAGTTTTTTTTTTCTTGAACATTAGAGTGGAACTATATTAAGAAACAAATTACATAACCTCGAACATATTGTGGAATAGAACCCAAATCATTGAGTAGCCAGTTGCGAAGTACGGACAATATTGGCTAAACAATGAGTTGACATATTGTCAGATCTTGGTATGTAAAACCAAGTTACAGATTGAAAGGAACATTAGTTGGTACACGAGTCCCTAAATTAAGATAGTCCACAAGCTATTTGCAGTCGTTTCTTTACGGACTGAGTGATTCCGGACTGAAGTGCCCCTTGGACAGCCAGCTCAAAGGTCATTGCTTCAGCTTCAAAAGGGGTGCATTGACCTGACTGCCCTTTGTAACCCGCCACTTGTGGTTCGTTATCCTTTAGACCAATAAAAGCAATACCAAGATGATGATGTAGATCTATGCTTGCATCAAGGAAGACCTCCAGACATTGAGGTGAAGCAGTGCGGTGAGTGATTAAAGATGAAGGAGCATGAAGAACAGCATTAAGGAAATTATCAGCTTGACACCAACCATGAGCAAAAGATGGTACATTTGAATGTGTCACTTGGCAATTGGCAAACCATAAACACCATAAATATTGAATGAGTTTGGTTAGCATTGGTAGTGGTGAGTGGAGGCACTGATATGAAAACCAATCAAGGAAAGCATCATCGTTATGAAGCGTAGGTGGTTTGGCGGGCAATCCTGCCAAATCCCAGTATGATTGCAAGACAAGACAATGCAAAAGACTGTGGACCAAAGATTCAGGCTGACCACAAGTAACAAAATTAATCGTGTCTATCTCCGAATGTAGACGTTGAGCAAGTACCAGCTTTGAGGGCACAATATTATGTAAAAGTTTCCAAGCAAAAAGTTGGACCCGAGGTGGAAGTTGGAGTTTTCTTACTTGTTTAAAAGCACAACCAGCTGAGTTAGTTGAAGATGATGGATTATCATTGGAAGAACTGCAGCGATCTGATAATCTGCGTGGTAGGCAGTCTTGGCCTGAAACGCTCCATTAGAAGAATAGGCCCAAAACCAAGAATCAGATGATTGGGAAGGTAGAGTAGGTGTGGTAGAGGCTGCAGTGTGAATTAGCATTTGAAGAATGAGGTGGACATCACAAGGTGGAAAACAACATTGGAGTTGTGAAATATCCTATGATCTTGATGGCGTGATGAAAAGGCTAACCGGAGATGTTGGTGATATAGAAGGTGGTAATTGCTAGAGAAAATGCTTACCGCCCTGCTTGTCATTAATCCAACGATCACAAGGTAAGGTGGTTTGTCCATTATAAATGTGACATCTAGCTCCTAAATCTATGAGATCCCTAACACTCATTAATGCCTTTCAGAGAGGGCTATTCGTGGCCTTCACAGTAGCATGCAAACATGAAGAAGTATAGAGATACTTGGCATGAAACAACTGAGACATAAGCGATTATGGCTTAGTGATGATGCGCCATAGCTTCTTTGCTAGCAAGGCTCTATTAAAACTCAAAAGGTCCCTAAAGCCCAGGTCTGCATAATTCATACCGTTGCAAAGTGAGGTCCACCTAAGCCAGTGAAGTCCACTCTTTTGTATAGAGCTAGTCCACCAAAAACGTGCAAGTTGACTCTGGATCTGTTTAAGCATAGTTTGGGAGAGCAGGACAACAGACATGATGTAAGTGAGGATGGCTTGGAGGACGGTTTTGATAAGGACAACCCGACCAGCTTGAGAAACTCTGTGGTTCCAAGAATGGATGCAAGAAGTAATTCATTCATGAATATAACCAAATACTGAGTTTATGTTCCTGCCCACATTACTTGGAAAGCCAAGATAATGCCCCAAAAATTCGTGCATTAAGATGGTCTGCAATCTAAGTATGTAGTGAGGGATGGAGAGCAATAGAGAACATGAGGGCTGATTTGTCATGGTTGATAGACTGACCAGAAGCCTGCTTAAAAGCATTCAAGATATTTGACAGAGAGTGCACATTGTTGACTATAGTTTTGCCAAAAATAACACAATCATCCGCAAACAATAAGTGAGTAATGGGAGAGGCCAGACGAGGATGAGTGTAACCTGTGTAAAGGCCAACATCTGAAGCTAAGTTTAACGATGAAGTTAAAACTTCCATACAACAAATAAACAGGAAAGGCGACAATGGATCTCCCTGTCGAAGTCCTCGCTGAGGAGTGAAAGTTTGTCTAGGATGACCATTGATCAAGATTGAAGTTATGATAGTAGTAATGTATTTGTGTATCAAGGCTATCCAAGCTGGATGAAAACCCATACTGCAAAGGACATCAAGGATAAAATTCCATTCCAGTATGTCGAAAGCTTTGGACATATCCACCTTATATGCAAAGAGACCTCTTGTTTTGGCTTTGGAATGACGCATTTGGTGCAAGATCTCATGGAGATGAGAATTTGATCTGTGATAAGACGTTGCTTGACAAACACTGCCTGGAAAGTGGAAATAACATGGGGAAGAATATCAGTAATTCTGTTGACTACAACTTTGGAAACAACCCTGTAAATGACATTACAAAGAGATATGGGTCGAAAATCAGTAATTGAAGTAGCTCCTTTCTTCTTTGGAATAAGCATAATCTTTGTGTGATTCATTTCTGGTGGTAGAATGGAGCTATTAAGGAACTGCAAACAACCGTCAATGAAATAATCACTAACTGCTGGCCAAAATGTGTGTAGAAAGGTTTCATTAATCCCATCAGGACAAGGTGCTTTTGATGGGAGTAATTGTTTAAGCGGCAAAGACTTCCTCAGGAGTATAAGGTAGGGCCATGGCATCATACATATGATGTGGAACACGATTCTCCACACATGCCAGGAGATGAGGGTCTGATGGGGGGCTGGTAGAGGTAAACAAATCCTGAAAGAATCGACATGCACCTGCTCAATGCCAAACCAAGTTGTTTAGGAGGTTGGGAACCCAAAGATAACTGGTGAATAGCATTCCTTCTGCTACGCATTTGATATCTTGCAAGAAAGAAACTCGAGTTTCGATCACCAACAGAAAGCCATTGTTGCCTTGCTCTCTGATGCAAACGAATTTCTTCTTTGTGCAGAAGAGAGTCCATGGTGCAATTTAGTTCAATCCAACGAGTTAACTCAGTAGAAGATTAGGCTTTGGTAGCAATTGAGTCAAGCTCCCGCTTAGTCTATTCAAGGGTTTGTTTTACTTTCTAGTATTGCTTACGTCCCCACTGCTGTAAATGTTTTCCACAAACGTGGGCCTTTGGTAGAAAGCCAGCCACTTGAGATTGTTGCCAAATAGATTGAACAATTCGCTTGCAGTCAGGATGCTGAGCCCAGCAATTTTTGAAGCGAAATGGTTTATGGCCCTGTCGAGTGGATAGATGAAAGAGCAATTAGATGGGTTTGTGATCATAGTGTCCCCATCACAAATGATAATTTTGAGCATCAGGGAACAAGGTGAGCCACTTATCATTAGATAGGAAATGGTCGAGACAACACTTAACATTTGCTTGAAAGCGTCCTTTGTTCGTGTAGGTGAATTTTGATCCACAGTAACCCAAGTCCTGCAACTGGCAAGTTTCAAGGCAATCATGAAAAGCAGACATTACACGGTGAGGACGCTGACCTCTTCCCAAATGTTCAAATGGATAAAGGATTTCATTAAAATCCACTCCAATTGGCCAAGGTCCTGTCCCTTGATTACTAAGGTAGCACAAAAGATCATAGGTTTTCCATTTATCAGTTGCAAAAGACCATCCATACAATCCTGTTATACGCCAGTGCATACCCGCAACATTCTTGACTATACAGTCGACATGCCTTGAAGAAAAAATAAGTAACTGAACATCCAAATTATCATCAAACAAAAAACTACCCCCACACTCCTACAACATTATCTACTACCCAGTTATACCCTTTGATCTTAGATGCAACACGACGCATATCAAAAGAAGACAATCTGGTGTCCATAAAAAAAACAAAACAAGGTGCCTCAGTCCTAATCACCTCCCCAGTCCAGCAAACTGCATTGGCTGAACCAAGCCCATGACAGTTCGCAACAAGAAAAGACATTATTCTGGGCGACCCTCACTGTTGGAAAAAAAGAATAAACAACACCCTTTTAAAAACGGTTATATTTACAATTATTTTTTTTATCATAGGCCGGACATCTTAAAAAACGCTTTGCTTAAGGAGCGTTCTTTATTGTATCGCGCCCAAAGACAAAAACAACACTTTGTAGATAAGCGTTCTTTATATGTAACATATAAAGAACGCTTCCTTGGTGAAGCGTTTTTTATGTCTTTGGGCGCGATACAATAAAGAACGCTTCAGTTAAGAAGCTGATAAGTGGTGAAATAGTGATATCTCAAGGTCTTTATTCACCGTCATTTTATTTGGTGCATGACTTATTTCACCACTTTATGGAGTATTTTTGTGATTATTAGTGATCTTATACTTTTGACATATTCAAATATGTAAATACTCATATGAGTACATTTTTTGAGAGCTTAATTTGAGGATGCATCAATGTTCGAGCACTTCGGGAAGGATGCCAAGCCAACGGGAAGCATCGGGAGAATTCCAGCATAAAAGAAGAACTTTCTAGTCTCGACCGACCTTGGGACCGACCTTGTCCAGCTCTTCGGTAACATACTGGAATGGAACAACCTTGGGACCGGCCTTGTCCAAGGTCGGTCGAACTTAAAATCCGTCACATGCCTCGCTTACAGAGAGTCCGACCGACCCCGAGACCGACCTTGGCAAGGTTGGTCTGACGGACGGAAATTTTGCCCAGATTCATCTTTTAAAATTCTGGATTTGGGGCATTCTTCCTCATTCTATTACACACACGACTTCAGCTAAAAAGAGGAGAGAGAGTTGAAAACAAGGGAGAAAAGAAGAGGAGAAAAGAAGAGAAGAAAGGAGGAAGAAGAGAGTGAAGATGTCTACCTCCATTGAAGCTTGGAAGCTCCTTTAATGGCTATTTCTCCCTTCTCCTTTCTCTTTCTTTTATCTATGGCTGAGTAGTTCCATTTGTATCCTAGGATGAGGGTTTGACCCTATTTTACTCATTGATTGCTAGAAACCTAACTCATTTATTACTCTTGTTTTATTCCCTTCAATAGCAATTAATGCTCTAAATTGATCTCTTATTGCATTTATGGTGGTTTCATTCAATAGTTGAGCTTGAGTTTGGAGCTAGACCAAAAGGGGGATAAACCCTAACTTTTGCTCTCTTGATTTTGGGAGTAAATTATTAGGGCTATTGATTAAGAGTGTTTGCTTAATGCTACTTAGTGACTTAAACTCCCTTTAATCAAGGGGTTTGACTAATTAGGTAAGAATTGGATTTTCCATGATTTGGGAGTTCATTAGTTGAGCTCTAATAGACAATGAGTTAATAAGTTATGGTTTTGAGATTCTTTGAGTGAATTAGGTAATTCCCCACTATCCTAGGGTACTCTTCCACCCATTTCCATAAAAAAACCCAATTTACTGTTTTATTGCATTTTCATTGACAAACAACCAAGCTTGCCTCCGGCTAAACCTCCGTTTACTGTTTTCATTTACGTTTTTGCTAAAGTACCGAAGCTTGGGATTTTGAATCCAATTTCCTTATGGATACAACACTTGTTATATTGCAACGAATTGGGTGCAGTTGCCCATTTGAGCTAGGTTTTTACTATTATGTTAGTAATTTTACCAACAAAAGCGTTCTTTATGTTACATTTCGCTTAGCATAAAGAACGCTTCTTAAATGAAGCGTTCTTTATGTTACCTAAATTATAAAATCTTTTCACCCGAAATCCCGCGCTCTCTATAACTCTATCAATCAAGTCGACTGTTCCGCTACCCATCACCTCTATAAGTACTCTCTAGCTCTTCTCAATCAAATCGGACGTAAATTCAGACATTGTGCTTTTCGCAGACTTGAACTTTCGGCCTCTGTCCGAACATGCATGTTCGGACATAACCCTGTTTTCGACTAACTTTTCCGTTTCAGCTCCGTTTTGAATTCCGTTTGCGGGGTTGTATTCCTCTATCAGTGTACAAGCTTTCTATGCTGTTTATATGCATCTTTATGCACTTGGAATCAGTATTTAAGAACTTATGATTTTGGGACCTAGTTGCGTTGCTTTTGAGCCTTGGATAGTCGGGTCGGGCTGTCCCGTAGCATGCTGCGCAAGAATTCCTTCTGATTAAGCTCCTTAGGGTTTCCCTTGGGACATTGTTGACCGAAGGGTCTGTTAGCTGTCTCTACGGCTTCTGATGTGGGATCTTCAGATCCATAGGACACTATGTGAGCCCTTCTGATGTGTTAGCGAGTTTCTAGTGTCCCACCCTTTGTTTCTCGTTATGAAAGTCCAACTTATGTTTTGGTGTGATGATCTAATATGAAAAGAGATTAGATTCACTCTGCTCTATCTGTTTGTAAAGTGACGTGTTCTCCTTCTGTTTTATATAAACTTCTGCTTCTGTTTTGAGTGGGCTTCCTTGAGGAATACTTTCTGCTTACTGGGCTGTTGAGCTCACCCCTTTATTCATTATGCAGATTGAGCTTGGAGATATGTTCCTCCTCCTCTTTGGGGATCTGATCTGGATTTGGATATGTTATACTTTGCTATGTAATTGACCTTTGTGCCTAGACGCTTTAGTGCTTTTGTAGCCTACGGGCCTTGCTTTTTATTTGGTATTTGATATTCTTTTGGCATTTGATTTGAATGTTGTGAACCCTTTTTATGTTAATGCGATAATTATGCTTTCAAAATTGGATATGCATATGTTAGAGCCTTGCGAGGTTAGGTAATAGACTCGTAGCGTGTAACGGCCCTAACTCCTAGGCCGGTTTTGGGGTCGTTACATTCCCACCACTTCATCCTTAGTCTTCATGGCATACACCTAAACCCTTCGAGAGAAATCATCTACGAAGGTTACATAGTAGTGGTTTCCACCCAAGGAAGGCATCTTGGGGGTTCCCAAACGTCAGAATGGATATAATCCAAAATACCCTTTGTATTATGGATGATAGTGCCAAACTTTAATCTCTTTTGCTTCCCAGGGATATAATTCTTGCAAAAGTCTAACTTGTAAGCTTTCACACCTTTTAGTAATCCTTGCTCTACAAGAATCTGTAAGGATTTTTTACAAACTTGCTCCAATCGTTATTCCTTGGAAGCATTTGCAACAGTTGTTGTTCCTATAATTGTATTACCCTCATAGTAATATAGATTATTTCTTTTGATGCCTTTATCACCACCGATGCTCCAGAAATGACCCTAAGAACTCCATCCTTAGCGATACATGAGGATCATTTTGACTCCAAGTGTCCCAGAGAAATGAGATTTTTGGTCAAGTTTGAAACATACCGAACATTTCTTGGAACTCTGGTTGATGCATCATGATTTTTCAACCTTATTAAACCTATACCAATTGTTTTGCATGGGCTGTTAGAACTCTGGTTGATCCATCATTATTTTTCAACCTTATTGAACTATACAAATTGTTTTGTATGGGCTATTGTCTCCCATCAAAATAGTACCACTCTTGAGTTCTTTGTAGTCAAAGAACCAATCTTGAATGGGGAACATATGATAGGTTGTTGCTGCATCTAAAATCCACTCGTCTTACGTAATTGGCGAAGTCGATGTCACCAATGATAGTCTTAATCCATCACTGTCGCATTCAACCACACATTCATCTTGAACAGTCTTGTCTTTATTTTGTTTTGGACAGTCCCTACAATGCCCCTTTTCTCGACAAAATACACATTCATCTTTACCGAGCTTGGATTTGGATTTTGACCACCCTATCTTCCCCTTTCTTTGAGCAGATGAATGACATCTCACCACCAATACTTCTGCGGCTTCAATACTACTAGCCCTCTTTTTTGTCCTTCTCAACTCATGGTTGTACAGATCTATAGTAACATCCTTCAGAGAGACTTCATCTTTCTCACGGAGTAGAGTTGTTTCAAGAAACTTATACTCATCAGGAAGAGATCCTAACAACATTAAGGCCAAATCTTCATTATTGAATGTCACATCTAAGTTTACCAAATTAGTTACTAGTAGATTGAAATAGGTGATGTGATTATTCATTGTAGTTTCCGAAACCTAAGAAAAACATAATAGCCTTTTTTCCATAAATATCTTATTCTGACTGCTTTTGTTTATGAATTTTCCTCTAGCACCTTTTGCAATTTACATGTAAAAGTTTCCTTAGAGAACACATATTTTTGTTCTCTCGACAAACAAGAGCGAATTGTACCACAAGTTGCTCGATTCATGACCTTTCATTCCTTTTCTAAAATGTCTTCCGGTATTGTCTCTTTAATGGCGATGTCAAGACCTTGTTGAAAAAGAGTGTCTTAGACTTCAAATTTCCACATGCCGAAATGGCATGTACCATCAAATATCTCCACAAAAAATTTGGCATTTGTCATCACCTTTTTTGTCCAAATCGATGATGAGGAAGTTGATGATGCCGTCTCCGAGGTTCTTAATTTGGATTCCTCCATTCCTGCTCCAATTTTCATCTAGCAGCGCTACGACGTATCAAACGAACAAATGAACGCTTTTCTAACGTGGAAGTTCTAGCTGCAACCACAGAGCATACCAAGATAGAACCTTGGCTCATACCACTTGTTGCGGAAGCGACTGGATAAGAGAGTAAATTATTGTACTAGAATAAAACTGCGTACAGGAAAATTCCTAGATTGTGGTAGGGTCACAATGGTCCCATTTAAGAATCACTTTCGTAGACAGAATTCCCCTTACTGTAATTTACTAGCACAATAAAACACTACAAAATTAACCACAATAGGCACTAGATAAAGTTTTAAACAAAATGTCAGAACTATAACTAATTTTGCTATTACTTCAAAAATAGAGAGAGGAGATAATACAACTTAACTATATATGTATGAAGTTGATAGTGGAAGGGATGGTTAACTAAGGATGATACTAGCTCCTATATATTAGCAAGAGACTAGTATCCCTTTTCTTAACATTTTGATGTGGATGAACTACATCTCATAGTTAAATCACACTATCATCCTTAACTAATTGTAGTGCATGGAGAGTACATTTTCCAAATACTAATAAAGTAATAAACTAATTGCTCCGTCTGAAGACCCATTTCTTAGTGTGTTTATCAACGAACATGTTTAATAACTTTTACTTTGTTTTTTATTACTATAACAACAATTACCAACTTCATAATTATTGGAAGTTGTCATGGAAATTATGATGACTACGCATGTGGTCTGTCTGCTAAAAAAAAGTAAAACATGTAGAAGCAATTTGACAGCTCATCCAGTTTGCTGCAACATGCAAAATCAAGTCGGATTCATCTTTGTCATAGTAGAGCTCTCTAAGTATATTCAAGTAAACCTACTGGCAATAAGACTTAAACACCTATAGGCAAAAAGGCGGAAGGAAGGTAAAAATACAACATCATTCGGTCACTTTCCTACCTGAAAACTAGGGTTCCTAACAGTCACTTTCCTATCATGAAAACTTATCCTAGAGACTTTTAGTAGCTAAATTTCTCCCCACTATAAACCCAAGTTCACACACCCCTAAACAAACTGTAGGATCGGACGGCTGACTCAAACCAACTTAAGGTGTTAGTCTATGACATGATCTACCTCAATCGAACTAAGTACACGGAAGCACTGAGAGATGTGGGAACACTCAATCGAACTCAAACAAATACACAAAATATAAGTTATTTTAATTATTTGTAAAACAAAAATAACTTACACTACCCACTAAGTAGAAAGGATCTACTTAGTGGAGCTCACTCACTCACCCTATACATTATTTGATCAGCTCTTTGATAAGTGTAGTAAGTCTAGGAATTCCCTAGATTGAGTCTGTCAATAAAGCACAAACTATCATAACTAGAAATGACAGATTAACTCTTGTTCTTGGTGACTTTTCCCTAACATAGAGACTTCTAGTAGTTAAATTTCTCCCCACTATAAACCCAAGTTCACACACACCCAAACAAAGTGTAGGATCAGACGGCTGACTCAAACCAACTCAAGGTGCTAGTCTGTGAGATGGTTTGTGTCAATCGAACTAAGTATGCGGAAGCACTAGAGATGTGAGAACACTCAATCGAACTCAAACAAATACACAAAATATAACTTATTTTATTTATTTGTAAAACAGAAATAACTTACACTGCCCACTAAGTAGAAAGGATCTACATAGTGGAGCTTACTCACTCACCCTATACATTATCTTATCAGCTCCTTGATAAGTGTAGTAAGCCTAGGAACACCCTAGATTGAGTCTGTCGATAAAGCACAAACTATCATAACTAGAAATGACAGAAAAACTCTTGTTCTTGGTGACTTTTCCCTAACATAGGAAGTATTGGAGCAGAAAAGCATAAATGTAACTGAGAATTCTATCTCTTTATATAGCAAAGCCTCTTGAGTCGTTGAGGGAGTCTGTTTCCAAAATCTGAACGTTGTAGTTACTTGTAGTTGCTTAAAAATCGGTCAAAACTTCTTTGTGAACATTACTATGCCTTGACCCTTAATTTTCAGACAATTACCAAGCCATTGGATGACTTGGCAACGTTCAATGATGATTCTCATGTCTGATGTACCTGGCTGACTCTATCAGTTCCTAAATTTTAGGACCTCAATGTCCATATTGCTATATTTTCAGTTTTAACATGTTGCTCACTTGATTGAGCTTACTGAAGCCAATATTTATGGCCAAAGGGAGTAAATATTGCTCCTTAATTTTCACAACTGATTGACGGACTCTCTCAAACTATCAGAAAGTCAAGGCTTCGAATTTTGCTCATATTTGCATGAATTTCGATCCAAGAATGATGGTTGATGACCGGTGAACGTTGCTCCTTAAATTTCTCTATCAACGAGTGAACCCACACGGATGGACTTACTCGATCTTTCAGTAAAGACGAAGACTCATTCGACTAATGACTCACTCGATCTTTCTACAGGGACGAACACTTCCCTCGTTGATTGACTTGTTCGATTGTAGGGCTATCTCAGCTACACCTTCATACTTCAAAAATTTCCCCCTTGTTGCTGATATAGCAAAACTCTTGTCGTGAATCCTGCAAAACGAGACAAGAGCTAAAAGACTTAGAAAACTGACTTTGTACATGTTCCTCCTTAATCCATGCATTTGTAAAAGGATTGCATGTTCTCCCTAAATTTGGAACTTCTTTTGGGTGTGCACCCTTAATAGAGTCATCTACAGGTAGACCATTAACTCTCCTTCATCAACAATGTTTGCCTTGGTCATCTAGTGTTGAGCTTTGAGAATGGCGAGAATTTTACAAAGGTAGAAGAAAGACAGTTAGTTTTGTTATTGACTTTAGAGAGAAAGAAGACTCTCTATATATTTGTTACAGAATGTATGTCTCTACAAAGTGGAACTACTAGTATTTATATGAAACTTATACAGAGAATGATAGCGAGACTTATACAGAGAAGGATAACGGATAAAATATAGTATATAGTACGGAAATACTATAATCCTAATACCCCCCCCCCTCAAGATGTAAAACCAAGGAGGTTTTATGTCTTGTTACCAACACCAGGTGATACGGTATCCATGCCCATCTTTGGTAGAGTAGTTCTGCACGCTTTGCTAGTGAGTGGTTTAGTGAGCATGTCAGCCAGCTGCTGAGAACTGGGAATATACCGGATGTGGATCAAGCCTGATTGAAGTTGGTTGCGGACATAATGGCAGTCTAGCTCTATATGCTTTGTTCGTTCATGGGCGACGGGGTTCTTGGCAATGTGAATAGTAGAAATGTTGTCGCAGTGCAGCGAAACCGGTGCTATATTTGGCACATCTAACTCATGCAGTAGCCTGGTGAGCCAGCTTAGTTCACTGGTGGTTTGCCTTAATGCGCGGTATTCAGCTTCTGCTGAGGGGAGTGCAACTGCTCCTTGCTTCTTGGATTTCCAACTGAGAGGAGAGCCTCCAAGAAGGATGTAATACCCTGATATAGATTTCCTGCTAATAGGACATGAAGCCTAATCAGAGTCGCAAAAGGATAATAGGTTATAAGAATCTGATTTATTAAAACAAATACCAAAACCAATAGTGCCTTTCAGATAAGTAAGAGTATGATAAGCAGCAGATAGGTGAATATTAGTGGGATCAGTGGGCTGCTGTAATGAAATACCCCAAACCTTAATATGTTAATTAATTATGTAATTATGATTTTCTAAGGCTAAATAAGTCCTTAAGATTATTGGTGAAGAAATAAAAAAAAACCAAAAAGGAAAAAAAATGCGTAAAAGTCACAAAACGTGAAAACGCGTATTTAATTATTTTAGGAGGTATATAACCTTCACTAGGGTTATAAATATATTCCTATACCTTAATTACACACTATGAACATGTGGGAAAAATTCCAGAAGAAAACGGATCCAAACAATGCGTTAAAACGCTAACGGAGTCTTAAAGCGTGTTTTTCGAGAAAACCCGAAAACGTGACTTTAAACAGTTAAACGACCCCGTAAAAATTATAGTTGACTATATAACTATAATTAAACATTAATGGGAACTTAAGAACCATTAAAATTAATTAAACGAGAAAATTTCGGAAAACGGGCCCGGTTAGTGAATAGTGCTAAACCGGGTAAAATAACGAGCGTTTTCTGTAAAAGACGAAAAATGCTCCAGTTACATACTATAGTAGGGACCGGTTTCCTAAGGGGATAAGTAACCCCACTCACAATTAAACTAGCTCTTAATAAGCTAGTCAATTAAGTCCAAAAAGCAAAAAGTAAAAAAGTACCACTTTTACTTCCTCTCTCCTCCTTATTTTACTTTTCCCTCTTCTCTCTCCCCATTATTTTCTTTCTCTCTCCCGTATTTATTTCTTGTGCCAGACCCCACCCCCCCTTCTTCTTCCTTGGTCACAATTTTGAGCTCTCCTGTAACACCCCTACTATTAATACAGTCATTAACGTCCAATCTCCTTACTCATCAGATGCACGCAGCGGATACCTACTTACATACATTGGGTGATACAATGCTGTTAGCCACCCACGTGACTAACAAGGCTACTCCTATTACATACAGCATCGGTCTGATGGACCGGAATCCCGAGTACTACACATATACAATACATACTCCGTTCATCAAATGAATACTACAAGGTTCCATTCGATACTTTACTCCTTCATTAATCATACAATACAAAATACATAACCGAGTTTACTAGGTTCCCAATACAATTACAATGCTCCTTCCAAGTTCTTACATACTCACTAAGAGGCTACTTACTACCCGTTCCTCACACGCTACTTACTTCTAAGTACAAGGGTGTGCCTCCGGTCTCTTCCTTGACCATATTCGCTTCGGGTACCTGCACACTAAAAAATATCCCCCGAAGGGGTCAGCTTTCGCCGAGCATGATAACCGCATACCCCGCGTACTAGTGAGGGTACGCCGACCACTTGGTCGAATACATGCGGTTCATTTTCATACAAGCATACATGCATACATGCTCTTATACATAATATTACAATCCATTACGCAAGACATACACACATACATACACTTCATTACATGCAAGAGGTACAACATAAACCATTCCATACATACTTACCTTCTTCCGAATTACACATACACATTACATACACCATATTCAATTCTTGTTAGCTTCATTAGTCCACCCGGGTTAATCGGGTGGAGATTACTCTTTTACTCGTTACTTCATACATACGCATACATACTCATACATACTTACGGATCCATACTTACTTACTCTTACTCTTACTCAAGTTAAGTCGTCGGGACCTCCGGCCCTGGGGACTCCACCGTCCCACCTCCGGGATTTACTTGACTCACTAATCCGGGATGCTACCCATTTAAGGGGTTTGGGTCGCGGACCAGTTTAAGAGTCAGGAATTGCAGCCAACCTCTCGTGACTCCGCATCCTCACGCGTGGCCGAAGCTATATCGGACTTGTACTCATTCCAATTTACTCACTTAAGTTAGGAGTTAGATAGTTAGGAATTAGCACAAGTCAACATCCAAGCCACAATAATACAATGTACATATACATATACATACAAGGTACAATACATTACACAAGTACAATACTAGGTTCGAATACCATTCATCATCATTCATACACTTCATGAATTATACAAACTAGTGCTCAAGACAATAAATATCAAGCACAACATAAGTCAAGCACAGGTAAGTGCAATATAGTCCGATTCATGCATTTATCTTATTTAGGTGGTCAAATAAGCACACAAATCGGGGTAACCAGATTAGGATACAGGGCATGAAGAAATCATACCTTTCACCGTTGTACTCGTATCCCAACGTTCCTCCGGTATTCACAATTCAAATCCTATGATATACATACAACCGAATAATTAATCTAACTATCATTAACTTACTTCGGTTACCCTTACGCTTCCTAACTCATACTTACTAGGTCTTCACATTCTTATACTTACATTTTATTTACTTACTTTTAATTACTTAACGATGGTTTACTTACCTATGTATGCACGTATGTATAGGTGGGTATACATATACATACATACATACATATACTAACCATAGTCTTATAGTTTTTTTTTTTTAAGTTTTGACCCGACCGAACTTGCGACCGACCTTGCAAGTTCGGTCCGAGTCAGTAGGTTACATCGGGTGAAAATTCCAGGGCCGACCGACCTTGCAAGTCCGGTCCCAAGGTCGGTCCATTCCAGTAAGTTACTTAACGGAAAAAATTTTAGCCCGACCGACCTTGCAAGTCCGGTCGCAAGGTCGGTCCATTCCAGTAGCTTACTCGACGGAAATTTTTCTGGCCGACCGAACTTGCATGTCCGGTCGCAAGTCCGGTCGATTCCAGTAGGTTCCAGACGGGAGAATTTTTCTGGTCCGACCGAACTTGCAAGTCCGGTCGCAAGTCCGGTCGATTCCAGAAGCTTTCCCGTCTTTGTAAATCTGGGCTCGACCGAACTTGCAAGTCCGGTCGCAAGTCCGGTCGGGCCCAGTATTTGCATTTTTCTTCTGTTTTCAGTCCCTACTTTACCCATTGTTTCTCCAATCTTCTTACATGTAATCTCACATGTTTAAACACTACCTAGGCCCTTCAAATTGCCTTAGTTCACCCACCAAATGCTTTACTAAATCCATCAATCCACTTACACAATTTTTCCCTCACTTCATTCCAACACTTACAATAGTTTCTCCAAGTGGTTGTTGCTACAGATTTTGGGTTCTTATTTCCTCTATGCCTAGCTCCCTCTCCTTGAAATACCCCAAATCTAAATAATATTATTTAATCATTATTTATTGGAACATAATCCAAATATAAATCATTTCACGTACGCATGCAAACCCATGCATGAAAACGTTACGCAAAAACAGTCGTTTCACCATAAACACTAAAACGCCTTAGAAGCATATGGTCAAACATGACCTTGTATGACCCTCTAATATTCAAACTAAATGGTCATACAATTATTATATGAACATACAAATATATTCCCTAAGCTAAATTCAGTCAAAAACGCAAAACGCTCGGGAGTGCTCACGCCCGCTCCTTAAAGCACGAAAAGTCCGGAGGAGTGCCGAGGTGGCACGAACTCCTATAAAATTAATTCCTTGAGTTCCTAACATCATTATTAACATAATAAAGAGAACCCACGAAGTGGTTTCTCAAAATTCAACAAAAACCACAGGAGGATTTCTTAACGCTCCTTTTGGCCCGGGAGTGTCCCGATGGCCCGTAAATTATGTCACGGGTTGATATAACCCCATATAACTCAATGTAACACCTTATATATGTTTATTTACTATAATAAGTGTTTACAAACACTTGGAACTCATAAGAACAATTTTTCCCAAAATTTCCTTAGAGCACAAAAACACCTTCGGGTGTCACGAAAATGCGTTTTACGCAATTACCTTGTAGTTTTTGACATGCCACGAATTGTATCTTAAAGGGTTAAAATTACCTCTAAATCAGTTGGTGTGACTAGTCAACAAGGCTCTCTATAGGGCCGCCGATTTTAAGGGCAAAACGAGTATATAAATTTGCTTTAAAAATTTATAAAGGCATAAACATGATGACTCATCATCCCATGTGTTACATTACTTAATGCCAAAGTATGTAGGTCTCATTTGACCAGAGAGCTGTCGAAATTAGGTCATGGAACAAGGCCATGTGAGCTAGATACAAAACAATGCTAAAAGCAAAAAGTAGATTCCTTTTTCTTTTTGCCTTTTGATTTCTTAGCAAGTAACCTTCCTTGCTTGTTCCTTAGCTCTTCATGGCCGGTTTTTGAGCTCCATTCAGTCCCTAAATTCGTGACTCTACATGAGGAAGAAGACAACACAAACTTAGAAAAATCAAAAGAAGATACCTTACCTAAATTTCCTTGTCTTCTAGTTCACATTATTTCTTCCACATGCTCTTGCCTTGTCACACTCCACATGGCCGGTTTTTAGGCTGGAAAGAGATCATTTATTGAGCCAATCAACCATGAATTAAACTAAGGAAAAGAATTGTCAAATGACATTAAAAATTTGACAAAACAAAATCAATTTCCAAATGCCTTCTTTCATTTACGTGAGTGAGCTTCACTTTCTTCCTTGCCCTCTTCTTGCACGTTTGGTAAGCTCCCTCCTCTCTCTTCTAGCTTCATCTTCTTCCTTTGAAGCTCTTAAGTCCATTAATGGATTTTAACTTCTATCTTCATCTTAAGGTAATTTCCTAGCATTTCTTGGCAAGTCTTGAAGCAAACTCTTCCTAGCATATCAAGGTGGGTTCGGCCACATTTAGTTCTCCAAGGGGATTCCAAACCAACATTAAACCAAGGAGCATCTCAAGGTTTAAGGTAGGTTTTAAAGCTTGGAAATCCTTAAAACACATTTTTGTGTGTAACCAAGTTCTACCTCTTCTAAGTCCTTTTCTTCTTCATTTTGATGAAGGAAAACTTGCTCTTCATCTACCTTTGGTGAGCCGAAATTATAAGAGGAAAAGTCTAAGGTAAAGTATTGAAAAACTACTTACAAATCTACTTAAGATCTTTGTTGAAGATCCAACTCCTAAACACCTTCACCTCTTGCATAAAACCGAAGAGGAGCATCAAGTTTACCTAGGAGAAAGCTTGGAGATTCAAGAAGAAGTTCAAGCACTTAACCACCTTTGTTAAGAAGTAAGTTCACTAAGTAAACCCTTATATTATAAGCTTTGTTAAGCTTCTAAAAATTGTACAAAAATTATGTACATCTCCTAGGCTAAATAATACCGAAACTATATGGTTTTATATGCCAAAAATATAATCTATAACATATATAGAAAATATTTACCTTAAGACACATTTTTGTGTCATAGAATTTATTTATGTTACAAATAAAATAAGGCCGAAATGGCTAGCAAAATGTTTTATTTTGAGCTAAGAATCAATATAAGACCTTACAATAATTTACATGAGTTACATGACTCCTATGAATTTATTTATAATTATTTAGACATATAAATCCACTTTTATATAACATATGGTCTCATTTAAAATATGGCCGAACGCTCTAGGTGTTAAATGGAATTTAATGAGCTACTTATGTATATAAACTTATACTATAAAGTTTGGTGAGTTAAAAATATTTATTTAGTGCTTAAATGGCTAATTAATTAAGTTATGTGGCTTAAATGTAATTTTTACAAAGTTTAGTGCAAATATTGTGAAAGCCTAGAGCTAAAGGGGTATTTGGTGTAATTATAATATATATAAGGTTAGGAATTAAGTTTAAGAATTTTAGATAATTTAAACAAGCTTTGAAATAACTTTTTATAAAGTTTTGGGCTATTATGTATTTATAAAGTTGTTATGAAAGTTTAGAATTTATTAGTGGGCGAATTCATAATTAAGAGAATTATTAGGTTCACTTTCGAAATTTTAAGGAATTAAATATTTAGACTATAGTTTATAAGTTATTAACTATTAGAAAGTTTTGGGGTGAAAATGTAATTAATAGAAAGTTCAAGACCAAAGCCGAATTCTTTGGGGTTAGTTTGGTAAATTAAGAATTTATATATATATTCGGCATTTATGGAGAATTAAAATTAAAACTATAGTTTACATGACATTATGTAAAAGTTATAAATTTTGTGGTTAGATTGTAATTATAGAAATAAATTATTAAAGCCGAGAATTTAAGGGGCTAAGCTAAGTTGTGATTTTGAGAGTTATAATATTTAAAAGCTATATACCAAAATATTAGGGATGGCTTTGCAATTTAGCTAAATAAGAAGTTAAAACTCTATAATATAAAGAGATTAGAATTTAATATAAAGTTTATGAATTTATGTGGTTGTTTTGTAAATAACCGAAATATAAGAGTAAGAATTTAGATTGAAATAAGTATAGGTCCTACATGGATATTTGGAGGAATTAGAAAGAAAGATTTTGATTAAAGGAATTATGGAATTAAAACTATGGCTTACATGGTTATAAGGAATTGAAAGATAAACCATAAATATTACTTATGGTTAAAAAGGAGAATAATAAAACTATAAGAATTTTATGTCTATGTATGACATATAAATATAGTTAAGAAATTATAAGTTGTTATGTCACCTAGACAAATAAAATAAACAACAAATGCAATAAACACATATATGTGCATTAAAGGATGTATAAATAAATCAAAAGGAATAACAAATAAGTTATACATTAAATCATGAGGTAATTAAAAGAAATAAACCTCACATGAAATAACAAATACGAGATTTGTTAGAAGGTCCAATAGAATTATTATATAAGGGTAACATAAATTAACCCTCTCAGTTAATCCTATTCTAGGACCTTGTTTGACCAGACGTTGACCGGGAATTTTCAAGTACAGTCTACGGTGAACGGTATGGGATTCTTGCAACCTGTTTTCTAACGGATTACACCGGCTTGTGTGCTATCTGTTGTTTGAAATAACGACCAAGATAATTAATGTAAAATGTTGTTTTACTCTTGTGCACTGTTGTATTATTTTATGTGCGTGATTGTTGTTGACTACAACGTGTATGTCCCACGCATACAAACACTACTATACCAGTGGATTAAATACCTGCGCTTCAGTATACCGAGGACTTGTACTCAAGTCTCTCACTAACTTCACTTTATAACAAACGTCATTATCCTAAACGTGATAATTGACAATACACATTGTGTTTTTGTTTAATGTCTTTATATGACACTTAACAAATATATACTTTGAGAATGAGGAGCCCAGTTGGATCTGGCCATGCATGCTACGGGAGTTGTACCTGTCTCAGGTCGTCTCCTACTACGTCGCGACGGAACATTCAGTTGGGAGGAAGACTCTATTCCTTCCGGGATTCAAATGCCCTTCAGTTCGAGGAAGACTTTATTCCTCTAGTGGGTTCTTATTTCCCACGCCATTCAGTTCAGGGTTTAACTACGTTATCTCCTGGGGTTTTTATACCCAACCTTTCTCTATAACGAGGTCACTATACCTCCACTATTTCAGATATTCAGTTATAACTGTCAGTCCCATTGTGTGGACCGACTATCAGTAAAGAATTTCAGTTCAGCTAACTCGACCTTCTGTGTCTTGTTCTATGTGACATTATTGTCCTTGTATGGATACTTGTTATTATCAGACTATGCTTGTTTACAGCTTTATAAAAAATGAACTGCATGTGTTCGACAAAGTAGTTGGTGTGGCCCGGTAGACGATGGGCTGCACGTTTTCCATACCAGCATTGTTTGCTGAGCCCCTTTGGGGGCACCCCCATTTTTCAGGTACCTGAAGTTGAGGAGATCACCGCACTGAGTGTAGTGGGGTAGACCAAGCTTTGGGAGTCTACTATTAGTTATTTGTTTTATTTCAGTATTGTACTTTGAGATTGATTCCTAGTATCTCGGGTTGTATCTGTATTCCAGACCGTGACATTTGAGGATTGTATTTGGACTTAGCCTTGTTGGTCACAAGGGTGGCCAACGGCGTTGTAATACCGCCCGGTTGTTGTATTTATTTCCGCTGCAGTTGTATTTTATTTGGGAGTGGTCGCCGTTCAGTTTATTGGATTTCGGGTTGGGGTATTACACTCCTAATGCCATCTTACCATTCCAATTCATTTCCAAGCAACTATAATATCTATACCCAAGTCCAACACTCTTTTTACCAATTCTTACACACTAATTTTTCCTAACCTCTCCAATGCATTTTTATGCATCTTGCTACAGATTTTGTACTCAACTTCTAACCTCCATTACTTCCTCAACCAATGCTACTCCTAGTATCCAAAATACATCCATTCACTTCCTAATTACATCCCATTAACAAATCATACCCAAATCTGTTACAAGCTACTAAACGCTCCCATTATACTCTCCACATACACCTAGTCACTACCTAGGTTGTTTTCTCATCTTGAACACTTAAGTCCTCAAATTCCTAGATAAAATTTGACATAGTCTCCCCTATATTATTAACATTCTCCACATGGTTTCTCTCACACATTAACATCATCTCACCTGTTTATACACAACATCAATATACAAGCTCCCATACACATTTACCAATACTAAAACACTACTAAAAATTCCTGCACTCAACAACCCAATACCCAACTAGGTTTCAATACATTTTACATGTTTTTCAACGGTTTTTAAGCACTTAGGTTCTCCTGCACAATACATTTCTACACAATACCATTTCCATTACTCATTTCAACTTCTAAAAATCTGTTACATCCATACATATACAAGGCTACACAAAGGTGAGTATCCTTACCTTGTTCTTGCTTCTGTTTTGTTTTCCTTCCTTTCCTTCTTTCTTCTTCCTTCCTCTCTTTCTCCCCGGTTACAGTACTTCACAAATCTAATATCATAACCCATACATACCCACAAATTCAATACCAAAAACTAACCCTAACATTATTTACGTTTAAATGTAAGGTTTAGGGTTTAGAATTTCCTTTACCTCTCAAGGGTGCAAACAAAGCTTGGAGTGGTTCAAGAACAAGATTCCAACTCCACCAATGAGGCAAAATCGGCTAGAACACAAGGAGTAAACAAGAGTTTTAGCTCAAATTTCGTTTTGCCTTTGAGGCTAGAAAAAGATGGAGTTTTTGAGAATGTTTTTACCTTACAAGAACAAGGAGAAGGGGCCTTCTAATGGTAGTCTTGAAGCTCCAAATGGGGTCTACCCATGAAAACGAAAATGCTCTTTTCTGGATTTTGAAAAGAGAGAATTGTTGCTCTTGATGAGAGGAAGACAATGGTATACTTTTTATAATTTTTGGAAGAGTTTTGAGGGAGTTACAAAGGAAAGAAGTAAGAGTTTGTGGGTGTTTTCTTCAAGCCTCCATGGAAATCGGCTAGAGGTTGGAGGAGAAGGAAAGAGAGAGTGAGGGGGAGTGAGTACGTGGGTGTTGTGAGGAAATGAGAGATATGAGAGAGAATTGTGAGTGTGAGAGTAATATGTTACTTTTTGCCTTTTTAATGTTTTTGTCCTTTGTGAGTAAAAGGAAGAAATAAGAGAGGTGTGAGTGGGCTGTGCAATCGGACAGCATACAGAACCCACATGGGTTTTAAAATTCTTTTTGCAATATTGGACACACTAGTTTGTGTTAATTATGTTTCTACCCCACAACTTCCCGTTTTTGACAGTTTTTACTAATCTCTCGTTTTATTGATTTCATTGGTCCTAAAGCTTCTCTAATATTCATTAATGATTATTTAGTTGACCAAAATTGTTACGAGCCTATTTGACCCGCTTAAGGACACGTTTTCCCGGTTACCTCGAAAAACGCGCTTTAAGGTTCGTTAGTGCTTTTAATCCATTTTAAGGATCCGGTTTCTTCGGGATTTGTTCCCTAATAATTATTTATACTTAATTAAGCTTCTAAAATACTTATTAGCCTAATTAATCACTATTTTTAATTACGGGGTATTTCATCTCCACCAAGCTCCAATGGCTTCCTCTCTTCTACCTCATGCTCTAGCCAACTCCAAGCTCCAAATACAAAACAAATTACATATTTGAACTCTCCTCATCCTCCTCTACCTTTCTCTCTTTTTGGAATTTCAAAAGGATGAGTTTCATCTCCATGGGTTTTCCCCATTTGAAGAGAAAATGACATCAAAAGGAAGCTTGGAGTCTCCTCTTTCAAACAAGGTAAAAATCTCCATGAAAAACCTCATTTTTCTCCATCATGTAGAGCTGGCCGATTTTGCCCTCTCTCACATCTTGTTTTCTTCTTGATTTTGAGCTTCAATTCAACTCTCCAATGGTGGTGGAGTTTCCCCTTTGATTCATGGGTGAAAGCCCCTCTTAAAAGCTTCAAAAGGTAAACCCTCACTATGGTGTTTCAAGTCTTTCATTGAATTAGTGTGTTCCCAAGGGTTTAGAATTTTAATTGTGTTGAAATTTTGTGTTCCTTGGGTGTTGGCATGGAGTTGGGCAACTCCATTGCCATTTGACCGATTTTGATCAAGAAGGAGAGAAGGAGGAGATTGATAAAGGAAAAGAGAACTTGTGAATTAAGGTAAGAAATCTACCTTAAGGCTTATTTTGAATGCTTTAGGATTGGGATGGGTTAAATTAAAAAAAAATGAACCCAAACTATGGGAAATAATGTAGTTGGTTGAATTTGAGAGAGATTATGAACTTGTGTTGATTTAAGGGCCAAGTGCCATTGCATTTGAGTTTGTGTTTATATTGTGGTTATTGAGATTTTGGAGTTATGTTGTTGTTGATGGACTTTGAGGATTTATTATGTGCTGGTAGGACCCTTGTAAGGGTGTGGCTAGATTAGGATTGAAAATGATGTGAATTGATGGTTTGGGAGATGTGAAGTTTATGGGGAGGTTATGGCAAAATTTTGATAGAAAAATAAGTGCTTTAAGGTGACTTAGTGAATTGGGGAACCTAAGTGTTGGTAGTGTTGAGTAGAGTGGAGTGGTAGCCTTATAATGGTAGATGGATAATGAGATAAGAGAGTGCAAAATCTGTAGCATAATGATGCTTGGTAACTTGGGAATTCAAGAAAAAGAGTTGGTGTTTGTAACTTGTGAAACAAGGAGTGAATGTGGGTTTTAGAAGTGCATTTATGTAGGAATGATTGGTAATGGTAATTGATGGATTTGATAAGTTTGGTAGGAGGTAAGAACTATCAAAAGGAAATAGAAATGCACAAGTGTGCAAAATGCAAGAATGTGAAAAGTGAGTTTGTTGAGTTTGGGCAAGAATTGGGTGGTGGATTAAACCAATTATTTGGAGTGGTTTAGAGCAAGTTTTGAGGTGTTTAATTATGTAGGAAACTTGTGGAAAGTTTATGGAAAGATTAGGGGTGGATTAAGGGTTGATTTGGGGTTGAAAAATGACCTTAATAGCAGTTTTTAGCAGGGTCCGGGACCTAGGATATGTACAAGTCCCGGACTGCATCAAAAAACATGCCGAGAGTGAATGCAGGAATTGGTCTGGGAATTAAGTCCAGGACCAATGCCAAAAACAAGCCGAGAGTAATTTCCAGAGGTGGTCCGGACCTTGTGTCCGGACCAAGTCCCGGACCAACCAAAAATGGCCTAAAATGTGTTTTAAAGTGTTCTAAAGGTGGTGGATTGATGGGTAATGGTTTTGGATGTTGTTAATGCCTTGTTTGGTGACCTTTAAAGGACCTAAGAAGTGTGAACAAGTTGGAGAAGTGATTGAGATAGTTGTGAGGTTAAGTACACTAGTTAAACTGAAACAATGGGATAACGGGGTAAGTACGGGAGTAGCAATATGTCCTACCATAACACCTTAATAATAATTGAACCATTTGACATGTAATTAGTGGTTCAAGAATATGATTCGAGGAACAAGTGAGCCAAAGAACATGAGGACCCCCGGTAAAGATAAACCCATGGTGTAAGGTATGGTTTTCTTGCAACCTGTCCTACCGGGTTACACCGGCTTGTATGCCAACTTGTTTTTCTGTGTGTTTGCCACCTTGCAAGATAAAGCATGAAATGAGTTTATAGTAATTCATTAATGTGGCGTAATAATTCGATACCGTTTAACCTTATTTATGTGTTAAACCGTAGCTAACCGACTCTAGGATCACATAAGAGTTCGGTATCCGGATTGAACGTCCCAACCCACGGAATACTAACTACGGCTATCCGTGCTTTAGTTGTATATTGTGGTTATGTGTGTTGTGTGTTGCCTTTGTTTAATGTATCATTGTTTAACGAATGTTGTTGTCCATGTTTGTCGAATGGGATGTTACCTCCCTTGTGTGTGATTAACCAAACTTGTAACACCAAATGGTGCATGTATGTGATAAGTTCCATAAAGGAACCTCTAACTAATATGTATATATTATGGGGGGTGAGGAATCCGGTCGTTCCGGTCGCGCGCGTTGTTTGGGAGTTGATGTATATATGTGAATTAACTCCCACTCTGTTATGTTAAGGTTGTTTTTCCTTCTTGGATTACAACCACCCACAAGCTTAACCAAGGCTTACCTACCTCACTATTATTCGGGGCTAGGGGGACTACTGTTATGTTAAGGTTGTTTTCCTTCCTTGGATTGCAACCGCCCACAAGCTTAACCAAGGCTTACCTATCTCACACTATTGGAGCTAGGGGAAATTGTGTATGGTGTGATCGGGTCTATATTAATACCGACACATCTATGTAATGTTATGTGTATTGGTGTGGTCGGATCTATATTAATACCGACACATCTATGTAATGTTATGTGTGTTGGTGTGCGGACCCATATTTAATCCGACACACCTTAAGTAAAGTGTACATAATCTAACAAGTGATGATGTGTTGACTTTGCTAGTTGTAACCCATTGGTTGGTTGTGTATGCTTATAAGCATGTTATGTGTTTATTGTTTACTTGCATGCCTTAATAAATAATCTGCATGCTCACTCGACAATTAGTTGTGCGTGGCCCGGTAGCATGCGGGCTGCTCGATTACCATACCAGCAAAGGTGCTGACCCCCTTTGGGGGCCCCCATACTTTTCAGGTACAATGGAGCTGGCAGCCGTTCGAGAGTAGGGCGGGGTAGCTGTTATACTTGGATAGTTATTTAGTTGTTTATGTAGTTGTAAGGTATGTAAACCGAAGTTGATAATCGGTGGCTGAAAGTATAGACTCGGTACAGTTGTAATGTAAATGTATGTATTTCAGTTTGGAAACGGATGGTAATGTAAAGTGTAGCGCTCGGTAATCTTGTCCATCAGACCGGTACACTATGTATGTATTAGCCTTGTTAGCCACGTGGGTGGCTAACGGCGTGTGACACCCATGGATTAAGTTAAGTGTTGAGTTGTAATTCCGCTGCTGAATGTTGTTAAGTATGGTGTTTGTAGTTGGGGTGTTACAAAAAGTGGTATCAGAGCGAAGTATCGCTCTGATGACTGAATTACCGAGCTTAGGAAGTACCGAGTTAGGATTTTAGTAATTTGGGTTAAGGGTTGAGTGATAGCGTGAGAGGTACGCTAGTTAGGAATTACCAGTATGTATTGGAAACCTACAATCTCCTTCCCACCCTCCACATTCCCTGCTTTATAACCTGGAAAGAACGCAGAGAGATGGAAAGTCCTCTCATACTCGGGAACAACCCGACTGGCTGTTATGAATTATTCTGTAAGAACCAAAACCTGTCATACGGTAGATTCCAAGAACTGAGAATCCCGAGACGGAACCTGTTTGAACACCTTTACCCGCACTTAATAGCGGAGATTAAGACCTATCTACAAGAGACTGAAATTTCCGGCGACCTGGGTCGACATGCCAGCAGTCGAGGAACCCAGTCAACAAGAAGAAAGCACTAACTGTGCACAGAAGCGGACCATGGAGCAACAAACCCGAGACATGTCTACGGGACCACAATTGAAAAAACCGACAAAGGTATAGTAACCGACTAAGGAACTAGTCAAGGTTGGATGATTCCAAACCTACAACGCCAAGGAGGCTGTAATACCTGATTATCATGTTTAGACCGCTGGGAGTATTATGAAACATACTCAATAGGACTACGAAGTAGTACCTAAACAAAATCAAGTCTCGGTAACCACGACAAATGCGTGGGGACGAACATTAAGGAAGAACACAAGTTAAGTGGATGGAGAGTCACCCCAGTTAATGACTACCATGTCAAGACCAATGAGAGTCGCTCGAATGTTCTATTACAACTGTAAGGTCAAGGAGAGCCAGCAAGGCTACCGAATACGGTGATGATAAATAGTACCAACCACTATGTGTTGAACCGATAACCAGCCAGCAGGCGCACTTGCCATGGCAAGTGCTGATATAACGGGACTATTCAGGAAAATAATTTTTAATACTATAAGTACTTAGTGGAGTACCCATTGGTGAAGAAATAATTATAGAATCAAGAATCCAAGAATTGAGAGTGAAACCCAGAAGGACTTAGTGGCCTAACCATTGTATGTGAGATATATCAGATCGAGAAGCTAGACTTGGTCAAAGCGTGAAGACATTTTAAATACCGGGAAGAATTTTCTATGAACCCAGTTTTTCTCTAAACCCAGATTTATTTCAAACCGTTTTCACACCCAAATTTTCTTCCAACTCATATTTCAAACCTTCTTTAAGCCCAAATTTTCTCACCAACTTCAGATTCTCTTTAAAATGAAACCAGAAGACCTACACCGGCCTCAGTGCCACGTAGGTAAGTTATATGCAGTTATACACAGACGGGAATCGGATAACCCAAGGGAATGGATTGAGTTCATACTAAATACAGTGGGTAGAATTCCCTTGATTAAGTTCGGGAAGCACGGAATGCATGTTATCATAGGACGATATGAGGGAGTTGACAACAGAATACTTCACCTAGGCGTGTAACGGACACTACGAGTGTACTAACTGAAATGTGGGACGACTCCGATAAGAGCTTGTGGGCCTGACAGACCTTCTTATGGGTTAGTCAGGTAAGTAGCAATGTATCAGTATGGTACCCCACATATGTATACGGGTGGAGTCAGGAGCACGGGAAGTAGTCGACTCCATACTACGGTCAGCAGTAAAAGTTAAACGAGAGCAACGAATTGCCAAGAATGGTTGATGTAAAGGAACCCAGTTAAGTTAACGACACTAAAAGAATTAGTGAATACATTTCAAGGAAATGTTTATGAGTCAAGAAGTGTGGAGCGCACTGACTAGTGAGTAAAGACATTACATATGTCTCAAAAATCCTGAGGAATAAAACATGATAGCTGGGACAAATACCCAGTCTATACATAGTAAGGCCAATGCCTATATGGACACGTTAATGTACAACGAATGGGACGAAACTCCCGGAATGATCACCCAGACTACCAGGGAATGTAGATCTTCATAGAAGAGGATAGTAAACCCAGTAAAGAACGCAAAGCGATGTACTTAACTAAACGTGTACGAGCCAGATGCAATGGCATAACCTAGTAACACCCAGGAGCTGTCCTGAAGGGTGTTTGGGTCAACAATTGTTGAACGAAATGTCGCGATAGAAATACAAGAGTTGAAGCTAATACCCGGTTTAAACATAAGTCGTCAGGAGGTAAACAGACATTCTTAAGGGGCATCCCATATAAGGAAGCGTGATGCAACGACCTTGTCAGGGAGCCCAATACAACCTCCAAACCATGTGATGGTGTACGGAGAAGTAAAATTTGTGTGAACAACCTACAATGAGCAGAGCTCGAGGCAGTAAGGCTTATAAGCCACAAATAAAATGTGTTATGTAAATTTAATCGATTATGGAAGTTTATGTTGTACGAGTGAATGGAGCGGAGAACGAACCACTACTTTAAGAGTGGGGATACCTATCGATATTGTGAAGCCGCGGAGCGGTAGTTATGTGAACCAAGTTCAAGAGATATGTTAAGGACTAACCCTATTGTTATGACCCAAGGGTGATTTGAATAAGAATAATATGAATATAAGCGCTTGTACCAATTGTGGAGGAATAAGTTTAATAGCAACCACCATAGGTGTGTGATGCTAAGTGTAGAGTGAAGAACGCTCAAGGAGCATAAAGACTTGAGGAATAGCGTATTCAGTGGCCATCCAAATGAATGATTAGCCGTAATACGAATGGTGAAAGTACATGAGCAGAAGCTAATATGACAGTGGATGCCGTGTAAGTCAGTGTTATACGATGAGTAAGAGCACGGTGCGCAGTAAACGACCATTGTATAGGTATTGTTAAATGAAAGTATGGCAAATAAGCAGAGTTATGAGTTAAACTCAGTAAAGATACAAGGAAGTGATAGTAAATAAACTAGACAGTAAGCCAGTACACGGTACTATGTGATAAGGGTCTCATTGGGACACAATATTCATTCCTATTACAATCACATAAGAGATTTACTGCCAAGAGTTTACGCCTCTGCACTCTGTATGACTGAGTGTTTTGGTATTGCTCTAGTGCAGTAATGATCGAGTGGGATAGCTAGGATTTGGGGAAATGTTAATTGTGGTAGAATAACGCTATAATGACCGATGCATAGGAAATGCAAGGTTGCACCAATGAAATGATACATGTACAAAACCAAATGTGGAGGCATGATTAACAATAAGTGACTGCAGTAGCACTGAATGCCAAATACCAGTATGCAATACACCTCAAGTGTGGGGAATAACAGAGAGAGCACTACACATTAGGTAGTAGCTCAACCTCGACCGACAGTAAGTCAGAAGAAATCAAGTCAATCATTGTGAAATACATAGCAGTATACACAATAAATTATCATGGAAGTGGATAGGAAGTTTGTAACTCACCAAATTCGCTCACGGTACGAGATACCAAGATAAGGTGAGAAATGGGAGATGTACAATACAGAAAGAAGAACGAACGGGGCAAGCTAAGCTCTAAAGTTAACAGAGTTGCGCAGCAAAGGCCAGTGAACCCATGCTTCAGATACCGAATGTGCATAGTGAATACGAATAAATGGCTAATTATTAATGATTAGAAGCCTAACAGGCCAGAATCAAAACCAGTTAAGAGTTAAAGCAAACTCCAATGAGAATTCTTGGTTTAGAGACTAAACCACCAATATGGTTAAGGCCCTCTAACCAGAACGCATTGTATAACAGACCGTGTGGAAGTTAAATCACTTCACGATGGCAGAACATTTTAAACCAATGTTCAGTGATTGATTACGTGGGCGTAATCCCTTTTAAGGGGGGTAGAGCGCAAAAACGCTTAGTGAATGTTTACGTACAAGTGTACGTGAACAATGTCGTGTATAGCACAAAATAATTTGTTATGATGGGGTGTATAACATAAAATACCTTGTTTTGATGATGGGTGCGTATGGTACATGAACATATGTATTCATTCATGGTTTAATTGTGGTAATTGCGCACTAAAGATGCGAATACCATTGTAATAAGTGGTGTGTGAATACAAGTGTAGGGGAGTAGAAAAGCTCCCGGGGAACTAAACCCCGATACTATATGTTTGTTTGAGACAAATATAGTGATGTGCATTATGATTTTGGTAAAGGATATATATATATATATATAGTATTGGGTATTGTGATTTTGATAAAATATATACATACATATATATAGTATGGTGATGTATGAATCGGTAGGAAACCGATGAAGGCTTAGTGAGGATAGGATTCCCTAAGTAAGCTGACTTGAGGCAAATTGAGGATAATTGATGGACGGAGTTCCATCCTTTGGAGATGTACTGCTTTATGATTATGACTAGAAGGATTAAAAAAAGATAGAAAATGGTAAATGTTTGAAGAGTTGCTTGTTTGAATTAAAATGGGAGGTGGAATTGATTTGCATGCGATCAAGGGAACTGAACACAAATTGGGGTGGAAAGATAGTTCAACACTGATGCTGATCACATCAGGGTTGGATGATTCTTGAAACTCCCTAAGTGGTCACAAATAATCACCTTAAGATAAGATGCAGTTAGCATAAATTGGACTTGGAGTTGTATGGCGTTTTCAAAAAGGATTTTAGATTGGTGTTTTCAAATTTTCGATTGGTATTTTCAAGACTTCAATTAATATTTCCAAGATTATTAAATGGTATTTCAAAGGAAGAATTTATTCACTTGACCTTGTAAAAAGGATTTCAATTAGTACTTTCCAACTAAGGATTTTATTCCACTTAAACCCATAAAGAATATTTTTGTATTACTTGCTCACGAGCTGAGGACGTATGAGCCTTTATCTTCGGACCAGTGACATGAGAAGTATATTTTAAAAATGTAGGTGATTGTTTTGATCTCCCAAAGGAACGGGGACCAGAAGGTGTCCATCGCGACCGGGTTCTGCGGGATCACAGTGTATATGTACTCGACATGGGACTCGAGGACTGCAACGTCCTGTAGTCTTAGGACCGAGCCCATGAAGAGATGGAAAAGGTGTTTCTGTTTGTTATACATGCTAAGACATGTTGTGTGATATGTGTGATAGATGCTATCCAGGCCTATGAGGCTGAAAGTGATATGTTATCCAGACCTATGAGTCTGAAGGTTGATGTGTTATCCAGACCTTGGGTCTAAGGGTTTATGTTAAGTGTAATTAATATGTGAGGTTCGTGTTATAAAAGTAAACCCGGTATTCCAATTAAAGGATGCATGAGAAGTTGTGAACTTTGGGGACAAAGTTCTTTTAAGGGGGGTAGATTGAAATACCCCAAACCTTAATATGTTAATTAATTATGTAATTATGATTTTCTAAGGCTAAATAAGTCCTTAAGATTATTGGTGAAGAAATAAAAAAAACTAAAAAGGAAAAAAAATGCGTAAAAGTCACAAAACGTGAAAACGCGTATTTAATTATTTTAGGAGGTATATAACCTTCACTAGGGTTATAAATATATTCCTATACCTTAATTACACACTATGAACATGTGGGAAAAATTCCAGAAGAAAACGGATCCAAACAATGCGTTAAAACGCTAACGGAGTCTTAAAGCGCGTTTTTCGAGAAAACCCAAAACGTGACTTTAAACAGTTAAACGACCCCGTAAAAATTATAGTTGACTATATAACTATAACTAAACATTAATGGGAACTTAAGAACCATTAAAATTAATTAACGAGAAAATTTCGGAAAACGGGCCCGGTTAGTGAATAGTGCTAAACCGGGTAAAATAACGAGCGTTTTCTGTAAAAGACGAAAAACGCTCTAGTTACATACTATAGTAGGGACCGGTTTCCTAAGGGGATAAGTAACCCCACTCACAATTAAACTAGCTCTTAATAAGCTAGTCAATTAAGTCCAAAAAGCAAAAAGTACCACTTTTACTTCCTCTCTCCTCCTTATTTTACTTTTCCCTCTTCTCTCTCCCCATTATTTTCTCTCTCTCTCTCTCATATTTCTTTCTTGTGCCAGACCCCACCCCCCCTTCTTCTTCCTTGGTCACGATTTTGAGCTCTCCACCAAGCTCCAATGGTTTCCTCTCTTCTACCTCATGCTCTAGCCAACTCCAAGCTCCAAATACAAAACAAATTACATATTTGAACTCTCCTCATCCTCCTCTACCTTTCTCTCTTTTCAGAATTTCAAAAGGATGAGTTTCATCTCCATGGGTTTTCCCCATTTGAAGAGAAAATGACATCAAAAGGAAGCTTGGAGTCTCCTCTTTCAAACAAGGTAAAAATCTCCATGAAAAACCTCATTTTTCTCCATCTTGTAGAGCTGGCCGATTTTGCCCTCTCTCACACCTTGTTTTCTTCTTGATTTTGAGCTTCAATTCAACTCTCCAATGGTGGTGGAGTTTCCCCTTTGATTCATGGGTGAAAGCCCCTCTTAAAAGCTTCAAAAGGTAAACCCTAACTATGGTGTTTCAAGTCTTTCATTGAATTAGTGTGTTCCCAAGGGTTTAGAATTTTAATTGTGTTGAAATTTTGTGTTCCTTGGGTGTTGGCATGGAGTTGGGCAACTCCATTGCCATTTGACCGATTTTGATCAAGAAGGAGAGAAGGAGGAGATTGATAAAGGAAAAGAGAACTTGTGAATTAAGGTAAGAAATCTACCTTAAGGCTTATTTTGAATGCTTTAGGATTGGGATGGGTTAAATTAAAAAAAATGAACCCAAACTATGTGAAATAATGTAGTTGGTTGAATTTGAGAGAGATTGTGAACTTGTATTGATTTAAGGGCCAAGTGCCATTGCATTTGAGTTTGTGTTTATATTGTGGTTATTGAGATTTTGGAGTTATGTTGTTGTTGATGGACTTCGAGGATTTATTATGTGATGGTAGGACCCTTGTAAGGGTGTGGCTAGATTAGGATTGAAAATGATGTGAATTGATGGTTTGGGAGATGTTAAGTTTATAGGGAGGTTATGACAAAATTTTGATAGAAAAATAAGTGCTTTAAGGTGACTTAGTGAATTGGGGAACCTAAGTGTTGGTAGTGTTGAGTAGAGTGGAGTGGTAGCCTTATAATGGTAGATGGATAATGAGATAAGAGAGTGCAAAATCTATTGCATAATGATGCTTGGTAACTTGGGATTTCAAGAAAAAAGTTGGTGTTTGTAACTTGTGAAACAAGGAGTGAATGTGGGTTTTAGAAGTGCATTTATGTAGGAATGATTGGTAATGGTCATTGATGGATTTGATAAGTTTGGTAGGAGGTAAGAACTATCAAAAGGAAATAGAAATGCACAAGTGTGCAAAATGCAAGAATGTGAAAAGTGAGTTTGTTGAGTTTGGGCAAGAATTGGGTGGTGGATTAAACCAATTATTTGGAGTGGTTTAGAGCAAGTTTTGAGGTGTTTAATTATGTAGGAAACTTGTGGAAAGTTTATGGAAAGATTAGGGGTGGATTAAGGGTTGATTTGGGGTTGAAAAATGACCTTAATAGCAGTTTTTAGTAGGGTCCGGGACCTAGGATATGTACAAGTCCCGGACCGCATCAAAAAACATGCCGATAGTGAATGCAGGAATTGGTCTGGGACTTAAGTCCAGGACCAAGTCCAGGACCAATGCCAAAAACAAGCCGAGAGTAATTTCCAGAGGTGGTCCGGGACCTTGTGTCCGGACCAAGTCCCGGACCAGACCAAAAATGGCCTAAAATGTGTTTTAAAGTGTTCTAAAGGTGGTGGATTGATGGGTAATGGTTTTGGATGTTGTTCATGCCTTGTTTGTTGACCTTTAAAGGACCTAATAAGTGTGAACAAGTTGGAGAAGTGATTGAGATAGTTGTGAGGTTAAGTACACTAAGTTAAACTGAAACAATGGGATAACGGGGTAAGTACGGGAGTAGCAATAATGTACCTACCATAACACCTTAATAATAATTGAACCATTTGACATGTAATTAGTGGTTCAAGAATATGATTCGAGGAACAAGAGTGAGCCAAAGAACATGAGGACCCCCGGTAAAGATAAACCTATGGTGTAAGGTATGGTTTTCTTGCAACCTGTGTCCTACCGGGTTACACCGGCTTGTATGCCAACTTGTTTTTCTGTGTGTTTGCCACCTTGCAAGATAAAGCATGAAATGAGTTTATAGTAATTCATTAATGTGGCGTAAATAATTCCGATACCGTTTAACCTTATTTATGTGTTAAACCGTAGCTAACCGACTCTAGGATCACATAAGAGTTCGGTATCCGGATTGAACGTCCCAACCCACGGGAACGTACTAACTACGGCTATCCGTGCTTTAGTTGTATATTGTGGTTATGTGTGTGTGTTTGCCTTGTTTAATGTATCATTGTTTAACGAATGTTGTTGTCCATGTTTGTCGAATGGGATGTTACCTCCCTTGTGTGTGATTAACCAAACTTGTAACACCAAATGGTGCATGTATGTGATAAGTTCCATAAAGGAACCTCTAACTAATATGTATATATTATGGGGGGTGAGGAATCCGGTCGTTCCGGTCGCGCGCGTTGTTTGGGAGTTGATGTATATATGTGAATTAACTCCCACTCTGTTATGTTAAGGTTGTTTTTCCTTCTTGGATTACAACCACCCACAAGCTTGACCAAGGCTTACCTACCTCACTGTTATTCGGGGCTAGGGGGACTACTGTTATGTTAAGGTTGTTTTCTTTCCTTGGATTGCAACCGCCCACAAGCTTAACCAAGGCTTACCTATCTCATCACTATTGGAGCTAGGGGAAATTGTGTATGGTGTGATCGGGTCTATATTAATACCGACACATTTATGTAATGTTATGTGTATTGGTGTGTTTGGGTCTATATTAATACCGACACATCTATGTAATGTTATGTGTGTTGGTGTGCGGACCCATATTTAATCCGACACACCTTACGTAAAGTGTACATAATCTAACAAGTGATGATGAGTTGACTTTTCTAGTTGTAACCCATTGGTTGGTTGTGTATGCTTATAAGCATGTTATGTGTTTATTGTTTACTTGCATGCCTTAATAAATAATCTGCATGCTCACTCGACAATTAGTTGTGCGTGGCCCGGTAGCATGCGGGCTGCTCGATTACCATACCAGCAAAGGTGCTGACCCCCTTTGGGGGCCCCCATACTTTTCAGGTACAATAGAGCTGGCAGCCGTTCGAGAGTAGGGCGGGGTAGCTGTTATACTTGGATAGTTATTTAGTTGTTTATGTAGTTGTAAGGTATGTAAACCGAAGTTGATAATCGGTGGCTGAAAGTATAGACTCGGTACAGTTGTAATGTAAATGTATGTATTTCAGTTTGGAAACGGATGGTAATGTAAAGTGTAGCGCTCGGTAATCTTGTCCATCAGACCGGTACACTATGTATGTATTAGCCTTGTTAGCCACGTGGGTGGCTAACGGCGTGTGACACCCATGGATTAAGTTAAGTGTTGAGTTGTAATTCCGCTGCTGAATGTTGTTAAGTATGGTGTTTGTAGTTGGGGTGTTACATGTAAGAACTGGCTTAAGTGTTGTACAGTATAAGATAAATCAGGCTGGGTATTTGTCAAAAAAATTAACTTCCCTATTATCTTGCGGTACTCCGTTAGATTTGCTAGCAGCTGCCCTGTGCCTTTGTTGAGCTTCTGATTCATCTGCAAGGGGGAAACTAACGCACGACAATCTAGCATATTATATTCAGTCAAGATATCCAAGATTTATTTTCTTTGTGACATAATCAACTTGTCTTCTGTTTCTATGAATTCCATGCCAAAGAAGAAGCTGATTCTACCTAGGTCTTTTATTTTGAAGTTGTTATTTAGTTTCTGTTTCAGATTGTGTATTTCATCTCTGTCATTACTGGTTACTAAAATGTCATCAACGTAAATGCCAAGGAAGGTGGTTTTTCCATTTGTTTTCTTAGAGAAGAGAGAGTAGTCATTTTTGGATTGTTGGTAGCCAAGTTGTTTCAGATAAGTAGCCAATTTATCATACCATTGCCTAGAGGCTTGTTTGAGACCATACAAAGATTTGTGTAATTTACAAACTTTATTGGTTCCAACTACCTCTAGGCCCTGTGGTATAGACATATAGATGTCCTCTTTTAGTTCACCATGCAAGAAAGCATTGTTGACGTCTAATTGGTCTATTATCCAGCCCCTTTTAATCCTAAGAATAATTAAGGCTCTAATGGTAGTAATCTTGATCACCGGGGAAAAGGTCTCTTCATAATCTAAGCCATACCTTTGTGTAAAACCCCTAACAACTAGTTTGGCTTTAAATCTTTCTAAACTACCATCAGCTTTTAACTTGGTTCTATAAACCCATTTGCAGCTAATGGGTTTCTTTCCTCTAGGTAGCTCAACTATTGACCATGTTTTGTTGTCCTTTAGGGCTTGGAATTCTTCTTGCATGGCATGTACCCATCTTGGGTCTTTGCTGGCTTGGTTGTAAGTGTGTGGTTCTTGCAGAGAGAGAACTTGTGTCAGAAATTTGTTTGAGGAAGAAGAGAGAGAGAATGAAGTGAGACTGGTGCCAGGTATAATGTTTGTCTAGAGGAAGAAGATTAGTTTCTTTTTGTTGCTGGGGTTGTAGTCTGTTACACAGGATTTCAGAAAAGTGACCAATGTTGGCTGTGTCAAAAGTGCAGATGTAATCTGCCAATTTGGCTGGAGCCTTGTGGGTTCTGGATGATCATCTTAGACCTTGATGATTCTCAGAACTTTGATCAAGTGGTTCATATGTGTGTGAGAGATCATTGTTGTTTTCCAGGGGTTGCAGGATAGAATCTGCAAGTGGGTCAGATGTGTGGGGGAGGTTGTTGTTGTTGTCCGAAGGCTGTAGGATAGGATCTACTGTGGTTTGTGGATGAATGGTGTGATCAGCTGTAGCATCAATTTGGTTTAGTTGGTTATTTGGTGTTTCTCTTGGTGAAGTGCTTATAGATGGAGGATTCTGAGTGTTGTGTATGTGATGATGGGTGTGAGTGGGCAAGGAGTCATAAAGAAAGTCAAGGTTTTCTGTTTCTTGTGAGACTTCAGTTTCAGAATGTTTTTCATTTAAGAGATTGTTCCATTCTTTGTCAAGGATATGGTAGATGTCCTCAAAGAATGTGACATCTCTGCTGGTTTTTATATCTTGTGCTTCCAATCAAGAACTATGAAACCTTTAGAATTCTTATAATCTCCTAAGTATACAGAGGGTGTGGATCTAGAGCTTAACTTGCTCCTATGAGGACTGATGTTAGTGACATAACACAAGCATCCAAAATTTTTAATTTGATCGTAGTTTAGAGGATGATCATAAAGTTTTTGGAAGGGAGAAATGTCACCTATGGCCGTAGAAGGAGTTATATTAACAATAAAGGCTGAGTGTTCTAAAGAATAACCCCAAAACTTTGGTTCCAGACCAGATTGGAATAAAAAGGATCTCGTGACTTGCATTATATGCCCCTGTTTTCTTTCTACAATCCCGTTTTGTTGGGGTGTATATGGACAACTTGTTTAGTGAACAATCCCTTTTGACTTAAAGAAATTAACTCCCTCTTGTGACTTTCCTAGCTCTTTGGCATTGTCAGTTCTAAGAGTTTTGATTTGAGTTCCAAATTAGTTCTCTACAAGGTATACAAATTCCTTTATGGTGCTCATTCCCTCAGATTTTGATTTGAGCAGTTTAACCCAAGTATATCTAGAATAATCGTCAACAAGAGTTATAAAGTATTTATGTCCTCTTATTGTTTGAACTCTAATGGGCCCACATATGTCTATATGAACAAGGTCAAAGGGGTTTTTGCTAACTGTTTCAGAATGACCAAATTTTAGTCTCTTTCCTTTTGCTTTGAAGCAAACAGTGCAGGGAACAACATCAGGACAATTCAGACTCTTTCCAATTTTCATAGATTTTAGTTTATTTGGAGAAAGATGACCGAGTTTACAATGCCATAGCAAAAAACTCTACTAGAAGCCACATTTGTCACAGTACAGACAGATTCAGAAACTACATTCATAGAACTTCTCACTTGGTTCAAAAAAGTTTTAAGAGCAATTACATTCAGGAAGTATAAGCCAAAACTTTGAAAGGCAATTTCTGCTTGCAAATGACTGATGTTATCCTGCAGAATACAACAACTATCTGTGAATATAGCAACCATATTTAATTCCATAGTCAGTTTACTTACTGATATTAAGTTAAATTTAAAATTTTGCACAAGCAACACTTCATCCAAGGTCACACCATCACAGATATGTATTTTTCCAGTTTTATTGGCAATCTGGGTTTTACCATTTGGCAAGGTAATGGTTCAGTTAATATCTAAATAACTAATCTCCTTAAATAATTTTTCATCACCAGTGACATGCTCAGATGCACCACTATCAAGAATCCACAGAGAAAGCAAATCATCAGGCAAACATGCATTTATGCTATGTAGTTGATAAGTAATAATTGGGAAGATGTTACCAGAAAAAGTCCCAAATGACTTTGCGGAGTTTTCTTTTGATAAAATGTTCCTTTGTTCCATGTACTTAGCTAGCTGGTCAATCTGCTCAATGGTGAAGCCCGCAACCGGTGAGGATTGTGACTTGTTTTCGTCTTTCATTGGGCTTCGTTCGAGTATGGGACCGGCTATGGCTTGATTTCTTAATTGTGATTGCGGTTGTTTCTCTGGAAACCCTACAATCCACCAACACTCTGCTCGAGAGTGACCTAGTTTTGCATAGTTGGAACACTTTATCTGATTTTGTTGACTCTTTCATCCCGAATTCGAACTCTGAGTCATTCCCTTCTTGAATGAGGGTTTTCCAGTAACCTTTCTGCTATTAATTTGGGTTTTAGTCGCAAGGGTGATGGCGTCATCGGGATCTTGATTTTCTGAATTTTTTCGTTGCTTTTGATCTTGAGAGATGAGGGAATAGGCGCGTTCTATGTCAGGAAGAGGATTCATGAGTAAAATTGTTCCTTTCGCGTGTTTGAAGTCATCATTCAGACCATCGAGAAATTTCATGAGTTGATCTTCTTCCTTGTTGCTTTGGACAACCTTATCCGCACCGCATGTACAACCGCAGGTACATTTAGGGTTTTTCTTGCTGAATCCAAACGGTCCCAAAGCTTCTTTAACTTGTTAAAATACGAACTTACAGTATCTCCTCCCTGTTGCAGCAGATTTATCTCCTTCTGAATAGCATATATTTCTGGTCCGTTGGTCAGCTCATACCGTTTTAACAAGGCTGACCACATACGGTGCGCGGTGGTACAGTAGACGACGCTCTCCACAATTTCCTTGACAGAGAGTTCAAGATCCACGCCATTGTGGTGTGATTGCATCGCTCCCATGTTGGATAGCATTCGGAGGAGAAATCCAGCTCTTCGACTTGTCCCGTAACCAGGCCTTATTTATTCTTGGCCTTCAACACGATAGTCGCCGCTCTTTTCCAGGAAGCGAAATTGTCACCCTCCTTGAATTTCACCCCAAAATTAATAGAGGTATTCTCTGACGGGTGAAGGAATAATGGATCATTTAGGTCATTCTGGCTAATTTGGGTTTCGTCTTCAATTTCCGACTGCCGTTCTTTCCGCGGATTTTCTTCTTCTTCTAGGTTTCGATTTGCTTCTGGTTCATCGTCAGCCATGATAGCGAATCTTGCTTCTCTTGCTCAATCGAGCTCTGATACCATGTTGAGCTTTGAGAATGGCGAGAATTTTACAAGGTAGAAGAAAGACAGTTAGTTTTGTTATTGACTTTAGAGAGAAAGAAGACTCTCTGTATATTTGTTACAGAATGTATGTATCTACAGAGTGGAACTACTAGTATTTATATATGAGACTTATACAGAGAAGGATAGCGGAGACTTATACTGAGAAGGATAGCGGATAGAATATAGTATATAGTACGGAAATACTATAATCCTAATATCTATAGCACCTCATGACCGACTGGTGCCTGATATAGTGGATCTAGATGTGGAACTTCGGCTATGCTCAAAACAACTAGAGTCTTGCCTGAAGGTTGGAGTCCACCTCAAAAACCAAAGAGCATTCTGCCATCTCATAGGTTATCTTCAAATGGAGAGTGTCAGCCAAACCTCGCTCTGATTCCACTTGAAGGATCGGGCGGCTGACTCAAACCAACTCAAGGTGTTAGTCTGTGAGATGGTTTGACTCAATCGAACTAAGTATGCGGAAGCACTAGAGATGTGGAAATACTCATTCGAACTCAAACAAATACACAATATAAGTTATTTTATTTATTTGTAAAACATAAATAACTTACACTGCCCACTAAGTAGAAAGGATCTACTTAGTGGAGCTCACTCACTCACCCTATACATTATCTTATCAGCTCTTTGATAAGTGTAGTAAGCCTAGGAACACCCTAGATTGAGTCTGTCAATAAAGCACAAACTATCATAACTAGAAATGACAGAAAAACTCTTGTTCTTGGTGACTTTTCCCTAACATAGGAAGTATTGGGGCGGAAAAGCACAAATGCAATTGAGAATTCTATCTCTTTATATAGCAAAGCCTCTGGAGCGGTTGAGAGAGCCTGTTTCCGAAATTTCTACTTTCTAAACGTTGTAATTACTTGTAGTTGCTTAATAATCGGTCCTAACTTCTTTGTGAACGTTGCTAAGCCTTGGCCCTTAATTTTCGGACAATTACCAAGCCATTGGATGACTTGGCAAGGTTCAATGATGATTTTCACGTCTGATGTACCTGGCTGACTCTGTCTGTTCTAAAATTTTAGGACCTCGATGTCTATATTGCTATATTTTCGGTTTTAACAAGTTGCTCAATTGACTGAGCTTACTGAAGCCAATATTTACGACCAAAGGGAGTAAACATTGCTCCTTAAATTTCATAACTGATTGACGGACTCTCTCGAACTATCAGAAAGTCAAGGCTTTGAATTTTGCTCATATTTGCATGAATTTCGGTCCAAGGATGATGGTTGATGACCGTTGTGGTTTAGTGAACGTTACTCCTTAAATTTCTCTACTGATGGATGAACCCACACGGATGGACTTACTCGATCTTTCAATAAAGACGAAGACTCGTTCGACTAAGGACTCACTCGATCTTTCAGTGGGACGAACATCTCTTTGATTGACTTGTTCGATTGTAGGGCTATCTCAACAACACCTTCATACTCCAACAATTCCCCCCTTGTTGCTGATGATAGTGAAACTCTTGGCATGAATCCTGAATGAGTCAATCTTGCAAAACAATACAAGAGCAAAAAGACTTTTGGAAAACTGACCCTGTCCAAGTTCCCCCTTAATCCATACATTTGTCGAAGGATTACATGTTCTCCCTAAATTTGCAACTCCTTTTGGGTATGCACCCCCAATAGAGTCATCTTCAGGTAGACCATTAACTCGCCATCATCAACAATGTTTGTCTTGGGCATCTATAGCACCTCATGACGGGCTGGGGCCAGATAGAGTGGATCTAGATGTGGAACTTCGGCTCTGCGTAAAACAACTAGAGTCTTGCCTGAAGGTTGGAGTCCACCTCAAAAACCAAAGAGCATCCTGCCATCTCATAGGTTATCTTCAAGCGAAGAGTGTTAGCCAAACCTTGCTCTGATACCAATTGTAGGATCGGACGACTGACTCAAACCAACTCAAGGTGTTAGTCTGTGAGATGGTTTGACTCAACTGAACTAAGTATACGGAAGCACTAAAGATGTGGGAACACTCAATTGAACTCAAACAAATACACAATATAAGTTGTTTTATTTATTTGCTAAATAGAAATAACTTACATTGCCTACTAAGTTGAAAGGGTCTACTTAGTGGAGCTCACTCACTCACCCTATACATTATCTAATCAGCTCTTTGACAAGTGTAGTAAGTCCAGGAACACCCAATATTGAGTCTGTCGATAAAGCACAAACTACCATAACTAGAAATGACAGAAAAACTCTTGTTCTTGGTGACTTTTCCTAACATAGGAAGTATTGGGGCGGAAAAGTACAAATGCAACTGAGGATTTTATCTCTTTATATAGCAAAGCCTCTAGAGCCGTTGAGGGAGTCTATTTCCGAAATTTCTGCTTTCTGAACGTTGTAGTTACTTGTAGTTGCTTAAAAATCAGTCCTAACTTCTTTGTGAACGTTGCTAAGCCTTGGCCTTTAATTTTCGGACAATTACCAAGTCATTGGATGACTTGGCAATGTTCAATGATGATTCTCACGTCTGATGTACCTGGATGACTCTATCAGTTCTGAAATTTCAGGACCTCAATGTCCATATTGCTATATTTTCGGTTTTAACATGTTGCTCACTTGACTTAGCTTACTAAAGCCAATATTTACGGCCAAAGGGAGTATACATTGCTCCTTAATTTTTGCAACTAATTGACGAACTCTCTCGGACTATCAAAAAGTCAAGGCTTTGAATTTTACTCATATTTGCACGAATTTCGGTCCAAGGATGATGGTTGATGACCGTTGTGGTTTAGTGAACGTTTCTCCTTAAATTTCTCTACTGATGGATGAACCCACACGGATGGACTTACTCGATCTTTCAGTAAAGACAAAGACTCGTTCGACTAAGGACTCACTCGATCTTTCAGCAGGGGCGAACACTTCTCTCGTTGATTGACTTGTTCGATTGTAGGGCTATCTCAGCAACACCTTTATACTCCAACACAAAGCCCTAACTTCATCGTGAACGTGGTGGATATTAAATTATGAATGCTTCAGAAACTGTACTAGACTTTGACGTGATTGAAATAGGGGGTCGAAGAGGAAAGAGTGAAGAAGATTATGCAGGGTTATATACACTTATAAAGCAACAAATTAGATAGATAGATTGAGGAAGACAGGGTGGAGACATACATCTCAAGAAATTTTGTTACAGATTATGTAACAATATCAATCGCAAGGACAAAGATGGCACAAAGAGGAAGAAGAGAAGAGAACTAATGAGTGAACATCAGGACTCACCAGCCTTGCAGACCGTGAATGAGAGAATCACAGCCATGCACAAGCTAGAAGGAAGAGCAGACAGAGGAGCAAGATGAGGAATACAAGAGACTTTTCTTGTTGATGTTTCAATGTAACAGTAGTTAGCTCTTATATATGAGTTGTACAGAGCAACTAACAGAATGTAGACGAGCAGTTACAATTAATGAAGATATGTAAATGTTTGTTGCATTGATGAATAACAGAATACAACTATTTTCTGTGACAAATTGGTGTACTGGCACCCAAATCCCAATCTTTGGGTACGATGGACAAAAAACAGAACTTGCGTAGACCGAAGAATAATCTGGTGCGTGAAAGAAGTAGCTACGCTCGGGGACGTTTGAAGACGCCTGGGATTTGGTGACGGAGCGGTTTTTATAGTCAATGACAGAAAGGTTTCAAACCGTTGATTAAACTCACAAACTTCTAATCTCAACCCTACAAAATCAGTATTTCATTTTTTAATTTTTCTGTACACCATCTTCCCTCTCTCATACAAGAGATGTGAGTGCTGCATTGATGACATGATATATACTAAAAAAATATAAAGGCGATTTTGGCCCTGGCACAAGTGTCATTTAATTTGTCATTTTCTATTTTATCTTTTTGTAAACTTTAAAATGTTGTATCTTATTATATATAACTCCAAATAATATAAAAGTTATATCATAATTCATCATAATTCGAGCTCTTCAAAATAAGACCCAACATGAGTATTTTTTGATAAATTTAAATTTTTTATTTTGTATGTACATATATAGTTTACTATACATACTAATTATTTATAAATATTTTTATAATTTTAGGTTATAGATAAATGTCAGGATAAATCACAAAGCTGAAAATTAATCTATAAAGACAAATATTGGATTTCCATAATTTACAACAATATAGTAAAAACAATAATATCAATGAAATAGTATTATAACTATAGTATAAATACAATGATTAAAAGCTATATAAGTAAGTACAAAATATATTGACACCGACGATTTTAGCATTCCTATGGTGCTTTTAGGGTATTTGGGGGGGGGGGGGGGGGGGTGGGTAGGATGGTAGGATTAATCTTTTTTTTGCATTAGTATACACTTTATTGTCATCATTGGCTCGACAGTTTTTTAGGGTTTGTGGTGTTCCACTTTATATCGTTGTTACAGACTCGATAGGTTTTTAGAGCTTGTGGTTTAGGGTTGTTAGCCCCTAAACTCTGCACTACACTCCCTAAAAATGTCTTCGACGTTTTTAGCGTTCCTAGGATGGTTTTAGGTGTTTGAAGGGGTAGGGTAGGGTATATTTTTGGCATTGGTTCTACACTTTATATTGTCGTTACAGACTTTACTAACGACCCTAAACACTAAACAACAAATCCTAAAAATGTCTTCAACGTTGTTAGCATTCCTAGGGTGGTTTTTAGGGTGTTTTGGTGGGGGTAGGGTAATATTTTGGCATTGGCTATACACTTTATATCGTCGTTACATACTCGCCGATTTTTTAGGGTTTTGTGGTTTTGAGTTATGGTCCTTGCACTACAAACCCTAAAAGTGCCTTTGACGTTTTTAGCGTAGATAATCATGGAATTGTAGAAACGTGGAAACGTTTCAATAAACACATGGAAACTGTTGGAGAAATATGTGACTACTTCTACAACCTAGGCAGTGTACCTATCGTTTTGCGGAATAGTGGATTTGTGGGGTTGTCGAACTCTTGGGGACCTTGCTGTAGTTAACTGATAGTGTAGTAAATTAACTGAGGATTCTAATTAAACTACAGACAAGAACTTATCACTTTTTTAAGGGAAATTGTGGTTTAAAACTTAACTTAGACAAAACAGTAGTAAAAACAATTAATCAAAATAGAAATAATAACGGTTGTAAAACTCTTTTGTTTTTAAGAAAGCACCCTAGGTTGTTCTGCTCACCTATTTCATCCAATTATATTAATATAAACCTCCACCATTTTAGCAATAAACTCAGGAATCTTAATTAGTTCATTGACCGGTCCTTGTACACTAAACCCTGATTAACTTAAACAACAAGCCGCAATCCTTGCCCAAGTTATTATAAATTAACCGCATTATTAACAATTCCTATTGGAGACAGATTAACCTATAGGCGAGACACGCTTCTAGCCGTTAACCCGTTTTGACTTCCTATGTCTAGAACCTTGTTTAGCACCGCATTTTAACAAGAGAACTACAAATATCATTTTAAAAATTGGCCTAAAGATTAAAGCGCATTAAGGACAAGAATCAAAATATTGCTTAAATAGATTATAGTGGGAAGTCTACATAACACAATTATATAAAATAGGCTCGCTTCCCAACCCGGGAGGCTAGGTTTATTACTCACACATAATTATAAGAAATACATAACAAATAGACATTAAAACAGAGTAAAGTTTAAGGAAGGAAAGAACTCTATTTAGGGAGAGTTATTTCGCTTCCGGGCTTGTCTTCGTGATTATGCCAACCTCATAACAATAATAAACAGATAAAACAAAGAATAACGAACAAACTGGCAAAAGTTGGTCTTGTCCGTGTGGGGCCACCCGGACACAAATGCGGACACAAATTAGGACACGGCCTGGTTTGTGCAGATCGTCTTCTTCCTCTAGAAATCGGGAAAATTAAAGATTTAGGCTTATTTGGTGATGGGAAATGATGGAAATGAAGTGGATATGTGGATGTATGGAGGGAAAATGGAATTTGGGTGGAGGAAGTGTGATTTAGAGGTGAACGTGAGTGATTTGGGGTGTGTGTTCTCTCTGTATTCTCTTTAATCTCTAGTGTGTGTTTTATCGTAGAAGGAGCTGGGTTTTTATAGAAGTAGAGGAGAAGGAAGAGGATAAGGTTGGAGCAGGTGTGAGGAAATCAAGGGATGCGGCGCCTGATACGTCTGATGGGGTAGATGGATATGTTTGTAGGCGCCGCAAATGAGGAAGAACAACGAAGGCGGTGTAGAAATTCATTCACATGTGTCCACGTTTCTATCCGTGTACGGACACATATCAGGACGTGAGACGTCCGAGTTTGAGTCCGCAAAGCGGACACGCTCTTTTGCTGCGTCCGAGTTTGAGTCCGCAATGCGGACGTGTTCTTTTGTTGCGTCCGAGTTTGAGTCCGCAATGCGACGTGTGTTTTGTGTTGAGTCCAGTTTGCGTCCGTTGCGGACAAGTTCTTTGTTGTCCGAATGTCTTCAATTCGGACATGTATTTTTCTCATTTTTCTGCAATCTTCAACTGGGCTTAGATTCTTCGTTTTAGCTCCGTTTCACTCGCCGTTTGTTGCGTTGGAAAGCTTGTGAAGTAAACTATGTGATTCCAAGACTTTTTACTGCATTTGATACATAAAATGTATCAGTTCATATCAAAACATAAATCTTAGGAAAAACATACGATAAGTGAGTAATATTATCCTGAAAGTAAGTAAATATAAGGTAGATTAAACCCTTAAATGTCTATGTATTTCTCACTTATCAAACTCCCCCATACTTATCTTTTGCTTGTCCTCAAGCAAATCTTTCTGACATAATGTTTAAACAAGTTAAACAAACAATAATCAAGTAGGGAGAGCACAGAAGAGGTAATTGCCAAACTTTTCAGATTTTAAAGGGTACTAAAACAGCAAGTTTCTTAAATATATATTTTCCGTTTCTGAGAATAACCCTGAAGTCCTACAAAAGAAGGAGAAGCAGAACCATGAGAATTCTGCTTCTAACCTTGAGCCAATCCACCATTTTCTTTCACATTTCCTTGAACGACAAGGGGCATGAAGTAAAATCTTATTCCATTATACCTTTCAATGCCACATACTCATGATCCATAATAAGAAGTTTTATCATTTTGGTACAGAAAGAGATACCTCAATTTTGAAGTTCATTTTTCTTTTACCTTAGACTTTTCTCTCCACCCTTGTAGCGGTTTTGGGTCTACTATCCCAGATACCGAGTACCTTAGGTAGCCGGTGATGAAGCACCCCTAAGAACTTAATAACCGAGTGGACGTGGCATGTTTAGGATCAGAATATGCCTGTCTGGATCAGAGGAGTACCTTGCCTTGTTCTTTTTCCACCGTTTCATTCCAATTCAAATCCAGGCTCAAAGTTAAAAACAAAATCAAATGATAATTTTCTCAAATTTTTAGCATTGAGTAAGGAGCAGAGTAGAGAACAGTAAATTTTTTTTGTACCCTTTAAACCTGTTAATACTGGCATTACTCCCTATGGCTCCTTTTTTATTATTAATTACTTAACAAATTTAAACACAGTGTCAAATTATCTCTCCCCCACACTTGAACCAAAGCAATGCCCTCATTGCATAGAAAGAATTAAAAAACAGGGCATGCAAACTACCTGGGTAATGATCACAAAGCATGGTAATAGGAAATATTGAAAATTTAAAGAGCAGGGTATGGATAGTGTACTCCCCAGAGTTTTGCAGAGTATGTAGTGTAGCTCCCCCACACTTGAGTTCAGCTGTAGGAATGTGCAAGATGTTCCTGTAATGAATATTCTAGACAGCCAGAAGAACTCAAGTTAATTCTCCTCGTTCCTCTCTCTCTTTTTTTTTATCATAAATAAGATACAAAATATAAGCACAATATAGAATAAAAAGATAGATAGTAGGGTGCCTCCTACCAAGCTGCCCATCTTTATGGTCTTTGGCTAGACCATACCTGAGTGTTTTAAGGTGTGACTGGATCTTTGAGAAGAAGCGCAGAAGCCTCTTCGTTGTCTAACGTGGTTCCCAGAAATAATTTGATTCGAGCTCCATTTACTTTAAACGATCCTCCTTTCTTATTGTCTAATTCCACAGCTCCATATGGAGAGGTGGATATTATTGTAAATGGTCCAGACCAGAAGGATTTTAACTTACCTGGGAAAAACTTAAGTCTGGAGTTATAAAGAAGGACCTGATCTCCTGCTTTGAATTCTCGCTTGGCAATCATCTTATCGTGCCAACGCTTGGTCTTTTCTTTATAAATCACTGCATTCTCATATGAGTCGTTCCTAAGTTCTTCTAGCTCAGTTAATTGGAACTTCCTTTTTTCACCGGCTTGTTGTAATCAAAGTTCAACACCTTCAGAGCCCAATAAGATTTATGCTCTAATTCCACAGGGAAGTGGCATGCCTTCCCAAAAACTAGTTTGTAGGGGGACACGCCAATAGGTGTTTTGAAGGCGGTGCAGTATGCCCAGAGTGCATCATCCAATTTAAGGGACCAATCTTTTCGAGAAGAGCTCACCGTCTTCTGCAGAATCCATTTCAGCTCTCTGTTTGTTATCTCAGCCTGACCATTTGTTTGAGGATGGTATGGTAGAGCAACCTTATGGCGAACTCCATATTTCTTCAGGAGAGCATCAAACTGGCGATTGCAGAAGTGAGATCCACCATCGCTGATTATTGCTCTAGGAACACCGAATCGAGTGAAAATATTTTTCTTTATGAACTTCATCACAACTTTACCATCGTTAGTAGAGCAAGCAAGGGCTTCCCCATTTAGAGACATAATCGACTGCTACTAAGATGTATAAATTTCCAAAAGAATTTGGGAAGGGTCCCATAAAGTCAATTCCCCAAACATCAAATAATTCAACTTCTAGCATATTGTTTAAGGGTAGTTCATGGCGGAAATGTTACCTTGCCGTTGACACCGATCACAAGTAGACACAAAAGCATGACAGTCTTTGTGAAGGGTGTTCCAATAGAAACCGGATTCAAGTACCTTAGCAGCTGTACGGGTTGCACCATGATGCCAGCCGGTTTCTCTAGAATGGCAATGAAGAAGGATATTTCGGATTTCCGTCTGTGGGACACATCTCCTTATAATTCCATCTGCACAGATTTTGAAGAGATATGGATCATCCCATAAATAATGTTTGACAATTGAAAAGAACCTTTTTCGCTGCTGATACGTCATATCAGCTGGGATGATTTTCCTGGCCAGATAGTTAGCAATATCAGCAAACCAAGGGCCTCCAGCCGTTTGGATTGCGAATACTGCCTCATCAGGAAAAGACTCGTTGATGGGTCTTTCGTCTTCTGGTCCCTCCATCCTTGACAAGTGATCAGCCACGACATTCTGTATACCTTTCTTATCTCTTATTTCTATGTCGAATTCTTGCAAGAGAAGTATCCATCTTATCAACCTGGGTTTAGCATCTGCTTTGGCAAATAGATACTTGAGGGCAGAATGATCAGTATGAATAATAACCTTACTACCCAATAAATATGGACGAGACTTATCTAAAGCAGAGACGACTGCCAGTAATTCTTTTTCCGTGGTGGCGTAATTTTTCTGAGCGTCGTTTAAAGTACGACTAGCATAATAAATGACTCTCAGAACTTTATCCAATTTTTGGCACAAAACAGCACCCACCGCATAATCGCTAGCATCACACATGATTTCAAAAGGTTGGGACCAGTCGGGTGATACAACGATAGGAGCAGAAACAAGTTTCTCTTTTAACAAATTAAAAGCTGCTAGACATTCATCAGAAAATTGAAATTTAGCATCTTTTGTCAGTAAAGTACATAGAGGTTTAGAGATCTTGGAAAAGTTTTTAATGAATCTTCTATAGAAACCAGCATGTCCAAGAAAACTTCGGATACCTCTTACAGTAGTAGGAGGTGGGAGTTTTTCTATTACCTCAATTTTAGTGCGATCCACCTCAATACCTTTTGAAGACACGTTATGTCCTAGCACAATCCCTTCTCGAACCATGAAGTGACATTTCTCCCAGTTCAGGACTAGATTTGTGTCTTCACACCTGGCCAAAATAAGATCGAGATTCTCCAGGCAAGTTTCAAATGTTGATCCAAAGACAGAGAAGTCATCCATAAAGACCTCTATACATTTTTCAATGTAGTTAGAAAAAATAGTCATCATACACCGTTGAAAAGTAGCTGGGGCATTACATAATCCGAACGGCATTCGTTTATAAGCATATGTTCCATAAGGACAAGTAAAAGTAGTTTTATCCTGATCTTCTGGAGCAATTGGGATCTGGAAGTATCCTGAATAGCCATCTAGAAAACAATAGTAATCCTGACCTGCTAACCTTTCCAGCATTTGGTCAATAAAGGGCAGGGAAAATGATCCTTGCGTGTGGCAGTATTCAGTTTCCTGTAGTCAATGCAAACTCTCCAACCAGTAGTAGTACGTTGAGGAATCAACTCACCTTTTTCGTTAGGAACTACAGTTATTCCTCCCTTTTTTGGTACCACCTGTACTGGGCTCACCCACTTGCTATCTGAAATGGGATAAATAATTCCAGCGTCAAGTAGTTTTATTACCTCCTTTTTGACCACCTCTTTTAGAACGGGGTTGAGACGCCTCTGTGGTTGTGCCAATGCCCTGAAATCATCTTCCATATAAATTCGATGAGAGCACAAATGTGGGCTTATTCCTTTGATATCTGCTATCGACCACCCGATAGCGGTCGTATGATTGCGTAGCACCTTCAAAAGTTGTCCTCTGCACATCTGTCAATTTAGATGATATAATAACTAAATCAGATGGCTCTTTTAGAAAAGCGTATTTAAATGAGGGGGAAGAGGTTTCATTTCTACTGTAGGGCTTTCTCAATGGAAGGCTTTGGTCTGTCTGCATTCCTTTCCACTGGTTCAAATTTTTGTTGGTAGTACGGAAATATGGTTGTCTCCTGTTCAACTCTTCAGCCATGAGAGCAATATCAGGATTTTCATCATCAGTTTCACAAGATGCCATGAGACATCTTTCCAAAATCGTTCCTTCATCTTTGCTGAGGAACGTCTCATGTACTAAAGAGTCAACAGTATCTATGGAAAAACAGATTTGTGTATCAGAAGGACGTTTCATGTTTCGGGTCATGTCAAAAACTACCTGTTCATCATGAAGTCTCAAAATTATTTTACCTCCTTCAACATCAATTAAAGTACGGGCATTTCTCATAAAAGGTCTACCTAGAATTAGTGGAACATCTTTATCTTCCTCAATGTCAATAACAATGAAATCAGCAGGAAAAATAAATTTGCCAACAGAAACCACTAAATCTTCAACTTTCCCTCTAGGGTAGATTATGGAACGATCAGCTAGTTGTAGCTGCACAGAAGTAGGAGAGCATTGACCTATACCTAATTTTTGAAAGATAGATAAAGGCATTAAGTTAATACTGGCTCCTAAATCGCACAACCCGTTACCACAATTTATATCTTCTATCGCGCAGGGAATGATGGGAAGACCTGGATCTCCCAATTTCGGTGGTAGCTTCTTTAAGAGTACTGCAGACACTCTTTCGGTTAATTTCACCGTGTCATTTTCCTGTAAAGATCGCCTGTTAGACAAAATATCTTTCATAAATTTTGCATAAATAGGCATTTGTGTTAAGGCATCAGAAAAAGGAATATTATAGTTAATTTCTTAAATGTTAAGAAATTTTCCAAATTGGTCATCCAAATTCTTTTTCTTTAATCTATCAGGAAATGGAATTGGAATATCATATGAAACCTGATGGTTTAATAGTAAGGGATGCAGGAGACTCCTTCTCCTTGGGAATTGTTACTTCTTTTTCAGTTGAGGATTCTTTGTTCGTCAGATTCCTTCTCAGCTTCAGGGGCATTAGATAGCTCCTCTTTCCGCTTCTTAGGGTTATTGATTTTGCATGCTCCCTTGGATTTGGATCAGTCTGGCTCGGGAGTGACCCTGTTGGTCTTTGAGCCAGTTGTTGTGAAATCTGACCTATCTGTCTTTCTAAATTTTGGTTATGGTAGCCTGATCAGCAACTTTAGCTTCTATCTCAGCAAATTTTGAATTTGTTACCTGACCTTGTTTTAGAAGCTGATTCTGTTGTCGGTTGTATTGAGGTTGTCGATTTTGGTTGAATCCTTGGTTGCTCGTCTGTGGCTCATATATCCTCCATGGTTGTTGATTGCTCCTCCAATTGTTTTGGTTGTATGAGTTCGGATAGGGATTCCCTGGTCTGTTGTTAATTAAACTTACTTCCCACAGGGTCCTGTTGAAACCTGAACCATCGCAGTGTAGGGTTTCATGAGCTCCTCCACAGTTTTCGCAACAGGGAGTCAGATATGGGGAAGTGGCCACCGCCTTCACAACTTTTTGTTGTGGTTGATTTAGCGTCAGTTTCTCCACAACTTTTGTGAGTGCAGCTAGTTGAGCAGATACATGATCCTGCGGGGAATACTATGCATTCTTGTTTCTTTCTTTGCTTCACATCTTCCCTTGTTTTTACACCATTGTCTGGTGTTGGCAGTCATGGTATCTAGTAGTTCAACTGCTTCTTCTCCGGTCAATTTCATAAAATTTCCTCCAGACGAGGAACTTAGCAACAATTTATTAGAATCATTTAAACCTCTAAATAATGATAACACAAGTTCCTGGCTACTCATACCGTGGTGTGGGCATAATATCTGTAATTCTTTGAATCTATCTCATGAATCATAAAGAGACTCGCCTGGTTCTTGATAGAAGTTTGTGATTTCAGCAATTTTTTCTCTTGTCTTGGACGGAGGATAGTATTTTGCCAGAAATTTGTTTGCTAATTCGGCCCAGTGTGGATGCTACTGGGTTGTAAACTTCTCAGCCACCTGGAGGCGCCATCTTTTAATGAATAAGGGAACAATTGCAGACGGATGCGCTCGTTCAGATTTCCTGTTTTATTAAAAGTGTTACAGAAATCAAGAAATGCAGATATATGGTGTGGAGCATCATCTGAATCCAGCCCGTTGTATTGTCCTGGTGGTAGAGTGTGGTGATGAAACTCGTTTTGAATTGCCAGACATCTAGTTCAGCTTGCGTGACTTGAGGGAGGACAATAGCGGAGGGCCTTCCTTCGACCGACGGTTGCAGGTACTCGTAGAGAGTTTGTCGAGTTGTCATCTCAATTCGTTGTTGTCGTCTTTCTCTGTGGAGAAATCTCTCAATCTCAGGTTCAAGGCTGTTTTGAGGACTACCTGCAGATCGAGTTCGACGCATATATAGAAATAAAATGTAGTTTGATGAAAATGGAGAATAACTAAAGAAAACAAAAGCAATAATTAAAAAGTAAAGATAAACTAAAGAAAATTAAATAACAAAATTAAAAAGAAATATGGAGGGGGAATTTAAACAAATAAAAAGAAGCAATTAATAAAATAAAACAAGGAAAAAAACTTCTCTTTTTTTTTACAAAAGTAAATAAACCAAAAATAAATAAACTTAAGAGAAAAAGAAATAAATGCAGTTAAGTAAATGGAAGTAGTAAAATAAAATAAAGAAAAAGGACAGAATTAAATTGCTGGAATTTAAATAACAAGGGAATTTAAATGACTGTAATTTAAATGACTAGAAAATAAAGAACTGTAATTAAATTGACTGGAATTTAAATGACATAAAATTGAATGACAGAGAATTTAAATGACAGAAAATCTAAATGACAGAAATTAAATGACAAAAATTTAAATGACAGAAATTAGATTACTGAAATTTTAAGGACAATGGAAACTTAAATAACTGGAAAATAAATGACAGGAATTCTAAATGACTGGAAAAATAAATGACTGTAATTAATACGATATTTAAATTGCTAGTAAAATTAAATAACAAAAAAAATTAGAAACAAAAATAAAGAGTAGCAAAAGCTAAACAGAGAACTCAATAAAATTAAAAACTATCAATTAACCGTGCCAGAGATCCCCGGCAACGGCGCCAAAAACTTGTTGGAGAAATATGTGACTACTTCTACAACCTAGACAGTGTACCTATCTTTTTGCGGAATAGTGGATTTGTGGGGTTGTCGAACTCTTGGGGACCTTGCTGTAGTTAACTGATAGTGTAGTAAATTAACTGAGGATTCTAATTAAACTACTGACAAGAACTTATCACTTTTTAAGGGAAATTGTGGTTTAAAACTTAACTTAGACAAAACAGTAGTAAAAACAATTAATCAAAACATAAATAATAACGGTTGTAAAACTCTTTTGTTTTAAGAAAGCACCCTAGGTTGTTCTGCTCACCTATTTCATCCAATTATATTAATATAAACTTCCACCATTTTAGCAATAAACTCAGGAATCTTAATTAGTTCATTGACCGGTCCTTGTACAATAAACCCTGATTAACTTAAACAACAAGCCACAATCCTTGCCCAAGTTATTATAAATTAACCGCATTATTAACAATTCCTATTGGAGACAGATTAACCTATAGGCGAGACACGCTTCTAGTCGTTAACCTGTTTTGACTTCCTATGTCTAGAACCTTGTTTAGCACCGCATTTAACAAGAGAAATACAAATATCATTTTAAAATTGGCCTAAAGATTAAAGCGCATTAAGGAAAAGAATCAAAATATTGCTTAAATAGATTATAGTGGGAAGTCTACATAACACAATTATATAAAATAGGCTCGCTTCCCAACCCGGGAGGCTAGGTTTATTACTCACACATAATTATAAGAAAATACATAACAAATAAGATAGACATTAAAACAGAGTAAAGTTTAAGGAAGGAAAGAACTCTATTTAGGGAGAGTTATTTCGCTTCCGGGCTTGTCTTCGTGATTATGCCAACCTCATAACAATAATAAACAGGTAAAACGAAGAATAACGAACAAACTGGCAAAAGTTGGTCTTGTCCGTGTGGGGCCACCCGGACACAAACGCGGACACAAATTAGGACACGGCCTGGTTTGTGCAGATCGTCTTCTTCCTCTAGAAATCGGGAAAATTAAAGAGTTAGGCTTATTTGGTGATGGGAAATAATGGAAATGAAGTGGAGATGTGGATGTATGGAGGGAAAATGGAATTTGGGTGGAGGAAGTGTGATTTGGAGGTGAACGTGAGTGATTTGGGGTGTGTGTTCTCTCTGTATTCTCTTTAATCTCCAATATGTGTTTTATCGTAGAAGGAGCTGGGTTTTTATAGAAGCATAGGAGAAGGAAGAGGATAAGGTTGGAGCAGGCGTGAGGAAATCAAGGGATGCGGCACCTGATACGTCTGATGGGGTAGATGGATATGTTTGTAGGCGCCGCAAATGAGGAAGAACAACGAAGGCGGTGCAGAAATTCAGTCACGTGGTTTCTGGATTTGGCGCAGTCATTTTACACGTGTCCATGTATCTGTCTGCGTACGGACACATATCAGGACGTGAGACGTCCGAGTTTGAGTCCGCAAAGCGGACACGCTCTTTTGCTGTGTCCGAGTTTGAGTCCGCAATGCGGACGTGTTCTTTTGTTGCGTCCGAGTTTGAGTCCGCAATGCGGATGTGTGTGTGTGTGTGTGTGTGTGTGTGTGTGTGTGTGTGGGTGTGTGTGGTGTGTGTGTGTGTGTGTGTGTGTTGTGTGTGTGTGTGGTGTGTGTGTGTGTGTGTGTGTGTGTGTGTGTGTGTGTGTGTGTGTGGTGTGTGTGTGTGTGTGTGTGTGTGTGTGTGTGGTGTGTGTGTGTGTGTGTGTGTGTGTGTGTGTGTGTGTGTGTGTGTGTGTGTGTGTGTGTGTGTGTGTGTGTGTGTGTGTTGAGTCCTGGTTTGCGTCCGCGTTGTGGACAAGCTTCTTTGTTTTGTCCGAGAATGAGTCCGCAATTCAGACATGTGTATTTTTTTTTCATTTTTCTGCAATCTTCAACTGGGCTTAGATTCTTCGTTTTAGCTCTGTTTCACTCGCCGTTTGTTGCGTTGGAAAGCTTGTGAAGTAAACTATGTGATTCCCAGACTTTTTACTGCATTTGATACATAAAATGTATCAGTTCATATCAAAACATAAATCTCAGGGAAAACATACGATAAGTGAGTAATATTATCCTGAAAGTAAGTAAATATAAGGTAGATTAAACCCTTAAATGTCTATGTATTTCTCACTTATCAGAAACGTTTATCTAAATTTGTGGACACCTTTATATAACGTTGGAAACGTTATTTATAATAGTAGTGTGGAAATATGTCGAGTCAGTGACGACAATACAAAGTATAGAACGACTTCAAAATATATTACCCTACACCACACACCCTAAAAACCACCCTATGAAATCTAAAAACATCGAAGGGACTTTCAGGGTTTATGGTGTAAGGTGTAGGTTTTAACTATCCAAAACCCTACACTACAAACCCTGAAAAACTGTCGAGTCAGTGACGACAATACCAATTATAGAACGGATTCAAAATAGATTACCCTACACCACACACCCTAAAAACCACCCTAGGAAAGTTAAAAACGTCGAAGCCATTTTAGGGCTTATGGTGTAGGGTTAGGGACCCTAAACCTTAAACCACAAACCCTAAAAACCTGTCGAGTCTGTAACGACGATATAAAGTGTAGAACCAATGCCAAAAAGATTACCCTACTCCAAAACACCCTAAAAATCACCATAGGACTACTAAAACGTTGAAGGCATTTTTAGGGTTTGTAGTGCAAGGTTAAGGGTCTAACGACCCCAAACCCTAAACCCTAAAAACCTGTCGAGCCTATAACGACAATATAAGGTGCAGAACCAATGCCAAAAAGAGTACCCTACCCCTTCAAATACCCTAAAAACCACCCTAGGAACACTAAAAACACCAAAGGCATTTTAGGGCTTGTAGTGCAGGGTTTAGGGTCTAACGACCATAAACCCTAAACCATAAACCCTAAAAACCTGTCGAGTCTGTAATGACGATATAAAGTGTAGAACCGATGCCAAAAAGATTACCCTAGCCCTCCAAACACCCTAAAAACCACCCTAGGAATGTTTCCACTACATGATTATATATAACATTTTTATATATATGATGTTTCCATGACACAATTATATAATGTTTCCACCATTATACATAAAGGAGTTCATGAGTTCAGATAACGTTTCCACTTTTTTATTTGAACGTTTTCACCTTTTTATTTAAACATTTACCGTTTCTACGATTCGATGATTATATATAATATTTCCATGGCATGATTACATATGAACATTTCAATAATTATATATGAATGTTTCCGTGCCATAATACGTTTCCACGTTTTATATATAAACGTTTACACGCCATGATTACATATATACGTTTACACAATTATATATTCCATGCCACCATTAAATATAATGTTTCTACGACACATTTGTAGACAGTGAAGGATACATTTGTAGACAGTGGTGGACACGTTTGTAGACAGTGGTGGACACGTTTGTAGACAGTGATGAATACGTTCATAGACATATCAATATGTTCATAAATACATCCTTAGCTATTTTATAAATACGTTCGTAGATGATCATTTATTTTTGAATTGATATATATTTAATTTTTTATAAACATGTATGAAATACCCTGGACTTAATTGGGGTGATTAAATTACTCTAATACGATATTGAGGGCCTATTAGTGCCTAATGAATTTTGGTAAAAGAATAAATCCAAAGGAAATAATAAAAACGCTTAAAAAGAGAAAAACGCTAAAACGAGCGTTAAGTGGCCCTAGGAAAAATACAACCTTAAATAGGGTACTAAATGAATTTAAGAGGCTTAATAATGCCTAAATAATATATGGGAACAATTCCCAAAGAAAACGGATCCATAAAACGAATTAAAAACGCTAATAAAGCTTTAGCGCACGTTTTTTGAGAAAACCTGAAAACGTGACTTTGAGTGGTCAAACGAACCCGTAAAAATTATAGTTCATTAAATAACTATAAATAAACATTAATGGGAGTATAATAGCCATTAAAATTAAAGAAACGAGAAAATTCCGGAAAACGGGCCCAGTTAGTGAATAGTGCTAAACCGGGTAAAATAACGAGCGTTTTCTGTAAAAGACGAAAAACACTCCAGCTTGTAACATTTAAGTGGGGCCGGTTTTAATAAGGAGAGCAGCCCTCTCTATTACTAGCTAGCTAGTTAAATAAAAGAAGAAGAAAAGCAAAAAGGGAAAAAGTTACAAAAGTAACTTCCCTCTCTCACCTCCCTCATTTCTTCCTTCCTCTTCTCTTTCCTCTCTTTCTTTCTTCCTCACCGATTTTTCCTCTCTCCCTCTGGTTGCTGTCATTCTTGAACTCACCACCCACATCCATGGCTTCTCCACCTTCTCTCTCATGCTCAAGCCACATAAATGCTCCAAATCAAAAACAAAACACATATTTGTGTTCCCCTCATCAAGCTCTACACTTCTCTCTTTCCAAAATTCGAAAAGGATGAGTTTCATTTTTATGGGTTTTCCCCATTTGAAGAGAAAAGCACATCATCTTGTAGCTTGGAGTCTCCTCTTTCTTCTAAGGTAAAAATTTCATCGAAAAACGCATGTTTGCTCTTCCTCCCTTGGTAGCCGATTTTGGCTCTCTCTCACACCTTGTTTTTCTTCTTGATTTTGAGCTTCATTTCAACCCTCTAATGGTGGAGTAATTCCCTTCTTGATTCAAGGGTGAGAACCCCTCTTAAAAGGCTCCAAAAGGTAAACCCTAACCTTGTGTTTAAGCCTTAAATTGATTTAGAGTTTCCCAAGGGTTTAGAGAATTAATTCAAATGCATTTTTGTGTTTCTCGAGTGTTGGAATGGAGTTTGGCAACTCCATTCCCTTTTGATCGATTTTGAGAAGATGAGGAACAAGAGGAGAATCAAAGAGGAAGTGGTGAATTAAGGTAAGAAATCCACCTTAAAGCTTGTTTTAAATTGCTTTAGGTTTTGGGATGGGTAATTTAATTAATGAACCCAAACTATGAATTTAAATCTACGTGGGAGAATGTGTTTAGTTGATTTTGAGAGGATTGGTGAATTTAATTGTGAATTAAAGGCTCATAAGCCAAGTGAGTTGAAATTGTGTTTATATTGTGGCGTTATTGGAGATTGCGGAGTTATATTGTTGTTGGATAATTTTGAGGATATGTTATGCGCTGGTAGGACCCTTGTAAGGGTGTGGCTAGATTAGGAATGCAAATGGGTGTGAATTGATGGATTGAGATGTGGTAAGTTTATGGGGAGGTTATGGTGAAATTTTGGTAGAAATTGAGTGCCTTAGGTGACTTTGACAATGGGAGAAACTTAGGTGTTCAATTGAGTTGTTAAGAGTGGAGTAATAACCTTGGAATGATGTTGGGGAGCTATTAAGAGGGAGGTATAAAATCTGTAGCAAACTAGTGAATTAGTACCATGGAGTTTGGAGAAAAACTAGGTTGTAAGGGTTTGAAAGGAATGGATGAACTTGGGTTTTTAGGAGTGCATTTGTCTAGGAATGATTGGGATAGTCATTAAGTGGTTTGGTGAGATTGGTGGGAGGTAGACACTATCAGAAGAGGTAGAAAATGCACAAGTGTGCAAAAGGCAAGAATGTGAGAATGAAAGTTTGTAGAAAGTGAACAAGAATTGGAGTAGGGATTTAACCAAGGATTTGAGGTGGTTTAAGGAGTGTTTTGAGGTGTTTAATTATGTAGAAAACTTGTGGAAAGATTAGAGAAAGTTTGAGGGTGATTTAGGGATTGATTAGGGGCTGAAAAATAATGTAAGTTGCAGGTTTTAGCAGGGTCCGAGACCTAGTCCTTGGACAGAGTCCCGGACCACCACTAAAAACAGGCCGAGAGTTCTTGCAGCACTTGGTCCGGGACTTGAGGGATGGACAAGGTCCCGGACCACCCATGAATATATAGCCGAGAGTTAGAACCATTGTTTGGTCCGGGACTTGACCTAGGTACAAGGTCCCGGACCACATGTTATTTTCACCCAAGAGTTTCACAATGCATTGGTCCGGGACTATAGGTAGGGACCAAGTCCGGACCACCCCCAGAATTCAACAGGAAGTGTTTTTAAGGCTTTAAAATATGGGGGATTAAATGGTATTGGTTTTAGATGATGTTTAGGAGTTGTTTGGTGACATTTAAAGGTGCTAAGAAGTATAAACAAAGGTCGGAAGTGATTGACAAAGTTATGAGTTTAAGTACATTAAGTTACCGAAATAACGGGATAACACAGGGTAAGTACGGGAGAGTAACAATAATGTACATACCGTAAACCTTAATAATAATCAACCATTTGACATGTAATTAGTGGTTCAAGAATATGATTCGAGGAACAAGGGTGAGCCAAAGAACATGAGAACCCCCGGTAAAGATAAACCCCGGTGAAAGGTATGATTTCCTCATGCTCTGTATCCTAACTTGGTTACCCCGATTTGTGTGCTTGTTTGATTGTGTGATCACCTAACAAGATAAATGCACGAATCGGATTGTGTGTACTTTCTGGTGTTTGCATTGGGTCATTTGTGGTTGGATTGTATTCCATTAATTAAAGTTTGTATAATTCATGAAATGTGGATTGGGAATGAATTGCTTGATTGTGATTGTGCTTGGTAGTGCGACTCATAGTTGAGTCTTGTGTGAGTAGAGACCCGTAGAAGGAGTCAAGTGCGAACTAATAAAATGGTGGACCCACCCTACAACTATTGAAACCTTACGCGGTAACCTAAACCTACGGATGCACTAAATCGTGAGAGAACATACGGGAGTAGCAACCTCCCGATAACGGCTAGTGAACCGAAACGACTAAATCCCCACGATAAATATTAGTGGAAATATATGAGTAACCTCTAACAGGAGGATTGGAGAGTTGTTCGAAATACGAACCTTGAGTAAAGTAATGAATGGTAAGGGATCACCAAACCCCTTAGAAATATAGTCGAACCCCAATGAGAGGAACCGACTAACATGAGCAATGTCCCGAACATGGGAGTATTCAATAAGTGGGTTGAAACCTTAAATCTTAGAATACTAAACATGGAGGAATTCCCTAAGCCATTAGATGCTATCGAGAGAGATACTTCTAGGCTAATCCTTGAGATTGTGAATTGACTCCGAGAGAGGAGTTTTGGGAATTTGAGTAGTCCGGTAGTGAACCGGACATTTGAGTATTTGAGGAGCTAACTGTATAGCCCTATTTGTATTTGAGCCCGGTGGTGGGTCTTGTGCATGACCCTGCCGGAGGTCGTGAGATTGGCTTAACGTATATCTTGAGTATTGAGTATTGACTTGGGAAATGGAGTATTGAGTATTGAGTATGGAATCGAGTATGTGAGTATTGAGAATTGAGTTGTGACTTGTGGGACTTGAGAATTTGAGTTGAGTGGGGAATTGAGTTGAGTGTTGTAGACCTTGTTGAGATTGTGAGTAAGAGTACCCAAGGGAGTGGGTAGTATATGAGTAGTTGAGTAAGGCATGCTGAGGTAGAAACCCTCAAGCCTAATTAAAGAACATATTGAACCAACCCTGGATGTATGTGATAGTGCTTGTGTTCAATGCTGAACTTGATTGTGAATGTACATATATAATGTATGTTGTATGCATGTTGTTGTGCTAAAATGAACCGCATGCTCTCGACCAATTAGTCGGCGTACCCTCGCTAGTACGCGGGGTATGCGGAAGTCATATTCAGCGTAAGCTGACCCCCTAGGGGGAACGTTTTAGTGTGCAGGTACCCGAAGTGAATATGAACACTGTAAGAGTCTGAAAGCTAATCCGGACACCGTTCGAGAGTAGGACGGGGTTGTTATTGAAATGGGTAGTTGTTAAGGGAATTGTATTTATGTATTGTGGATTTGTGAGACCGAAGGGTCATTGATAAACTTGGGGATTGTAGATACTCGATATAGTATAGAATGGTTATTGTATTGTATATTGTGGTGTTAAAGGTTGTATTGACTGGAGAATTGTTTAAGTAAAGGAAGTATCGTTTGTATAGTGTACTCGGTATAAGACCCATCAGACCGATATTGTATTTGTTGTAGTGATTGAGTTTGGATTGGCCTAGTTAGTCACGTGGGTGACTAACGGCATTGTTTCACCCCCGGTTGAGTTGGAACTACCGCTGCGTTGTGTTGATATATGAGACAGGTCAGAGGATAATGGTGTGATTACCGGTAGGGGTGTTACAATGTATACCTGTTTCCATCACTATAATAAAAGATGACACTAATTGTTATGTATATTTTCCTCAATTTGACCATTCTTATCGAATCAATGGTGTGAAGAATTTTTAGCATTTATCACTTCACAGAGCTTCACTGATGGATAAACATGAAGGAAACGATATGATACTGACTTTTATATATACACAACCTTCTATTAATCGTTTCTACTATTTCTTAACGTTGGTTTTTACATATCTACAATAGCTTATAAATGTGTCCTATTGATTAGAAACGTAAACACAACCTTCATAATCGTTTCCTCACCATTATAGAAAAATATGACACTGACTGTTATATATCTTTCTTTTGACCTTTCGTATCGTATAATTCAATATAAAACTATTTGGGAAAATTCACGATATACACTTGTTTTCTTTCCTAATTCACAATATACCCCTGTGATTTTCGTAATTCAACTTTAAACATACTTAAATGGTCCAAAATTGATGAAATTTTAATGGATGATGCTAAAGTGTTATATTTTGGTACAATATCAAATTTGAAGTTTTTTAAGCTCACATGTGACTGTGGGACTCAATGAACATGTGATTGCCATTGGGTCCCACAGGTCACATGTAGCTTAAAAAACTTCAAATTTGATATTGGACCAAATATAACACTTAGCATCGTCCATGTAAAGTTTCATCAATTTTGGAACATTTAAGCATGTTTAAAGTTGAATTACTAAAACTACAGGGGTATATTGTGAATTACGAAAGAAAATAGGGGTATCTCGTGAATTTTCCCAAAATTTTTATTAACATTTATCATTTTATCAAGCTTGACTGATTAATAAACTTGAAGGTTATAAACGTTTAGAAACTTTAAGTTGTATTTAATTTTACAAATTCATTAACATTGGTTTTTCCATATCCACGATAGCATATAACCTGAAAGCTAATATATTTACTTCAATTTTTTAAAAGTATTATATTCTCACTTTTAAATTAGAAAATAATTAAATATTAGTTTAGTGTATTTATATTAGCAATTTTTAAAATTTTATACTCTATTTTTTATTGTTATGTAAAAGTTTTGTATAATTAAAGAATTAATCGATAAGGATTATGAACAATTATGTTATTATAATATTGTAAAAGAAAAACTTATATTAATATACGTCGCCACTCCGGATTATATAGGATAAAAATTAACTATAATTGAATAATAACAATTTATTAAAAAAGTGACAGAAAATTATGTAACTAATTAGTGTGTTTTAAGTTAACAATATGAGTTTAACATTATCAATTCTATAGACTACAAGGGAACATGGCACGTGAATTTGGTTTGACATGATAAGTTTTGATTTATCAATTTAATCTAGGCCATTTATTCTTGTCACTTATTTTTATCGGTTATAGATAGTTCAGATTTCATCCATCAAAGACGAGATCAGGATCTCCTCCCGTTGAGGAGGAGATGAATCAAACCAGCCCGCGGGGAATTTAAAGAGAAACTATTTTTTATTTTGTTAAATTTGTTTTAGTAGTAGTAAGGGAAAGGTTCCCGTAAGACTTATGCTATAGTCATTTTTAGCGGAGCAGTTCATCCTGGAAGGCATATTCAGGACAATCTAGTTCTAGTCCAAGAAATTGTTTTCTCCATTAGTAGAATAAATGTAAGGGAGGGTGGGCTGTTATTAAAAGTGATTTTGAAAAAGCTTATGATCGTATTCCTTGGGATTCTCTTAGGTCGTTTGGTAGGAGGTAATAGAATTATAATTCCTAGAATTGAAATAATTACACTATTTGGTGAAGGAATTTGAATTCCAAGAATTTTGGTAACTGCCAAATTATGGTCTTATTTTGGGAATAGTATTCCCTGATTTTTAGCTAGGAATTGCAATTCCAATGGGTTGCCAGTTCTTTCGGTCACTTCAGACTGATAATTAATTATAAATATAGATATTTTCATAATTTGGACCAATAGAAATGTAACTAATTATTTATCTTCTATTTTTATCCTACATTTTTCTCAAACTTGTTATTCTTCAAATTTTGCTACGCTTTCAAAATCATTTCTATGTGACACTTTATTTTGTTTTGATAATTTGCTATTTATTTATTTGGTTTGATCTAGTTATGAAAGTTTACATTGTTTATTTTATTATTTTTGTGTAGAATGTTTTACTACATTTGAATACTTAGTAATTTTTTATGACCTTTGAGATCTAGTTCACTTGTAAACACAAACTAGTTTATATTAATCACATACATATTACATGCCAACATATAATAAGTTAATGTTTCCCTTTCATTCTACATGCTCAATAATACAAATTTATTTATAATATCAATTTAATGTTATCCAGAAAATTTAAATAGAAAATTAAGAGAAATTTTGAAAATAACTATTGACTTTTTTTTGGGTTCTTATATTATGACAAGTAAAATTTATTATTATTTGTCAAATTATTTTTAAAATCTCAATTAATTTATATAATTAAAACTTGAACACACAATAATAATAACGTGTTAAATGTCATGATTTATAGTAACTTGATACTTACTTATTGTTATTCTATCATTATTCTGGCACCCAACAAAGAAATCATCAAATTCCAGGTATTTCTATCATAACAACCAAACGATGTCATATTCTATTCTTGGAATTCTATTCCAGGAATTAACATTCTAAGAACCAAACGACCCGTTAGGGATTCTCTAAATTGTCTTAACCTTCCGAAGAAATATGTGGAGCTAATTATGTTGTTGTGAGTCGGTGAGTACGAGGGTTCTTTGGAAGGCTGTCAGTCTGATGAATTTTTCCCAACCAGGGGTCTTCATCAAGGAGATCCCCTATCCGTACTTATTTGTTATCTGTATGGAACGTCTTTCTCACCTCATAAATAATACTATTCTTGGTAAGAATTGGGAAACCTATCAAGCTGGGAAGGAAAGGTCCTCCTCTCAGCCATTTATTCTTGCAGACGATTAATTCTGATGGGGAGTGCCTTGATATCTAATGTAAGCAACATGATACAAGTCCTTAATGAATTTTGTGCCATTTATGGTGAGAAAATGAATCTGGACAAGTTGAAAATCCTATTTTCTAAAATGTCTGCCCAGCAAGGAGAGTAGAGATAAGTAGACTGCTAGCTATTCCATTAGGTGATAACCTTGGGAGTATCTAGGTATCAATGTCCTTCATGGTAAATCTAAGAAAAAGAATTTTTCAGATCTGTTGGATAAAATAAAACAAAAATAAATGGCTGGATGGAAAGCTAAATCTTTGTCTCTAGCTGGTATGAATACCTTGGTTAATTCTGTGATTAATTCTAACCCTGTATTTAATATGATGACTTAAAAAATCCTTTGACCGTCTGTGATAAAATTGAGAAATTGAGTAGAAGTTTCTATGGGTCATAACGATAATGAGAGAAAGATTCACTGTCGCTTGGGATAAGATTTGTAAACCTAGGATGGAAGGGGGCTGGGGATTAAGGATCTTAAAACCATGAATAAAGCGTGCCTCTCCAAGTTATCATGGAGATTTTTGAATAATCAAGGGGTTTGTGGTGTAGAGTCTTAAGAAATAAGTATGCTAATCCGAATACTATAGCTTCTAGTACTTGGAAAGTATAGTTGGTGCTAGAGATTTAATTGCTAGGGGGGGCTAAGGGGAGACTTGGGAATGGTAGGAATATTAAATTTTGGGATGATGTGTGGCGGATGATTCCCCACTTGTTGATTTGTTCGTAATAGAGACATAATGATTGCAATGAAACTGTGAAGGAATTTTGGGTTGATGGAGTTGGGGAACTGGCCTAACTTAGATATATTTGCTTGAGGATATTTTAAATACCCTGCTGGAAAGGCCATTTTTATTCTAGTATAGAGGATTGCAATTGTCTGGCCCCATGATAAATCTGGCTCTTAACAGTGGCTTCAACTTATGATATTTTAAGGAGGAAAGGTAACAGTAATAGTATTTGAAACATGTTTGGAACCTGGCCATTCCTGAAAAAGTTAAAACATACCTCTAGATGGTTATTCATCGGAGTATCAAAACCAAACAGCTTCTACAGCTGCAATTAATACAGTCCAAACCAATGTGATTGTAATGGGGTGGAAGATATTGAACATATACTTAGATATTGCCCTGTCAGTAAGAATATTTGAAGGCGTTTGCTGGAATCCAAATATAATGAATGGTTAGCCTCCGTTGCTGAGTTTTTGGATTGGATATATTGAATTTAAATTGTAAAGTTAAGTTACATGCTTTTAATGCTGGTTGGGACAGGATTTTTGCCATTACTGTTATTTATTGTGGAGGTGGAGGAACTTGAAGTTTCATGATACTCTAGCAGAGATAGAAATGCCATGATCTCTTTGATTGCAACTTGTAGAAACACTTGTTACAATGTGTGAAAGCACCAACAAGGAACAAAAGAATGAATAGCAGCAATGAATCTAGCTGGACTCCGCCTCCTGTGGGAATATGGAAGATCAATGTGGATGCAGCGGTTACTAGAGAATGGATGGCTGCTGCTGGTGGTTGCTTAGAAAACTCCATGGGACACTGGTATGGAGGTTTTACTCATTATATGGGGAAATCGAATATACTGGAAGCAGAGCTATGGGCGATTTATGATGGATTGAGATTAGCCAAACAAAAAGCCCTTTTGAAAGTGGTCCTAGAATCTGATTCTGCTACAGCAGTATCTCTTAGATAGTAAGTTAGCTGAAAAACCATTTGCATGAGGGGATCATTAAAGCTTGTAAGGCTTTAATGGGGATTTTGAGCTTGTGTAAAGTTAGTAAAGTACATAGAGATGTTAACCAAGTTGCAGATAGTTTAGCAAAGTTTAGTTTGAGCTGTAGGAGGGTGTTTGAAGCTCTCGAAGTTCTCCTGAAAGTTGTGTGAAATCCTTGATGTGAAACATATTGATTAGTTAATGAATTTCCTTTTGATAAAAAAAAAAAAGGTTCCCGTAAGACTTATGTTATATGTCATTTTGTAGTGTTATATCAATGAAATTAATCATAGTATATAGAAAATTTATACCATTGAATATCATCTTTAAAACATGTATAAGATCTCATTCTTTTGTCATGTTATTAAACGAGTTTATTTGATCATCTAGTTTTTCTTTTTACTATCATGTATATCAATTGACATATCAACTGTTTTTTCTCTCTACTTTTTTAATTTTATCTGACAATTGACATCAGCTAAATGTTTCAGCTGACAAAAAAACTGTCCACAAATGACACATTAATCTATTTTGTGGAAAAAGTGAAGTGCACTTTTCAATTGGTTAAGAAATGAATCATTACACATATCAAACTCCGAACGGACTCTAAATTGTTTAACTAAAACAGTTATAAAATCTAAGCAGGGCCAGTGAGAAGGTAACTCCCGTTTTTTTTTTTTAACGGTGGTAATCTTGATGACCAGAAAGTTTACGCTATGGTCCAGAACATAGGCTTCGATATTGGGCTCGACAAGAAGTTCCAGAAATATGATTATATAGTTACTTTAGCAGGCCCATCTCATGTCTTCGAATTGACTTGTAGTCAGGCGATTTCGTTTTTTCTCTTTTTAGATATTTAAGTCAGTGTGCATGACGTGTTATATTAATTAAACAACGGAGTACGACTATGAACCTAAGGCTAAAACCCAAACTCTATATAAGGGACGAGAAAATTAGAAAAAATCTTACTTGGCAGAGCATAACATGTAGAATTTGAGCTTCTACTGAAATTAATAGAGGGATACTGAACAATAGACCTCGCTAGGATAGATTGGCCATTAATTTGTTCAACTCTTGGTTATGCATGCCACCGGCTTTTAGGAACTTTTTAAAATAAAACTTGGCTATGAAAAATGATAATTTAGTAGTAGTAGCCCAGATTTTGAGGATGTCGGCTGGCTCAAACTAAGAACAAATGATAACAACTTAAAAAAAACTCATACATCTGTGCGGCAGTAAACTAAACCCCACAGCACCATGTAAGCAAATTCGTAAGACAGAAATTGGCATTGAAAATTGATTAATACCAGCGAGATAGATAGATATCCATCTAAGCTAGTGAAGAACGAAGAGAGCTTGGGTTGGGTCCTCTAGAACTCGTTAGATGTGGTCATATGTGATAGGAAGTTCCCCACATGGGCCATGTCGTATTGTTCTTAGTAGAAATAAGGACGTAGCCATTTTTTTTAATTAACATAATAGAAAGAACGTATAGCTAGTTGTAGATAATAAGCTGCGAACATTCCGTAAGATGGTCGGCTGAGCGATTTAGGACCATGTTTTATGGTGTTGAAGCAGCTGAAGACCATAAATATATTAAAGACCTCGTGACGAGGTGAATTATTATGCGTAGAGAGAGAAAGTGACGATTCACCGACCAAGTGTACAACTAGTCGCTCTAGTAAGTAGTAATTGTCGATGCTGATGCGCGTTTCCCCACATAGACACTCATACGTATGTACAAAAAGCGCGCTTATACATAACAAATAACATGTTATTTAGTTTGCAAATATAAAATATGGTATATTAATTATTAAAAAATTTAGTGTTTAAGTTTTAATTTATAAGAATTATATATCATCTATTACCCTTCCTTCACCTCAATCCTAGCTACTAAACTTTTTAATACTCCTATAACAAGACACCATAAGCCCTGCCTGTGAATCCGCCATGTTGCAGGTAGTTAATTATTATTTGCACTATAGCTGTCTAATCAACGAACAGATTGTGTCTACACTATTCCTTTTATAATATAGATGAAAATCTAACATGTAACAAGAAGCAGATGATAATAGAGTATGTACACAACATTAAAAGAAAATGATTCTAATAATACATATAATTTTGGCTCGTGACGACAGCGGCAGCTGCAAGCTACAAATAATAATAATAATAATAACGCAACTACAGCTAGCTAGCTAGTAGAAACGTATGATATAATACAATTATTTAATTAACAGCAACTAGCTAGCCCACTTCGAATCCCACATGGCGGGTCGAGTGTTACATGCTTGCTAATGCTAGCCCGAAGTAATAAAAATATTACTACAATTAAGGTGTTCATCCATCTTATGTAAAATTAAAAGAAAAGGAAACAAAAATTACAAAAGAAGCTTCGATCATATATATCGTACACAATATGTCGATCTACTCCTTCAAAAATAAGCAAAATAATATAGTAACCGGCGTCTGCCTCATTGCATCATATATAAGGCAGAAAAAAAGGATTTGATGGACCAAAACCAAAAAAAAATAACAGATTACATAAGTAAACCGAACCTGCAGATATATATATATATAGTTACTGAGTTGCCATAATAATTAAGTAGTAGTAGTAGTATGAAGCGTGCATGCATGTTCCCTTAACGATCATCTGGATCTCTATCATCGAATGAGAGTCTAGACACCCATTTAGTAAGCGAGGTTGGCAAAGACTGCTGTCTCCTACAACCAGACCCACGAAGTCCATTCAACAACCTTCCACCACTTCTCTTCCTGCTCAATTTCATCACAAAACCTTGAATTCTCCTCACCGCTAACCTCAACGTTCTCCTCATCCAAATTCGCAAAACAAACCGAAACCAACCTGTTCAGCACAATGACACGATCCACCTGGACTAACATTAATCTTCACTTCATATATAAACTTTCTCCATAACTCAACTTCCGCATCTTCTAAACTTGTCATCCCTCCTCCACCGAACCATAGCAAGTAATAAACCCCTCATATCCACCCAACAAAACAACCCCGCATCACTCTCTAAACACCCAACACCAACTCTCTCTAATCCCTTCACTAAAATCTCCTCCTCCGTCTTAATCGAATCCTATTCTCCTCCACGTACAATCTCATGAACTCCCTATCACTCAACATCACAGCCATCAAATGCTGCGTTGCAGACGACATAAGACCAAAACTCGACATCTTAGTTGCTGCGGAATGGACATCCATGTTAAGAGTATAGATAGCTCCGATACGGAATCCAGGGAGACCCATATCCTTAGATAAACTAGTAACGAGATGAACACGTTTAGAAATGAGTTCGTCCCATCCCCACCTGAGACTATCATGGTCACTGTTGTCGTGGTCGGAGATAAAAACTAGTGAAAGTACGTTGTTTGGTGTAGTTGTTGTTCCAGCGTAGATCTCGTCAGCGATTAAGTGGAGTGAGTGAGTTGATATGAAAGTGAGTAAAAGGGTAATTTCGGATAGTGTTAGTGTGGTTCCAAGTGGGTTTGATGGGTTTGTGACTAGGATTCCTTTGACTCGTAATCCGTTTTTTTGGGCTGATAACATGGATTCTTCCAGTGCGGATTTTGTGATACGGAATCCGTTGTTGCTTGTGCATTTTATCGGGACTATTTCCGCACCGGTTCTCCATTTTAAGTCTCTGTCAAACCTGCACATACATGATTTTTCTTTATTTAATTAGTGAACCCATTGACGTACTCAGGGGCGTATTTAATTCATTAATTAATGCAAGCAAGCTAAGCTAAGCTAACTACAGTGTAATTACTATATTACGACGTCGAATTCGTATGTAACTATGTATTAATGATGTATGTGTATGTACGTGCGTACCCTGGGTAGTATGGAGTTGGGACGAGAAAAGCGTCACCAGGATCAGCTAGACAGAACATGAGGATCTCGTTAGCAGAAGTTGCACCGGCTGTCAGAACCAAATTGTCCGGGTTAAACTTCACTCTGTTTCCTCGAATTTTCCCCATGAACTCACTCATTGCCTGCAACATACATACACAACAATTTAGTTAATTAATTAAGTATGAAATTGATAAATAGTATACTATATATAGTCAACATGAAAGTACGTACTACAAACAGACATCAATTAATGTTGATGAATAGTACTTATTACAAACAGTGAGTTACATACACATATATCAATATAGTATATGAAAAAAGTAAACGACGTCGTACTTTCTTGAATCGTGGAAGCCCGTTGTAATCCTGGAAAAGAGCAAGCTCTCTGAACATATTCTGCCCATCATTTGACTTGAACCCAGTTGCGTCCGGATTATTCTCCATCCACGATTCCAATAGATCAAAACACAGCTGATTCTCAGCAAGACCCATCTGAATCATTCCCTGAGGATTGGACACAGGATCATACGGGTTTCTTCATACTCTTCCCAGCCAAGGAAGTAGGATGGTTTGCCATGGGCATTCTTCTCAGATGCTTTGCTCGACAGCATGACTACCTTATATATATATATATATATATATCCTTCAATATAACAATAATCCTAATTGTTTCTTGATCGATGATCGATCGATCGATCTTATAGATCTTTTGCCGCACTGGGAAATTAAACAGGATTAATTGTTACTAGCTCAGAGAAGGGAGATCGGTGATAAAGAGAAGAAGAAGAAGAAGCGATATGTAAATGCGTGTGCGTGTACAGCTAGAGAAATGAAAAAGACGAAGACACGGTAGTTATATAAGACTGCAGGGAAATATATATTGTGTGAAGATAGATCGATCAGATGACGACTGGAGTTTGAAGTAGTAAGTAAGACATCAGATAGAGGGTGTATTTATAAGAAAGATTTGAATCAGAGTTCCTTAGACACGTCAGCCAGTGGGAAACCAGGAAAATAAAGCCACATTTGACTTAATTCAGGCCCGGCCGGAGAGAGGAAGCTTATTAAGCTTGTAGTATTGTATACTGTATGTGTCTCGCACGAGCTCATCATGTGCATCGCTTATGTGCCGACCCATTTAAAACCAACCCGCCCCGCCCACATGTTTATACCGGCAGGCTAACTGTTTTATCTCACCGATCAACTGTCTGTTGCTACTAGTACGACCTTATTATTATAATCAACTCACATTCCTTATTTGGTATTCATGACAAGTAATATGATTAATTACTACTGTGTACTTACGTTACACACACAATCTTATTTTTATGATTAAAGCTATCAAGCGGCTATTGGTTTTTAGGTTGCCTGAATGATTAAGTATATATACATACACTTACTTCTACTAAAATATATATATGATGAGGACCAAATCAAGTTTCCTTTTATCTACAGTCATTACTTGATTACAATTTCCACGATAAAGATTTCTCATCTTGAAGTATTGTCTAAGATACTCGATTTCATATTCTATAACTTGATTTTGGGGTGTGCGCGGTAGAGCCGTCCACGGTTATGCATTATATGTAATGTAGTACTATTACCACACAACCTTCATCGACATGTTCAAAAACTTATTTAATTAATAATTCACCTAGCTGCTCCCACTTGATACACAAATCATTAAAAATATCTAAGAAGATCGATCCAGCTCTTGAAGTTATTAGATCACCGTTGAGTAATTAATTCAATCCTTAAACTTCGTGCCTAATTAATTAGTACAAATATAATTTGATTCGGTATGGTAAGCAGGAAAGAATATCATTACTAGGTAAGTTAATTAATTATTATTACGAGGAGGCCAGGTGGTCGACATTAATTGATTTTGGATATCTTTTCGGTCAGTGGCTTGTTAAACAGGTACAAGTGTAGTAGTGCTGAATTCTGCTGATACTCTGAGACCGCCGGCCCACATCAGGGGGCTGCCGGTTAGTATGTTGGACGCAATCGCAGATTAACCACTATGTTTGAGACTCCTGAGTCGGGGCAGGAGGGAAAGTGGAGGATGTTGTTTAATTAGAAATTTTAATGTGCAAAATTAGTAAGATAATGCGATTCTCTTCTTTTTCATTTCCCACTCTTTGAATTTGAACCACACTCAAATTTATCTTTCTCTCCTTGATTTTAATTTCAGTCACATCCTTAAGGCCCCATTCTTTTGCATGACTGATAATCTAGCTGATGTTAGTTATCAGTTGAAAGTTAGAAAAAGTAAAAAAGAAAAATACTCCCTCCGTTCAACAATATCTGTCATTTTAGAAACTTGCACACTTATTAAGAAAAGTAGAAAATTACGCATGTACCCCTACTTTTTACTTTTCCATCTAGATAATCTCTAATTAGAGTAAATTACTCAGAACCCCCTTGAGAATTTAGGATATTACAGTTAACCCTCTTGTGTTTATTATAATTACTGGTAACCACCTCGAGGTTAAGGTATCTTTGACTACGAACCCCCCAAACAATATATTTGTTAGTAGGAAATCAACTACGTGTTGACCTATCAGCTTAATCACATTAATAATGTCAGACTGGACAAAAAACACTACTTAATCTGTATTGTTATTTTCCCAAAATATCAACCTGGCCTCGAAAATACATCTAAAGTGGGATGAGATAAAGTTAGACGATGTTGATTAAGTAGTTTTATTGTCTAGCCTGACATTATTAATGTGATTAAGTTGATAGATCAACACGTAGTTAACATTCTAATAACAGAGTTATAGTTTGGGGGCTCGTAGTCAAAAATACCTTAACCTTGAGGTGGTTACCAATAATTATGTTAAACACAAGGGGGTTAATTGTAATATCCCAAATCCTCAAGGGGGTTCTGAGTAATTTACTCTAATAATTATTTTTGTGTTGAATTGTAAGGTTAAAAGTGGAAAAAAGTGTGTCAAAAAGCAAGAATGACACATATTTTTGAACAAGAATCACTTCCTAGAATGACAGATATTAATTAACGGAGGGAGTAGTTGATATGATAATTGATGTGTGTGACATACAAAAACAATAAACTTACTGATCAAATAAGCTCGGTGCAAAAGAATGGGGCCTAAATCTGAGTCTCATCACTTTCTTTATAAGACAGGTTCAATTATCTTTAGCTCGTGTGGTACGCCTATATATGCATTCTCTGTTAAGAGAGAGATTCACTATAATTTTTCATATATACATTAATTGATATGAAATCAAGATTAAATAGTACTAACTTAGTATCTTTTAATATATCCAGTTCTAGAATATTCTCTTCATAGGCCATGAACAAGTTTAGCAGTTAACCTAATTATGATAAGAAAAAGTAATATTGTAATAGATCGTCAATACTATCAATAATCGTTATAAATACTTCCCTTCATAATTTTCCACATGGATTATAGGTAAAAGTACGTACTTTGTAAATATGATATTTATTAGAGAAAGAAATAGTATTTTGGTACTCACAAATTTCTCTTATGTTTTATCATATTTTTTAAATATATCATATCACCGTGAAAATTAAGAATAAAATAGTTTATAATTTTGCTCTTAAATTGAATTAAATATATAATACTTATTTCATAGACATTGTTTATCTGGTTCATGACTGATAGTATTGTGAAATTATGATGTGGATAGTGTGATGCAAATAGGGGACATGATGATAACAAATTGGATCGTAAACTCGATCATCCACTGAAAAGAACACACAAGCCCGATATTTATTGGTAACTATAGAATAGATAATGACTAATGATGGGATGGTGTATGGGATGATTAGATATAGGGTTGGGGTTTCCTCTCTTTTTCTGAGCATATCGTTTTTTAGTTGAAGTGGATGAACATAATTACTTATAGGAATCGACACTGGTGCAATTACATTAATTGTGATGCTATCTTAATTGATTGAAAGTGATGCTAGATGTGTGTAGCATGAAGTTGATATGTGTGATGCACTCAAGGAGAAACAAAAAAGTTAATTGGTGGTGGAATTGAAAGTTGAAAAAAATATAGAAATTGACCGTCGATTTATGAAAGTTACGTACCTAGGAGTAAAGAGAAATTATCCATTGGTTGTTCATCATCTATCATCACAATAATTCGCTACCATCAATTGAGCCAAATTACAACAAAACACAAGTTGCTAGGTTGAGTTGTTTTCTAACAACTTGTTAAGCTTTGTACGTGAGCATATATTATGAATATAGAACGTGATATTCTCAACTCCAAAAAAAAAAAAAAAACTTTCAAGACTTATACATAGCAATTATACTCTTTGAATCCATGACTCGTGTTATGAAATATTATGAAGTGATTCTTAATTAGATCTCTCATGGCCCATGTATTCTTTATTAGCCACAAATCAATCTAAGTTAATAAATATACCGAAAGATCCCATATATATCTCATTATAGATGTGGCCACCTCAATAAAATCGGAAACTCAAACTGACTTTTGATGTAAGATTCTTGTCCCCGAAACGGATTATGTTTATAGTCAGCAAAACCAAGCCAGTTGGCATGTTCACTTCACTACAAACACACTGTGGCCCTCAGATTTATTAAATTTACAATATCCCGCGTACTCTTGACAGATCGAGGACAATCCCAAACTTTGTCAGAATGTCGCGGTATGCTTATGCTATTGCTTGCTACCTTCTCATGTTAGCTAGCTGCTCTACAAGACTACAACTGATCAAGTTTTTTTATTAAACAAAAAATATTATTAATTAATGATCGAGCTATTTGTATAATAAGAGTGCTAGCTAAAACTTCTCCTTTTCCTCTCCATGGGAATATAAATAAATTCCAATCCAAACAATGTCAAATTTCCATATACATTACAATCCGTGGGAAGAGAAATCTACTCACTGCCTTTAACACTAGTTAACTAAAGAGAAGAAAAAAGAAGTCCAACCGACCATTGTCAGGTGCAAATAATTTGTGATATCTGAACAATGCTAACTAATGGAGAAAATAATTGTCTTTATTGTAGTCTACCTTTTTTACAATTCGCCCAGAGCTGAACCCCCCCCCCCTCTGCAGAAATGAGTGAATTATTTCAGGAAAATTTATGTCGAGGGAAAGCTAGCCAGACCGACAGGAATAGTCATAGAAAATGTTATAAATTATTAGGACAAACTAGACAACGTCACGCGACACACACAGGCGACGGCCGGCCCACATGCTTAAAAAACGATGGCCCCGCATTCTAGCGGGTCTGTCTTGACAAAAGCGTTCATTTACGGCCCAATTTGCTTGCTTCGAAAATTGGTTTCACAATTCTTCCGTGGTTTCCTGAAATTTAAATTTTCGAGTTCTAATACCATTGAGACGTTAATCTAATTCATATAAATGTTTCCAAGTACTGTCTAATCTTTTTACGTTATATTTATTCCCGTGAGAAACCTAGACACGGAGAGAAGAGAAGAGATATATCTCTTTGAAATTGCTGAACTCCAACCAATTGTGATAATAGTATATAAAACCTGAATAGTGACCTTTAAGGAAAAGTTATTTACCTTGTGCAATTCCTGCTCAAAATTAGGAAACCTAGACTATATAAACTAGTTTTTGAAGTTGTTCATTAAGAAAGATTTGAAATATGAAGACGACCGCTTTTCTTATATGAGCTCAGGTGGAGCAGTTGATGAATGTCATCAACACGACGCCTCCAAATATAACGGAAGACGATGATATGCTAAAATGGGAGGTAACCTCGGATGGTATTTACATCTCGAGATCCTTTCGTAAAAAGGCCATATTGTGGGACCCATCACCTTCGATTCACTAGTAAAAATCAGATTTTTTATTACAAAGGTTCTGACAACGACTTAAATTCGTTACAATAATTGTTATTAGTGACAAGTTTTTCGTTACCAAAGATAGTACTAAAGATTGAAAAAAAAATTAAGACTATAGTAACGATATGAATGTTACGAAATCATACTTTTAGTAACTATAACTTTTAGTAACGAATAAAAGTCGTTACGATAAATAAATTGATCTTTGGTTACGCCATCTCGTGTAATATGTAACGACAAAAGCCGTTACATAAATTAGATTAGTAACGATTTTGATTTTGGTAATGTTTTTTTTGTTGTTACCAACAATTATATTCTAGTAGTGATTACCTGGTGCCGGTGCCGGTTTTTGACGCAAGTATGCTCCTCCTCGGATTGAACTTCTTGTATGGTTTCTATTGCAAGGCAAGCTACAGACTAAAGACATACTTTTCTCGAGAAACCTTATACCTTTGGGGCAATTAAGGTGTGTTTTTTTGCAAGAGAGCCTCAGAAACTGCAGATCCTTTTTATCCATTGCCTTGAATCGCATCGTTTGGGCTTTTATCCTCGATTGGTGGGGCATCACTTTCGTGGCCCCGCAAAACCCCGCTCGATGTTTTCCAGGCATGGCAAGTCCTAGTTGGACGCGTTCCTTGCTCATCTCTGTGGTTCATTACTTTTTACCATATAGTTTGGGTTTTTGGAACACACTAACAACTTCTCTTTGAAGATACCCTCCTTTCATGGTCAGATGCAGCTGAGATGGTCAAGCGAAGGTGTTTGGAATGGTGCCGTCGTGAGAAGACTCCAAACCATGTTATCTTATCTTCTAGAAATTTGTTCACTCTTTTATTTACAAAGTAGTATAATTTTCTTGTTTTCTTCTTTGTTTTCTATTTTGACGAGAAATGCTATATGCCGAAGTATTGCCTTTGTTACTGGGTTTCTAGCACTTACAGTGATTAACTTGACCAATAGGCCAACTTAGGTTGAAACTCACATTTCATACTAGGGAAAGTCGTTGTGGACCATGATGACGAGACGGAAAGAGATTTTTGAACATGTTAGCCTGATGGTCCCCGTGCTGCCAAATACATATCAACATGACATCACATGCAACATACGCGTATATATATATGTGTTATGCTACATATTATTTGACCCATTGCTTTCCATTTCCATCATTGATTCTAGATGTACCCCACACAGTCAAACAAAGGGACTCCTTGTAGCAGACAACAACCACTGCCTGTGGTCTCAGTGAATGGTAGTGCCAAACTGTAATTATAAAATTAGCTAGTTTACGTACGTACTGCTGGCTTAGTTAAAGTATCAACTCATGGTTTAACTAGCCAAACCCTAAATCAGATGAAGTAATACCTCCTTAAAATCCGTGTACAATGGACAAACAAGCAAGTAACAGATAGACAGACAAGGGACAAGAAGATACTCCACAATGAAACGAAAAAAAGAACAAAACAATGAAGAAGCAAAACTTAATTGTATTAATTCGCGTTGCTTCGCTTTCCGCGCATAAGATGTGGCCCGATTGTTTTTTTGTAAAATTTCAACATTCTGGAAGTTTTGGGGCCCAAATTCATGTCCAATATTAATTAATATGAGCCACTTTTTATTGAAAAGACACCAAAAAGAAACAAAAAGACCTGAACAACAAATTAGAAGGGCACAGAGGACAGGTGGTGGTTGAGTGGGAGTTGCAGCAAAATAATGTCTGTATGCATTTGATCATTGACTCCATCTTTCCCCCACCACCAGTAAACTCCACTTCAATATTTAACTCTATGGACAGAAGACGTTGCTGCTTGCTTTCTTGGTTTAAATCAAGAAGAGATAAACACACTCACGGATCAATAAAGAGAACAAAAACGCGAAGCTGGCACGTTGGTGCTAGTACATGTAGGTTTCAATATTGGGTAACACCTATTGATAATAAGTTACGAATGATTTTTAAACCAAGTTCATCATTCAATCATGGTTTGGTCCGTCGTATTACAAAGTAAGACAATGCGGCCATTTCAGTGTACTAGACAATGGAGGGAAATTGTGAAGTGGATTACGCAATTCGTGTTTCCATGTCGGGTAAAGAATGGCTCATGTACTGTTTCAAGTCGATCACTTTTGCGTGTCATCAAATAACTGGTCGCCTAATAGATAAGAATAATTCGATCATCTGACTATATTTCTCCTAAACACACATCAACGGTTAATTTGTCGAAGTTTTTATATGCTCAAATCTAATACACTTGTGTTGCGTATGCATGATTGTTGTGCCAGTTGTGTGAGTTTCGCTACTTATTTTAGAGAAGTTGTTAACCGTCGATTATTATTAGATTTTATTTTTTATAGTTGAGACCATCCATGGTCATTATGATTGTAGCTGTTTGTGAAACTCACTATAATCAAGTAGAATATAATAAAAAAAACTCTGATATATCCTCAGTTGTTGATTTTATAGAAACTATATGTCAACAGCTCGTTTCAATTCTCTGTCCCAAATTCGAAACATAAACTTAAAAACAAGTTTCCCAACACCCACAAGATTGATCATATTGATTAAGCTAGAAATGAAGAAAGATGAAGAACACACAAGACAGACAAGAAAGAACTATCTCTTAATCTACTGTCACGCGCGCCAACTAATTACATAGTACAATTTTCTCACATTATAATTAATGCAATAATGTACGAGTAATTATGCTAATAACTAAAAGATTTTACTTATCTTAATATTCTATTGAGAGAAGATGAGTATCTTTCACTAGTGGAAAAATGAATAATTAAATGACGCATAATATAATTTATGGTTAATAGACCAATCGTAATTTAATTGATGGGTGGAGATAATTAATAACGGTTTTTTATATAAATTGTAATTTATAATGGTCCGGGGATGAAAAGTGGGTAACATCAATGAACTTTAGATTATGGTTATATGCAGAACCATAATCTAAAGGTTGACGCGAGGCTTTATATTACGGTTCTTCCACAAACAGTAATATAAAGTCCACTGACCTGCGTGGGTGCTGACTCACTAGACGACGTCATTCCACAAGTCCTTATCTGCATGCGCTATGCACATAGACGACGTCGTTTAGTCTGGAGACGGGATATTTTAATTACGGCTTTCTTACAGAACCGTAATTAAAAGCCCGACAGTATTAAAATTGGACGTGTTTTTTTCCAGAATTAAAAGTTTTTTGATACTGTGAGGGTACTAATTACCTATACTACCCTTGTCGATTAGACATCTTGCACAACTTCCCGCACATGCTCGTTATTTTTCTTGTGTTGTCATGTCGTAACTTTTCTTCCGTAAAACTTACCATAGCCCGAAACTCTCTCTGCTTCAAGCCGACTGGTAAGCTTCTTTCTCTCTTCTCCCACCTTTTTCTTTGCTTCTATTCTTTTGTCCTGATGAAGATTTCCACCGCACAGATCGACATTTCTCTTCCGTAATCTCACCAACCCTACTCATCGACAAACATGTCTCAAAGGACGAACATTGTAAGTTATTTAAAGTTAACGTAAATGAAGTAATTTTTTTGGTTTTTTGTAATTCTGCAGCGTGGATCGATGTGTTGTAGGAGTAGTCTTAAACCATTCATGTTTTGAATGCATGTAAGCTGATTGATGTTCACTAGTAGAAAAACAGCCTATTTCTGCGGTTGTAAAGGGCCTATTTCTGCGGTTTACAACCGCAGAAATGAGCACCGCAGAAATAGGTATTTTAACCTATTTCGGCGGTTCTGTAGTAGGATCCGCCGAAATAGGCTGTATTTTTTTTTGTTTTTTCCTTTCCAGCTTATTAATGCACCCAAATACACCACAAAATTAAACAAACCTGTAAAGACATTGTATAATGCTGCCACCACAGTGGGGTGCCTCAGTAGCATACTATAAACCCATAAAGCGGCCATAATCATCGGCACGCATCAATAAATGCAAGAAAGTAAGAAAATTCATAACAAAAATAAGGATTAGTTGTACACTTCACCACACTCTCACTCCACACCACACTCCATTACAATATACAATTCACTACGTTTCAATCTAATGAAATACATAATAACACAAGTAACGTTCAACGCAAACTAACTTAGAGGAATCAACTAAGTACGTCGATGGAGATAAATTCTGCCCAATCCTCGAGGATTTCATATGTGCCTATCTTCATAACTTCCAATGCCCACGATTTCTTCGAAAGCCTTGAACAAACAAAAATAAATAGTTAATGAGACACTACACAAAGAATGACAAAGAATAAAAATACATATAAACCAAGACTTTCAAAGATAGTTTTATACCATGTCCAATGATTTTTCTGGCAAAAACTTGGATGATGCTACTAAGTCATGCATAAACCTCATAACATAGTAACCACATTCTGATCCACCAGGCTGTACTGGACACTATACATTCACACATTACGTTATCAGTCATACTTGCAGGTCTACTATTAACATGTTAACTATTTGCACAAAATAAGTAAAACTACCTTCACTGTAGTCCAAGGGATGTTCTTCGGTGTCTTTTGCAATGCACGCAGTGCAGCTTGGAAGCCACTATATAATACACAAATTAATCAAATTTAACGAAACAATTTATTAAGTTATGACAATTGTTGTATAATTTAAATAGCTCACCTCTTTAGAGCCGCTGCTATCGCTGGCTTCTTGGCACTCGTACCAAGTGAGTCGAACTGTAAGACTCTCGGGTATTTCATGACCAAAACCAACAACGACCAATGACGACTGCTCACGTGATGAAAATTGAAATCATAACACGGATAACATAACTTATAAATAAAACGTAATAAGATATGGAAGTATGACTTACCCTTGATAATATGGCAGCATAATGTATGACTTGTCTGCACATTCATATATTGTGTTCGTCACGTACCGCAAAAGACTTTCAGGATCCATTGACATAGTCACTTCACTGCAAGTATCAGGGCATAGGAATCCGAAGCTGTTAGTCTGATGATCTCGTATCGCCTTGGAATGCACATGCCTGCACCATAAAGACAACAACATCAGTGAACGGCGTTAAAGTACAAAAACTAATTCAAGTATTTCATTAATATAGGAAAAGGTATGAGATCGCTCACATGCTAGCTGACTTCAGAATCGACACATTTAACCAGTCTCTCTTGAATACATCAACGAAGTCGGACATATATATATCGAACGTATGAGTCCGTCCTTCGGGTTCGTGATGGTGAAAAAGACCCTGGCTATCCTCCACTTGGATCCTATCACTCTGAGGTGACGTCATCAACAAGGCCGAGTGCAGAAGTCTCATGTTCTGTGACAACCCCTCCAATATGTTCTTCTCTACTAAAGCAGGTCTCATCATGAAATTGGAGGATGCCCCCGTGAGAGCTGGTGTGGCAACACTTTTTCCTTTTCCTTTAGAAGTTTTTTTCGACTTGACATTTTCCTAATTTGTTGATTAATTAAGTTTAAGTACTCACTCTAAACCATATACTAATTGAAATATCGGATAATTATAATTTTAGAGTAAGCGTTAATTGTGTTTACCTGGCCCGAGATTTTGACCCATGTACCCGGCCATTGGATTGTAGCTGTTTGAACAGAGCGAAGTATGTTTCTCTGTCCCAGAGGTACCGGTATAGCAACATCAGCATATTCTGTCACATAATCATCTACAAGCACCCGGACATACCCCTGCCGTAGTGGTTCACCGCCGACGGTGTCTGTACGAGATGAGGGAAACAATTTACCCCACGCCACCTTAATATCCTCACCTCCCATCGGCATGAACAGCGTGCATAAAACGGGTTCCTGAACATTAAGTAAAGAAGGGTTAAACGAACACAATCGAAGTAAATAGATGATAATAAATAATTTATTTTCTAAGTTAATGTGACTAACCTTAATAGATCCATATGGATATGGATCTATCGACTGCACACTACTCTGCCATACTGGTGTGCCCTCCTCCCTATCAGCTGATGGTGCATGGGCTGGTCTAGTCACCTCCTGACTACTACACATCTGTGAGCGTATTTTAGTCATCTCCTCTGCAACCAACTGCTGAACATTCTGCCTAAGCCTCTGCTCCAACTCAGCAGTAGCCTTCAAATGTTCCTCATAGCTGATCATCCTTCCTTGTGAGCCTTTCCTAGACCCCGGATTGCCAAAAGCTTGGCGGATACCAACTTGTCCACCAAAACCAATAGCGCGACCAGGATGATCCACCTTTCCAAGAGCACGAGAAAGGGGATCATATTGTCTGTTCGGAGCCCAAGAACCCTCAGTAACTTGAGATTGTAACTCTTCCTATAAAACACAAAATAACAAAATTCATTAATATACAGGTACACAAACAAATATTAAACTTATGAACCGAAATTAGATACCATTTGATTTATAATCTCTCTCGTGGCATCATCGTACTGAGGATTTTCCGGCGTCGAGTTTTTTGGCACTCGACTCAACTCCCACACCTTCATCCTTCTGTCGCTAGGAGCACATCCTGTGGAAGCAAGCCTTTTGCTCCCACTCTGGTACGCGTTCGGCAATGCTTTTACCACCTAAGTGATGTGGGTATAGATTTTTCTTCGCATTTGCCTGCTGTTTTGCACGAACCGCCTACAAATACATATGTAACGTGTAAGATACAAATAAGCAAATAAAACTGCCAAATGTATAAAAGACAGCGTTGAATATTAGCTCTACCTGGTACTCTGGCGTGTGACGATACTCCATAAACCGCATCCACTGCTCCTCAGTGATGCCCTCGTACGCCTCCCAGGGTGGCAGTTCATCGCCTCTTTCGGCATCATCCGATTCAGGGTCTTGATACGCAGCACCATGAATGTACTTGTCAGAGAGGCTTTTCCTATGGTCGCGGAACTGTCGCCCCATTTTTTTCAGTATATCCTCCTTAAGAGAAGGATCAATGCAGAAACGACTCTACATAAACAATTATTAGTCATTTAGTAACACAAGTAACGAGAAACTCTAAAATTATATAACATATTATAAAAAAATAACACACCTGAAGAAGCCCAAACATAGTGTCCTTCAATGATTGTGGCACTTGCTTCCAATTGTGATTTATGTCGCAGTAAGTCTTGACCAGGTGGCCAGCATATGCAGTATAATCATGCTTCCAATTACCGTATGGCTGGTTGAATTCATTGAACTGCAAAGGCTTCGTGGGGGGGGCCTTTAATTGCCTTCAGTGCACGGGTGGCACCTCTCTTCTTCACCTTCTGTCCGGAGGAGGAGGAAGCTGGTGGCTCTGTCGCCTGCTGTGATGGACAAGCTCATCCTCCGGTGGGTGAGGCTTCCCCTTCTTTCCTCCTCGTGTGGCCCGTTTTGCTGGTCTCTTCTGATGAGGATCAGCTTCTTCAATGGGCTGGTCCATAGGGTGATCAGCCACTGCAGTAAAGATAAGTTAGTCAAATTAATTGGATGAATTTATAATGTAAAGACAAATGTTGAACAAGTCAAGAAAATAGTAAACATAACATTACCATAAATACTTCTATGTTTTGGTGTTATCAACCCAAAAACCCTCGTCATGGTCTGATCGTGCATAAATCAAGTCGTTTTGAGTATCAACATTTAAATCCCGCAACCCCGTAGGAAACAATGTTGTTCCTTCAATCGTCTCATTCTCATCATCATCATCCTCATTTTCATTTTCAATCTGAACCGGTCTTCTACCTGGAAGAACAACAGACCATCTGGAGTCTTTTGGATCCTGAACATACCACACTTGGTCACAATCTTTTCCCATAACAAACTGATCATCCTTAAAACTGGCACGTGTGAGATCAACCAAGGTAAGACCTCCATCGTTTTGGATTCCACGTCGGTTGTCCACCCATTTGCAGCGGAACACTAAAAACGAATCAATATGGTAGTCTAGCTCCCAAATGTCCTCGATAACACCGTAATACCAACTGGAGCTCCTCACTGGTTGAGACTGGTTACCGATGTGGTACTCATTGAATGCCGCTTCTATTTTTACTCCACTGTTCTGGTTTATTGATTTAGCATCTTGGCGTGCAGTGTAATAAGTATACCCACTAATGTCATACCCCTCAAATGATACAACATTAGGTTCAGGTCCTATTGCCAAAAATCTGATTTCTTCATTGAGAACTTCTGAATTTGATGACGCTTTTTCAAAGACATAATATTTGAACCATTGGACAAACAGTCGGTTTTGTTCTTTCGTAAGCCAAAGATGGTTTCTGGTAGGATTTTGTTGTCTCAACTCATTCATATGAGTATCAAAGAAGGGTTCAACAGCCTCAAGGTGTTGTAACACAAACAGATGTGCTTGATGAATCAGTTGACTTGGTACTTGCACAATCTTTCTTCCAATGACACCTTTGCCTTTATATCTGCCGTAGTGTCTTGGTTTTGGGATACCGATTGATTCTGCTTCATTCAGATAATCAGTCACAAATTCTGTGACTTCCTCAGTCACCGTTGCTTCAATTATGCTCCCTTCTGGTCGATATCTATTCCTCATTCTACCCTTTAGAATACCCATGTATCGTTCAAAAGGGTACATGTAGCGTAAGTAGACCGGACCACAAAATTGGATCTCTTGAACAATGTGGACTATCAAGTGCACCATTATGTCAAAGAATGATGGTGGGAAATACATCTCTAATTGACATAATGTTACCACAATTTCACGTTGTAGATCATCGAGAGAGTTTACATCAATTACCTTGCAGCAGACAACATTGAAGAAGAAACACAATCTGGTTAACGCATTTCTGACATCATTTGGCAATATCCCACGGATTGCTACTGGCAGAAGATGTAACATCAATACATGATAATCGTGAGATTTCATGCCTAACAGTTTCAAATCCTTCATTGATACAATATTCTTCCAGTTTGAAGAATATCCAGATGGTACTTACCGAGTGTAGACATTTACAGAAGCTGATCTTCTCATTCTTTGAAAGTGTGTAGCATGCAGGAGGTAGGTATATTCGTCTCTCATTCTCCTGTGGGTGTAACTCTTTTCTTATACCCATGGCTTGCATGTCTTTTCTCACTTTCAATCCGTCTTTCGTTTTGCCGGGTATGTTGAGCAAAGTCCCACTCACTGCCTCACCAACATTCTTTACGATGTGCATGAAATCCAAACAGTGTCTGACAGGCAGGTGACGCCAATACGGTAAATCCCAGAAGATAGAGCATTTTTTCCAAATGTTCTTTGCCGGTTTGATGTGTTTCCAAAGACGTTCACAATGTCCTTAACCTTTGCATACACTTCCTCAGAGGTCAAAGGTAGACGGGCCACTCGAGTCTCGGCCTCACCATTGAACAGTTTCTTCTTCTTACGATAAGGGTGATCTTCAGGTAGAAAACGTCGATGACACATGTAAACATTCTTACCACAATTTTGTAAACGGTCCGAACATGTGTCATCCTCGCACACCGGACATGCAAATGTTCCTTTCACAGTGTATCCAGACAAGTTCCCGTATGCAGGGAAATCGTTGACCGTACAGAACAACAACGCCTTGAGCGTGAAATTTTCCCTTGCATAAGCATCATACACAACGGTTCCCTCATTCCACAGCAACTTCAAATCATCAATCAATGGGGCGAGGTATACATCAATATTATTACCTGGCTGCTTGGGGCCAGATATCAAAAGTGATAACATTATGTACCTGCGTTTCATACACAACCACGAAGGCAAATTGTAGATCACTAGTAAAACGGGCCAAGTACTGTGTTGACTGCTTAATGTGCCGTACGGGTTCATCCCGTCAGTACATAGCCCAAGCCTCAAATTCCTATCTTTACCTCCAAAATGTTCTTTGAACCGTCTATTGATGTTTCTCCACTGAGGTCCATCTGCTGGATGTCTTAATTTCTCATCACTCTTTCTACCCTCTGCGTGCCATCGTAAGTTCTTTGCATCTTTCGGATTCGCAAACAACCGTTTGAATCTGGGTATAATCGGCAAATACCACAGTAATTTAGCTGGAGGGCTTTTTTTTTAACGGAAGAGTACTCACCATCTTTATGCTTATACCGGGACAGCTGACATTTCGGGCAAGTGATGTGCGTATTCACCCCTGTACAACACACAGTTGTTTGGACACGCGTGAATTTTTTTGTACTCTACTCCCATTGGACACACCCATTTCTTTGCCTCATAGGTGGTGGTAGGGAGACCATTCTCATCCGGTAGCATATCATGAATCAGCTCGAGGAATGCCGAGAAACCTTTGTCACTCAATCCATATCTTCCCTTCAGGTTGAACAAATTCAATATAGCCGTCAATTTCGTGTACTTAGTGCACGTAGGATACAATGCCGTCTTGGATGCGTCCAACAACCTTTGATACTCATCCGGTCGATCGACAAAATTATTCTCAACGTTATCAAGCATCTCCATTATTTGCTCATCATGATAAGTCGGTTCACTGTCATTGACTCCGGAAGCATTTGGGATCGGTTCCGACTCGACAAAATCAAATGTGTGGTCGGTTCTCATCCTCTCCCTTTCATTAATGTACGAGGACCCGACATTATGTTCAACACTTTCTCCATGAAAAATCCATCTCTTATAGTGTGGCATGAAACCGCGAGTCTTCAGATGGAATTCAATTTCCACAATGTTTGAAAATTTCCTTAAGACACCGCAGTCAACACAAGGACAAGGTATTTTCTCCGCCTTTGTCATGTCCTTGTGCTGCACTGCCGCTTTGCAAAACTCTTTCAACATGTTGCGATAGTGATCCCCTCGCTCACCGTACATCCAGTCACGCTCCATACTTTATTTGAAATACAAAACGGTACGGTTAATGAAGCGTGACTGTATGCATATTAAATAAGCTAGCTACTCTAACTCTAAGGTTTCAACCTAAATTATATACTAGCACCTATATTATCTGAATACATAATCTCAATGATCAACAAAAAGCAAAGTTTAGTAGCTTACTTGTACACAGAAAACAAAACAACAACGGTGATGGAAGAAGGTGGAAAATAAGAGAGGTGGTTCACGGACTTAAATGTGGTGAGACCTGATAAAGACAAAATTTAGATATTGTTATACATATACACATACATCAAACAATATTAATTACAAAGAGATTTTGTTAAAAAAAATCAGCATGACATTTGCATAATTTTATCTATCCCATGCTTATTATTAAGCATTCCAATCATACAACAACACAAATTTCCATCACAAATCAAACTAATACCAAATTTCAATATTTGGTGGAAATACAAAGTGTAAAAGAGAAAAAGAAAAGTTAGATTATATTACCGGTTCTTCCACTCCGCTTTCAATATACCGTGCAATGAATGGGGAAATCTTAAGCACTTCTCTATAGATAGAATAGAAACTCATTAGTTTATGTATGTTAATTGTTCGTATTAGGATTGAAAAATATATAATAAGCTAAAAAGATGAAGATGTAAGTTGAGTATATTACGGGTTCACAAATGAAGTGTATTCAGCCCCGTACGACTTCAGTCTGGTGAGCCCATTTAGTGATTTCCCCCTACAAAGGCATAACCACACAAAATGAGTAAAAACACAAAAATAAAACACAAAAATAAAACTATAAAATTAATTAATCCACTCGAGAAAAAATAAAACGCAAATAAAATTGAAAAAAATTATTAAAATTCTTATCAAGTAAATATATCCTAATTGAACTAAGAGAAAAGATAAATGTAGTACATACTATTAAACCTACAGAATTAAATTTAAAAGCTAAAAAAAGAATTATGTAACTTAATACTAAACCAATTCAAGTAATGACAAGATAAATAAAATAAACAAAGCAAACCGTAAAATCAAAAACAAAAAGCAAAAAAACAGAATACATACTAAAAGTCTAAAACGAAAGCAGCGTAATCCTAACTAATCAAATTTGACGTATAATTAAACAAAGTAAAAATAAAACAAGAATAAAATAGAGTAATGAAAAAAACACATAACAAAATTTAAAAAAAAAGAAGCAAATTAAAACTTAGCATGTAAATATATCCTAATTGAATTAAGAGAAAAGATAAACGAACTACATACTATTAACCTACATAATTAAATTTGAAACCTAAAAAAAAGAATTATGTAAACCTAATACTAAACCAATTCAAGTGATGACAAAATAAACAAAATAATTTTCAACACTCTTGCTCTAGTTTCTTTTTTCCTCAACTCAAGTCATCTAATTTCTAGGACAATTTTGACAGAGTTTCCCCTATAATTTTAGCATTGCCCACACACAATTTCAGCTCACCAACTCATTTCTAATATCCACAACAATCTTAATCACTAACACACATTAAATTCTGCACAAACTCATCTATTTCCCCTTGGATTCCAAGTCCTTTAATCATCATTTTATTAACACTAAAACAACTCAATCTCTTCATCATACAATAACACCACTAATACTCAAAGCAATGTAAATTCCTCATATTCAAGCAATTAAAAACGAAAAGCAAAACGCAAAATCAAAAACGAAAAGCAAATAATCCGAACAAATACTAAAAGTCTAAAACGAAAGCAAGCTTAATCCTCACTAATCAAATTTGATGTATAATTACACAAAGTAGAAATAAAACAAGAATAAAAGAAAAGTAATGAAAAGTAAAAATCAAAAACAAAGGCACAACCACACAAAATGAGCAAAAAACCACAATTATTCACTCAAACATTTTGTCGAGCACCTTGTGTGCACATATAATTTCACTTCTACAATACTACATATATACACAAATTTCATACACTCCACTAATACAATCATATCCACATTCACATTCAACCACAATTACACCAACAATCACAATAAATCCATAAATTTAGCTCAAAATCGAATTACCTTCGATACTCCCTCAAATAGCCTGCTGCTCCTCCTCTTCTGTTCGATTTCGCCGGCACCAACGACCGGAGTGACGACGCGGCGGCGACAACGCGGCGGCGACGACAAGGCGGCGCGGACGAGGTGCGGCAGAGCGGAAGGAGGTGTCGGAGTCGCTCTTCTGTTCGACTTCGCAGCAGCAGCGGGAGCAGGATTGAAGGCGTCGGGGTGAAAATGAGAGAATTAGGGTAGGGGTTGTTAATAAAGGATCTATTTCGGCGGTTCTTATGTAAGAACCGCCGAAATAGATCGCCGCTATTTTTTTTTTAAAAGAGACCCTATTTCGGCGGTTCTTATGTGATTTCATATGTATGGGATTTCTTTGTTCATCTGTATAGACGATGAGTAGGGTTGTCAAAATTTTTGTGCTGATATTAATTTAAATTAACGTTCTTTTGGTAATTTCAGTTCCTAATAATTAGCAGATATACTTGGTTGATTTATCTCTATATAACCTGTTGTTACATATACGAGCATATCTCATCTGTTTTTCTTTCTTATTTTGTTTTGTTGCATACCGTATTTCCAAAAAATATTTACTTATAAACTCTTGTTACGTTGTAAATTGTTATATATAGGGTCAATTGACTCTGAAGGAAGATCCCATTAGCCTAGAGGCAGCGTCTGGTTCAGTGTCGTCTGATAAAAAAAAAGGGTACTACAGGTGAAAGGTAATGCATCAGTCCTTGTAGTTCTTGATGTTTTTTCTTAATCTTTTTTTAATTTGTTAACGTGTCTTTATCACAAAATTTTCTCTTTGTTCGATTTATGTAACAAGAAATAGTGGGACAATGACACATCGATGTTGAAATGTTACACCCTGCATGACCTCACCACGTCTCCACCAACAGAGACGTTGTGTATGGAAATGATGGACGTGGTGGACCTTGAAGATTCAAGGTCTCCACTCACATTTTATAATGGTGAGGGTAGGACTATACCAATACCTATCGGTGAGGGTTGTAGCCACAAACACACAAACCCTTGAAATACGCAAAGAACGATCTGCTAGAGTCTCCCTTCCCACCGGATGCGTTCCCGTTGAACCCCATACGAGAAACTGAGAAAGACCGAGCTCCAAGAAGAAAGGAAACTGTGGGAGAGAGTACTAGTTGATGTTGATCATGCTGATTCTGATGCTGATTTTGGAATAAGCTCTAACGAAGCTTTGTTTGTTTGATAGTTTAGAAGTTTTTTTAAAGACATTTAGAATTTACTGTTTAAGTTGTTAGTCTTTGAGTTTTGGTTACCGGATATTTTATTGTGTTTTTAGACATGATGATTTCTATTGCTGGATTTAGATGTATATCTGGATATTTTGTGTTATTATATTTGAACTTATTGCACTTTAATTTTCATCAAAATAAATATTTTGGAGTTACATCTGTTATGTTAATATGTAATTTAGTCAACTATTACAACCAATTTGGTTTTATTTAAAAAAAAGAAGAAAAAAAAACTTTAGAATACAGTTCCAGTACGCTGCGAATACGAGCTCAACTTGACACTAGTCAATGTCTCTCATAGCAATTAAGTTTACTGTGCATCGGATTTTTCCCGTTATTGTTGTAATCCATCCCCTTGTCCCATCTTTCTTTTTGAGCCCGTTATATATTGGGCCTTCATAGATTAATCTTGGGCTAGAAAGATATATAATAACGGTCTTGTGCCACGAAAGCCTGCTAGCCTTATATATATAGAATATTACCTCAGTTGTACGTTAACTGTAGAAACGTTTTGAGATAAAGAAACCCGTACACAACTTAGTTATTCATACAAATGTTTGTTACAAAAACAAAAAAAATAAAAACTTATTGATACAATGCAACACTACAGAAATTGAATCAATCTATATTTTGGAATAATTTGAATTTTGAATCGGTAGTACTCATACTACTACTTATTTTATATTTCAGACAATCTAGCTAGTTATATACTAACATTTATCTTAAATAGTAAGAATACAATTTAAATAATTTGGAACAGCAGCAATTAATTAAACAATTGGCTGGCGCCTGGGCCGGAGTATTGAGTTGGTAGTAATTCCCATGCGCATGCGATCATCTAATTAATTAATTAACATGGCGGCATATCAGGAGGTGGAGGTAATAATTGCTGATTAAGCTCCTTGCCGTTGTTGACAATAAACGCCATATCCATACCCCACGATAAGTGACGGTCTAGATGACAATGAAGGAACCAAACTCCTACATATAATTCCAGGATGCAAAGTCAGAATATTATTATATAATTAATGAAATTTGAGAAACTTGAAATTAATTAATGTGAAATTAATTAAGTAAAATAAGTTACCTGGATTGTCAGCTCTGAATCTAATTGCAGCCCATCCATTATAAGGTACTGCAATAGTATTCTGAAGCGGAGGATCAATAAGATTATAATTGAGAGGATCTTTATCCTTATCAAAATTACCAAATCCCCAACCAACAACGTAGAAACTATAGCCATGTAAATGCATGGGATGATCCGATCCAGACACAACATTAGTCCCTTGAAAAACAAGCTCAACTGTATCATTATAATTCAGCGTTTTGATTTTGGTGCCACGAGATGGTATCTCATATTCCAGCGGCAGATACTGAGCTGTATAGTTGAATACCAAGGGTGGGAAATCAGGGAAATCGTTAGTGTAGACGTTATTGATACGATGATAGTAGGCTTGAAGTATATCAATGGTTGGATCAACGAAGCTGATATTGTTTATGCTTGAAGCGAGTCGGGTTGTGTTTGGACCTTGACAAGTGGAGTTATCGGATGATGGGTCGCATGGGTAAGCGTTGACTGAGAGGGTTGTGAAGAGTTTTGTGTTGATTGTTGTTGGGACTTGGCAGGGGTGGGTTTGGGAATCGAGGCTGCGGAGACGACCGGTGAAGAAAGCGGAGGATTGAGTGTCGTTATGGGAAGGGAGGGATGGGAGGGAGGGAGTGGAGGTGGAGTTGTGGTTGTTGTATTCGATGATGGCGGTTGTGGTTGTGTTGTCGTAAGCAATGTCTGGTGTGCTCTCGAGAGCGGAGGCGGCCATGTAATAGCGGTGAGATGGGGATTGGTTTGTGGTGAGGAGGACATCAATGGTTTGTCCTGGAGAGATTGTTATGTATGAGGAAGTGAAGGGTTTTGTGTAAGCGGCGTCAGTTGCTACGACTGTTAAGTTGTGATTGGAGATGCCGAAGAAGAGAATGTTTTGGAGTGCCGCGTTGATGAGACGGAGAAGGTAGGTTTTGCCGTAGTCCACTTTCAGCTTGTAGGTATCTGTTTTGTTGATATTGTGTCAGTTAATTACGCAGTTTTTGTTATACTTAATTATATTAATATGCAGATACGGTGGTATGGTAATTAATTGAATAGTAGTATATATTATAGTAGTGATACTTAACCAACCTTGGTTAGAACAAGGGTAAAGATCACCAGGTTGACCGTTGATGGTGTATGCATCAGAAGAATTAGGGTCACCGCCACTCCTAAGAAAAGAGTAGTAGAGTTGTTCGATGTCTGTTTTCCACCATTCACCTGCATATTAAAAAAAAAAAATGTGAAGTAGAAGGCTAGTTTAATAGTACTAATTTTTTCTTTATTACTATTATTCGCGACAAAAAAGAGTTGTATTGTATGATTATTAACATTATCAATTAATTAGTAATATGAGTGACTGACTAACCCAGGATGACTGGGATTTCAGCGTGGGGTTTAGGAAAGGGATAATTAGTCCCTTTCTTAGGGTAGATGACGATGGCCCCATGCACTGTGGCTCGTGTCCAGTTACTGTGTGCGTGCCACCACAGAGTGCCTTCCTCCGTTGATAGTACAACTTTCTGCCGGAACTTACCGCCGGGTGGGATAGGGCACTGGGTGATGTACTCCGGCCCGTCTGACCATGGATACCTAGGTTGTTTCACTCCATGCCTAGAATATTACATGTTAAGTATTAATTTCTTCTAAAAACAATAGTAGTAGTATTGTTAATTGATGATGTAAGCTAGCCAATTTATGATAATCAGGAAAGAAAAAACCATATCTCGGCTAGGGTTTGAAAAAATTAATCAGCTTTATGTACGTGTAGGTGTAGGTGTAGGTGTAGTTAGGTACCAATGAACTGTGACGTTGTAAGTTCCCTTGTTGCATACGTCGACGATGATGGTATCTCCTTTGTGCGCATATATGGTTGGACCTGGAAACTGTCCGTTGACTGCCAGGATCTTCTTTGTGCTGCATAGCTTCGTGAATGTTGTTTCTTGCAGCTACATTATAATTTATAAAGTAGGAATATTAGAATATAGAATCATGATTAATGAAGCTCATCATGAAGATAACTAGCTATATATATCATTTCTACCCTAGCTAGCTAGCTAGCTATTAATTAAGTTGCACATGCTTAATTGAATGCAAGATTAATCACCTCGAAACGATAATGTTTCAAGGAATGAGAGTAAGGGAAGCAAGCTGCGATCGCAAGTAAGAAAGTTTGAAAGATAATGAGCTGCTGCTTGGATTTCTTCATCTTGTAGTTGATAGTCGTCATATAATATGCATGCAACTCCTAGCTAGATTGAGGTATTTATAGATAAAAAATAAAGAACCCAAAGGGGTTGCCTTGCCGAGAATCAAACTTTGAATAGATATGATGGATGGTCCGACGTGTGACCTGATCAGATCCAAACCACCGAGTAATTGGTCAAGAATAATCAAGTGACCAATTGAAGACAAAAAAAGTCTAAGCGAGCTAGTCGCCATCACTACGTACGTACCAAAACTTTTCTAGATTTTTTTTTTATAAACTAAATTAAAATTTTAGCTCAAAATCAATAATATGGATATTGTTATAAATAGATATATGTATAGTGGACTCCATATCTTTATGTAATTAGGGTTTCCCCTTGTATCTAACCCTCTATAAATAGAGGCCTTGTATACTCATATTGAAATAAGAAGATCAGTTGCCCCCTATCTTGTGTCTCTCTGCAATTTCTTTTCCTCTCATTTACAACAGATATATCATTTGACTTCAATTTTTAACATATAAAATAAAATAATTTTAAAATTTTAAGTTTTACATATCATTTCTTACATGATAAACTATATATTACAAACTTTAGTTTTATAAAATTATTTTATCTTATATGTTTAATATTGAAATAGAAAAACATGTCATAAAACAAACATGACGGTTAATTCAGAACGCAGGAAATATATATTAAGTCGGATGTACAAAGTTTATATTCTACTTGTTGTCGTTGTTATCCAATCTCCAATGATCTTGCAAGCTAGCCACTTGTTTAAAGTTCCACATACGTACGTATATGCATGGATCCTTCGCTTCTCCACGCAAATATCCAACTTTGACGCTTTCCATCTGGAAATTTGGCACATATGGAAAATGTCATATTGTAAATTTATTAATTAAATTCTGACATCACTGAAAGTTTAACGTTGTTAAAAGTCATAGATTTCCATGCACACGATCATAAGCCGCTGCATGTGTTTCAGCCTTCTGGATCTGATCAAGTCAGTCTTGACTTTTAAGAATGTCGACAAAGTTAATACTACTACATATGGTCATATATATATGGATCATTAATTGGTGTAATTAATATGATTATTTTCCGTATACGCGTGCGTAGGTGAAACCATGCATAATGTACAATTAAGGAAATTAATTATGGAGATAAATTAATTGTTATCTGTTCTGGGTCAGAATAAAAAAGATCATCAATCTTCAAGATATCTAAGTAATTACTCAATTTGCTAGGCAGCTATATATAACTTATTCACGCTCCTAAAATACTTCACTTCAAGTGGCAAATCTCGATTTGTTGGGACATCGTTTTGATATTCATAACTTTCCTGTTCTAAAACAAATTACATATAATTTTCAAATATACATCCACAATAACTTAATTACAAAGCAATAATTGAAAATTTTAAGTATACCGTAACTTAAATATGACTCACAAGATTTATACCAGATATCAGTAGGACTACTGTCGATTGAGACCTAACATATATTATAAATGCCTTTATAAGAACGCAACTTTTTTTGTTATTTGCAGTGAAAAGCAACGTCAGTGACTTCTCTAAAACAATGATTATTATAAGCTAGCCCGGTGTCTCTAACTAGGGATGTCCAAAAAATTCAAAAACCATGGTATTCGGCCGAAATTGAAATGAATTGTACTTGTTTTCAGGTTAACTGTATCGGTTCAATGTTCAATTTATATAGCTAGAAAAACGCCTACAAAAACATATTCTGCCCGTTGAGGATAGTACGCGCTCCACACGCCTTTAACCTCTCCTCCCCTGGCGATTCCTTCTCCCCGACACCTCCCCCCCTGGTTCGCGGCTTCGCCGGTTTCCTCCCCTCTTCCCTCCGCTTGGTGGCGCTCCCGACGCTAGGCTCGCCAGAGCCGCCCCCACCTACCGGAGCTCCCTCCCGCCGTCGTAAGCCATGGGCAAGCGGAAGCTCAACACCCGGTCGTCCTCTGCCCAGGAGACTCCCGTCGCCGATGCCCTCTGCCCCGTCGCCGGTGAGCCAGCTCCGCCCGAAGTGGCTTCTCCCTCCCCTCTGGTGGCTACTGTCCCGGCGATTGATCCCCCTCTGGCAACGTCTGAGTTGGTCCCTCCCCCCTCTGCACGCGTCGATGTGTTGCGCCCCCTCCCCGATCTGCACGGTGGTCCAGTGGCGGCTGGTGGTGTGCCTCTAGTTGAAGAAGCTCCAGCCATCTCCCTGGTGGTCGACCTGGATGCGCCTCTGACAACCGGTGCTCCCAACCCCGAAGCGCCAAGCGTGGAGCTGCCTCTGGTGCTGCGCACATCCCCCACGCCAGCAGTCAACAGAATGGGGCGGTCTTGGCTCCTCCCTAGTGCCGTCCTACTGCATGTTCCAAGTCGGCGGGCCCACGAGGCTTCTGGTCAAATTAAAGGTCGTATCCCTAACCCTCCCTCCTTGGCTGCCACCGGGTCCTCCGACCCGGCATCTTTTCTAGAAATATTGCTTGCTAAACAGAAATATTCTGCTGGTATGACTTTGAATGATGATCCCTGTGTTGAACAAGGGGACGACCCCTTTGTCACTATAGATGAGGAGGATTTGAGTTCTGAAATTGAATACTGGAAGCACTCCCTCGTAGGACACCTCTGGGGAAAGAAATTTGGGTTTAACCTAGTGAGAGACTTTGTGAGACGGGCGTGGAGTTTCGTTCCCACCCCCCAGATTCTGCTTCATGAAGAGGGTTGGTACATGTTCAAATTTGACAAAGAAGAGGACCTTGAGTTGGTCCTAAGCAAAGGCCCCTGGCTCTTAAACTCCTCCCCCTTAGTGTTAAAAAATGGTGCTCTGATATCTCTTTTAATCCCAAGGACCTGAACCGCATCCCGGTGTGGATCCAACTGCCCAGACTCCACATCAGCCTATGGTCCCGCTCGAGTCTTAGGAAAATTGGATCTAAGCTAGGCTCTCCTTTATATACTGACCAGTCCACTGCTGATAAATCCCGAATTTCCTATGCTAGGATTCTAGTGGAAGTAGATTTTAACCAAGATCTGGTAAGAGAGGTGGAGATCCGTACTCCTAGGGGTGCTATCTTTCAGCCTGTTGTCTATGAGTGGGAGCCAGTTTCCTGCTCCTCCTACAAGCAGTTTGGCCACCCTTCCCACCGTTGCCCCTCCTCTCAGGTTCCCCCAGCCCCTTTAGCGTCTCGCCACCACAGAACCAGGAAAGCCCCCCCGCCTTCCTCTAACCCTCTGCCCATCCTTCCTACTCCAGCCCCTCCTAAGACCCAGGCGTTAGCTATCTCCCCGGTAAAGGGTTTAGCCCAAACCACTGAACCTAAAGGCCCCTCCTCTGCCCCCGCCTCCCCGTTGGCACCCAGACCCCTTCTTACCAAATCTCCCTCCTTGTCCTCCATCTCCCCGAAGGCCATGTCCCCTTCCCTCCAGCTCGTCCTCGAGTCCCCCATCCCCGACCCTTGGCAGCTAGTCCCTTCAAGGGTTACGCTTCCTCCTCCCACTCCCTTGGCTGCTCCCCCACTCCAGCTAGCTAACTCCTTCTCCCCATTTGCTCTTGGGCCAGACATTATGGCCTCCCCCTCTACCCTTTCCTCCATCCCCCTATGAAGATTGCCATTTGGAATATTAGGGGCTGTAATGACCCCACTAAGCTCCGCGAAATTAAGCTGTTTGTTAGGGCCCATAACCTCTGCGTCCTAGCCCTCTTGGAAACCAGGGTTTCGTCTCACAACTCTCCCTCTATCATCTCCCGCCACTTCCCCTCCTGGAATCTGCTCCACAATTACCCTGCCCATCCCAACGGGCGTATTTGGATTCTCTTCGACCCTACTCTTATTAAGCTCTCTCTCCTGCTCTCCTCAGCCCAAATGCTTACTTGCCTAGCCTCCCCCCTAGGCTCGCATCCCTTTACCCTCTCTGTGGTGTATGGCCACAACAACCCGGCTATCCGATCTCATCTTTGGTCTGAAATAGAGGATCTTAGCGACACTAACCCTGGGCCGTGGATGGTTGCTGGGGATTTTAATAACATTCTCCATGCTGGAGACATGCAAAGCTGCAGGCCCGCCTCCCTAAGGGATTACGCGGACTTCGCTAACTGTGTCACTACAGCTGAGCTAAATGACTTGCGCTATTATGGGCGTTTCTTCACTTGGTGGAATAACCAGTACAGTCTTGACAGGGTTCTGGGGAAAATTGACGTGCCATTGTGAATGAAGCTTGGATTGCTACCTTCCCTCTAAGCTACTGCACTTTCCCTCCCCGCTCATATCCGATCACAGCCCCATTATTATCAGTTTCCCCCGTCCAACTCCCCCTAAGAAGTGCTTCAAATTCCTTAATCTTTGGGCTAGGGATCCCTCTTTCCTCACCATAGTCAGCAATATATGGAAAGTCCCCATCGATGGGAGCAGAATGTTTTCTTTTGTCAAGAGGCTTCGCCTTCTCAAAAGAGATCTCTCTTCTCTTCACAGAAACGAATTTAGCTCTCTTTCCCGTAAAGCTCATGCTATTAGGGAGGATCTTACTGACATCCAGGAGAGTCTGGATAAAGACCCCTGGAACCCTTCCCTGATCTCTAAGGAGAAGTCGCTCCGCTATGATCTCCGCAAGCGCAACCTCCAAGAGCTTATGTTCCTCCGGCAGCTCGCTAAGATCCGTTGGCTCAAGCAGGCCGATATGAACACAACATTCTTCCATAGAGCCATTAAGGCTAGACGCAACAAAAACTCCATCGCCACTATCACCAATGATCTTGGGCTGGACCTTTCCGACCCGGACGACATCGCAAACTGCCTCATCTCCCATTTCAAGGGTCTCATGGGCACAAGGTCCCCTCCCCCTTGCTCCCTCTCTGATCTCAATCTGGACTCCTCTAGAACCCTTACCCCCTCCAGCTGGCCTCCCCTTCTCAGGCCTGTGGATAACGCTGATATTAAGTCTGCCCTTTTTTCCATTGGAGACGACAAGGCCCCGGGCCCAGACGGTTACACATCCAAATTTTTCAAAGCAGCGTGGCCCATAGTCGGCGAGGATCTTAGCTTAGCCATCAAAACCTTCTTTCGGACTGGTACCCTGCTTAAGGAGATCAACTCGACCCTTATCACCCTCATTCCGAAATCTGACGCTGCTACAACTCCTAGTGACTATAGGCCTATCTCTTGCTGTAATACGATCTACAAAATCATTAGCAAAATCCTGGCTGACAGGCTTAAAGCAGTCCTTCCCAACATCATTAAAAATAGCCAGGGAGCCTTCATAAAAGGGCGCCTCATCTCAGACAACATCCAGCTATGCTCATGCCTAATGAAACACTACCAAAGGGCCCAGATCTCCCCCCGCTGTATGATGAAAATGGATATAAGGAAAGCCTTTGATACGGTTGACTGGCCCTTCCTTCGTGATACGCTGTCCTTTCTTAACTTCCCCCCCGTATTTACCGATAGGATCATGCAATGCGTGTCCACCACATCGTACTCCATAAACCTGAATGGTTCCCCGAAGGGTCTCTTTAAAGGGGAGAGGGGTCTGAGACAAGGGGACCCCCTTTCCCCCTATCTTTTCGTGCTTGTCATGGACATGCTTTCCCGCTTGCTTGATCAGCTCCCCCATGAAACTGGCTTCAAATACCACCCCTCTTGCAAAACCCTCAGCATCTCACACCTCTTTTTTGCTGATGATGTCCTATTGTTCTGCAGAGGAGACCAATCCTCCATCTCCCTAATGCTCAATAAGGTCAACCTCTTCTCTGAAGCCTCAGGCCTTAAACTTAACCCCTCCAAGTGTGACATTTTTCTTGGTGGGGTCAGTCCCTCTGAGACTAACTCGATCCTCTCCCTTACAGGCTTCAATCAGGGCTCCTTCCCCTTCCGATACTTGGGTATTCCCATCTCGGCCAGAAAACCAACATCCTCAGACTTTGCCCCTCTAGTAGACAATATTCAGAAGGCTATTTCCTCTTGGGGTGGTAAGCATCTATCCTTCGCGGGGCGCCTCACTCTGATCCAAAGCACCCTGTTTGGTATTCTTGGTTTCTGGGCTTCGTCCATTGTCATTCCCAAAAATGTCATCCAAATCATTGTCAGGAAGATTCGTTCCTTCCTCTGGTCCGGGGACTCTGCCAGCAACCCCACCCCTCCAGTGGCATGGAATTCCACTTGCCATGATAAAAGGAAAGGGGGGCTTGGCATAAAGGATATATTTAAATGGAATATGTGTTTTCTCTTAAAGAACATTTCTGGCGTAATACATAACTCTGAGAGACTGTGGATCCAATGGATCCATAGTGTCTACCTGGGGAGCTCCAGCGTCTGGACTAGCACTTCTCATGGGGAGGATCCGTGGATCTGGAAATCCATCCTAAAAGCAAGAGACTGGTGGATCCTGCAATGCGGATCTCCCCAAGACGCTATCTCGCTTTTCCTCTCCTATCCTCCTCGTCTCCGTGTCAACACCGTTTACCAAGCTGTGTCTTCCCCCATTAGGCAATTCCGCTGGTTTAATATATGTTGGAAGACCTGGGCGCTTCCCAAGGCCAAATTTATCCTTTGGGTCACTCTAAAAGGTAGACTCAAAACTAGTGATAAACTGCAATCGTGGGGCATTAGCCTAGCTAACAGATGCTGGCTCTGTGAGCAAGCTCTAGAGACAAGTGCGCACCTCTTCTTTTTTTTGCAGGACTACTTGCAGGATCTGGTGGACTATCTGTGACTGGTTGGGGATCCCCACCAACAGGTCGAGCCTTCGAAGTTGCGCAGCCTGGATATCTCACTACTGCAAGAGGAAAAGACCAAAGGACTCTGTCCGACGAGCAGCCATCGCAAATGTAGTCTACTTCATCTGGATCGAAAGATGCAGGAGAGCCATGACAAGTCAGGCGCGGACCCCCGCCCTTATCATTGCCGATGTGAAGGCCGCGACGAAAGCCTCCATATGGACTAAGTTCTCCCCCAACCGAGATGAAGCCTGGCTCAACCGGATCCTTGAGTCCTAATCAGTTGTCTTATCTATGTAGCCACCCCCCCTTTTTTCTTTTCTCTTGCGTTAATGTTGTATCAGGTCGGCCTTCGCCACCTCTTTCGAATTTGGTGCCTATCTAGCTGTTTTGTATATCCTTAGCTGTTAAAACACTACCATTTCTTATCAATATATAGTTCACCATTTATTCAAAAAAAATAACTGTATCGGTTCTTGCGGTATGGTTAACAGAACCGTGTCAATTGACCGGTTTCGGTTTCGGTAACGGTATTGAATTTTCCAGAACGGTTAACCGATTATATAAACAATCAAAATCTTCAAATATTAATGTTCACCTCATATAATAATTAATGTTAGCTATTGAGTGAATATGCACACTATTATAGTTTTTGTCACATGTGTTTGATTTGTCACTCATGATTTAGGTGAATGATCAATGTTGTACTATAATATTAATGGTATGGTTCTCTTCAATAAAAAAATACACGGTTACAAAGTTAACCAATAAAACCGAACCGAAATAAAGGTTAACCGGTCTAAACGGAATGGTAATGAATCAAGTTTTAGAAAACCAAATTAAACGGTTAACCGAATCCGATTAACTGATCTAAATAGAAAGGTAATATAACTGGATTTTAAAAAACCGAAGACCCGGTTAATTAAAATCGGTTAACCAAATAAGACGGTTAACCTACAATGCGCAGTCCTACTATCTACCGAACTGTCACCTGAATTTAATGACCAGCCACCAATCGTCCAAATAAAACCAAGAAATCAATCGATATGTTTTCTTATGAGATTAAAAGAAAAAAAATGCATATCGATCTCTTTGAATTTATATGCTAAGCTATTGTTTATCTTTGTTTTTTTGAATAAAAGGGCTCTACACAAAATAATGGAGTGGAGTTAAAAGTCTTGTCTCGCTTACTGAACATCAACATAGACTAGTAGAAGAAGGTTGGCTATTGTGGATGAAGTCAAAATTGCCACCCAGATGGCTAGGCCATTGAGAGTGCACGGAAGATCATGGAGACCTCGTCAGCCACCTTTGGGCTCGACAAATTAAGCCTAATGAAGAGAATCAACCTAAGGACAAGACCCAATGGCATAAGGAACCTGAGCAAATAGAGAAAAATGGAATCCATCCGGAGATGGAGTTGGGTGGACCCGTGAAACTGTTTCCTCCAATGTTCTTATCCTCTGTCTTGAGAAAAGTGTGATAATCTACACTATGAAGAGTATGACAACATAAGAAGTATGGTAAGGACTAAAATCTAAAGGAGAAATAATACATGTTATATGCAGGTCACCAGTTGAGTTTTTGGCAGTTTTTCGCTCTGAAGTGAGAAGACCAATTTCTTAGAACGTCAAAAGTTGAATAAGGAAGAATGAAAGGTACTTGAATGGAGTGAGGAAGAACCTCTAAGGGGACGAATCACAAGTGTCGCAATAAGGGGAATCTCCCCTCAAGCCTGGACTGTGGAATCGGTTAAGGCGATCTTGGCACGAGTCGGGAAACTTCTGGAGATCGAGACGATTATGGAACGAGTGCTGAAACACCTGGATGTGTTCCTTAAGATTGAAACTTACAACGCCAAAGTCATAAATAAGAACGTTGAAGTCATCTTTGATGGGATAACCGCTAAGGTGGGGATTATAGAGTTTTGGACGAATGAGCTTAGTGTGAAATATAGTGGATCAATTTCGGCGGAGGGAGACGAAGACCTTGGTAGTAATTCTTATTGTGGCACCGGAGCCATGGATGGTGGTGCGAGGCGTCCCAGTAACAAAAATCATGAGTCACACGTAGTGGCAGTAACGAACCACCTAATTGTAGAGGTGTCGTCATTAGTGCATGGAATACTGCAATGCTAGTCAGAAAATCAACAACGTTGGCAGCGGAAAGAAGAGTTAACTTATCATCTCCCCATGTACAAGCATACGTACACATGAAAGGTATGTTTATTCACGTGATTGTAAACACTGGAAGTGAGAAAGTCAGAAGAAAAGTAGACTAGGTGATAGGTGGCATGAGAAACTGGAAAAGCAGCCTAGGGACTGATTTTATTCATGAGAAATGGATTACTTCGATCTACCAGAGGGTGTTATCGAACATAAAAGTATCAAATGATGTTGGGGTAATCATAGCACTTGGGAATCTGGTGAATTATGAGGATACAGGTGCTTGGCATGTGAAGGCAACTACTAAGAAAGCAAACGGTAACCAGCTCATGCCCCTCTGTTTGAAGAGGAAAACTTCCCTTACCTCTTAATTGATCGGTACAAGTGCTTCTAGGGTAAATTCAAGTAATGGTAATATCTAGTCAGAATACGCAGAAGGTGAGAAACTCTCACCTATTCGAGAAACCTCTATGGTCACTCTTTTTCCTATTGGCTCCAATTTTAATCCAAATAACGAGTCCCCTATGCCTGTTGATTCGGAGTCACTAGAAGAAATCAAATTTGAAGTTGTACTACATCCGGTAGTTGTAGAAATTCCAACTCCCAAGCAACCAATAAGCTCTATTGTAAATTGCGTAACATAGGAGGTTAGCTCTAGAAGGGCGATAGGTACACTTTTATCTAATTATATTCTTGAAGTTTCATAAGAAGTTGCCTTATCGCCAAATAGCCTAGTCTGTAATGTATGAAGCACTGGTTCCAATATTGAAGATAAGCTCCCAGATCTATGTCTTGAGTATGGAAAAAGATTAAAGTGCTCGATTCCTTTCCCGGATTTGTCCAAACAAAATTATGCTTGTGCTCTCCGGTAGGGCTGCCCAAAAAATTCCAAAACCACGATATCCGACCGAAATCGAAGTGTACCGTACTTACTTTTAGGTTAACCGTACTGGTTATTACGGTATGGTTAACTGAACCGTGTAAATTGACCGGTTTCGGTTTTAGTAATGGTATTGAATTTCCATAACGGTTAACAGCTTGGTTAACCATGGTTAACCGATTATATAAACAATGAAAAACTTCAAACATTAATGTTCACTTATATAATACTTAGGTTCCGTTCGTTTGTGGGATTAGTTTCCAATTGTAGATATTAATGGGCTTTATTATTAATGATGTAGTAGACATCTCCACGATTTCGGCCAAAATTTCTCCATAAATCGTCACTGGGTTGCATTTATCTTTAAGGTTGCTTTTGTTGCGTTTAAAAAATAAGCTCCCCTTTTACTTTAGGTGCTTGTAACATATTACCTTCTCATCATCACTTTTGGTTTTCGTACTTGTATATTTCCTTTATACGTGAGTGTTGAAGATAGACGTCTAGTCAAGGACGATTCAGTATTTTATCCCCAAACATAAATTTTGCAGCTGCCTAACGAACGGCCCAGAAATCTAGACAACCTTAATTTGAGCTTTTCCTCACACATTAATGCCCCAACAATTTACAGGAAATCTGGCCGCCAATGAACGAATGACACCTTAATGTTAGTTATTGAGGGAATAAAAATATAATTATATTTTTTTGTTACATGTGATTAATTTGTCACTCATTATTTAAGTGAATGATCAATGTTGTACTATAATATTAATTGTATGAGTCTTATTAATAAAAAGAAATTATATGGCTACAAGGTTAACCAAAAAAACTGAATCCAACTAAAGGTTAACCGCTCTAAATGGAATGGTAATGGAATTGGATGTTAGAAAATCAAATTAAACAGTTAACCGAATCCGGTTAACTGATTTAAATTGAATAGCAATGGAATTGAATTTTAGAAAACCGAAGATCCGGTTAACCGAACAAGGCGGTTAACCTACCATGGACAGTCCTACTCTTCGATGTAGTGAACGTGTCTCTGAGAAGAGTAAACATAATAGTGGGTGGAATATTGGGGTTCCACGTCATTTAAAGTTCAAGAAAGCCAGAGTGGGAGGTAGCCTTAAGAACCTAGCTCATTGACTGAGTTTTTTTCAAGAATCAATCACGTGATGGATCTTTGGCTTTAGGACATGAAAGATTCAAAATATGAGAAGTTAAGCTACTCTTGCGGTTTTTGATGCGCACAGCATCTTAATGTATTTTGAGATCCAAACTCCAATTTAGGACAGTGATGCAGGGTGTTATAATCCAGTTTTGATTCATATTTTCTAACATGTTGGTTTTGCATGTTTTATTTCTTATGTGGGTTATTTAGCTGTCGGGACCCCGGAGTCATTGAATTAAAAGACGTGTGACAAGGAGATCATTCTCCCTCTTTTTAATTTGGTAAGTGGGATTTAATTATGAGAAGGATTCTTATTTTTCTTTCTGCGTTTAGTCAATCAGTTTTCAACAGTTTCCCTCTCGACATTTTCTATGCTTCGCTTTGCAAGTTCTCCTCTCCTTCCTGGTGTGCTTTAATTTCGGTGTGGGTTCCTACTGCCTTCGGATCATTTCTGTGCAGCTCTAGTGTGTGTCTTCTCTACAGGATTTCAGGTTTGGTTTCGTTGTGAATTTGGTGGCATTTGTTCTTAGTTTTGGAGAGCACTTTCTGATCTTTGGGTGCTCAATTGTGGCTGAATTCAGTGTGTGTGTTGCTGTTCATGACTGCTACGCCTTCGGGATTATCTCTGCTACAGATCGGTGTGAATCACTCTACAATTCGATAGAAGTGGGGGGATGGAATCGGGACGTTTACTCACCCATGGGGTGCAGATTTCGGGTTGTGTTCTGTTTTGATAATCATGCTTCTTTGTGCGTTTTTATCGTTGGATTGCAATGGTTCTGCATTGTCAAACCCCCATGGGTACTGATTTTGTGTTCTGCAAAGTTGGGATGAATTTGGTGTTGTATTGATGTTGATTTTCACCTCTATTTCTTCTCTGCGAACTGCTATTTTCACGGTGTTCGGACGTCTGTCCAAACATTGAAGTTCAGACAGTGCGTCTGGCGCGCTGGATGTTTCCAACTTTTTGAAGCATCCGAGCTTCTGTCCGAACTTCAAAGTTCGGACAGGGTGCGAGGCCAGTTTTATTTTGACTCTCGAACTATGTCCGAACTTGCAAGGTCAGACGCAAGTTGGGACACGTTACTGCTTTCGGTTTCTGACTCTCGACTTACGTTTGAAGTTCGATGTTCGGACGTAAGTTCAGACATGGTGATTTCTGCAGGTTTTATTTCTCAGCCTCTGTCCGAATATGCATGTTCGGACACATGTTCGGACATGCCTCTGTTTTTGCATAACTCTTCCGTTTCAACTCCGTTTTGAATTCCGTTTGCGGGGTTGTATTCCCCTATCAATGTACAAGCTTCCTATGCTGTTTATATGCATTTTTGTGCACTTGAGATCTGTGTTATGAACTTATGATTTTGGGACCTAGTTACGTTGCTTCCGAGCCTTGGATAGTCGGGTCGGGCTGTCCCGTAGCATGCTGCGCAGGAATTCCTTCTGTTTCGGTTCCTTAGGGTATCCTTTAGGACATTTATGATCGACAGGTCTATTAGCTGTCTCTACGGCTTCTGATGTGGGATCTTCAGATCCATAGGACGTTCTGTGAGTCCTTCTGATGTGTTAGCGAGTTTCTAGTGTCCCCCCTTGATTCCGATTCTGAAAGTCTGACATATATTTTGGTGTGACGATCTGTTTTGATTTGAGATCTGATGTGTTCTGCCCTATCTATTTGCAAAGTGACATGTTCTCCTCCTGCTTTATATAAACTTCTGCTTCTGTTTTGAGTGGGCTTCCTTGAGGAAGTCTCTCTGCTTACTGGCCTGTTTAGCTCACCCCTTTACTTATCTTGTAGATTGAGCACGTGGGGTCTTCTCTCATTCTTACCTCTTGAAGCTATGATTTACATTATGACTTTTTTTTAGGCATTATGTTATGTTACGTTATGTCTTGCGCATAGACGCTCTGCAATTTATGTAGCCTTCAGGCCTTATGTTGTATTTGACTTTTGAACGCGTTTGGATCTTGTAAACTCATTTTAGTATTTATACAAATCCTGTTATTTGATTTTGGGTTTCGATTTGCATTAGAGCCTTGCGACGTTAGGTAATAGACTCGCGTGTGTAACGGCCCTAACTCCTAGGCCGGTTTGGGGGTCGTTACATTTAGTGGTATCAGAGCCAGGTTTGGCTTCCTCTGGTAATTGTGGGGTTTGTCTGCATGTCTGAATGTCTGAGATAGCTGATATGTTGTGATTTGATGGATTCTGATAATTTTTGGTGTTTGTTTCCTTAGTATGCCTCCCCGACGTGCAGTGACTTCTCAGGGTGGGACTCCTCAAGGAGACCTCACCGACATTGTGCAGCAGGTAGTGTCCCAGGTGCTGCAGGTAGTAGGGACCTTTGCTGGGCCAGCAGCTGGAGCTGGTAGTTCGGCGGGCAGCAATGTGAAGGTGCTTCAGGAGTTCCTGAAGCTGAAGCCGCCTTCTTTTGATGCTAGTGGTGACCCACAGGAGGCGAGCCACTAGATCACTGCGATTGAGGACATTCTGCGGGTTATCGGTTGTGAGGAGGATCAGAAAGTTGGGTTCGCCACATTTATGTTCCAGGCGGAGGTGAAGGAGTGATGGAAGTCGGGTGAGGGGAAGTACCCTCACCCGTGGACATGTGATCAGTAGAGGGGCTGCTTTAATCAGCAGTTCTATCCCAATGTCTTCAGGGACCAGAAGATTGTTGAGTATGAGAGGCTTCGTCAGATGAAGGAGATGTCCGTCGATGACTATGTGCGTCAGTTTATATCCCTCTCTAAGTTTGTGCCTGAGCCGGATGATAACCGGAAGGCGAGGAAGTTCGAGGCTGGTCTGAGGGGCGATATCAGAGCTGCAGTGGCACCCTTTCACCACAAGACATTCAGGGATATGGCGGATGTGGCTTTGGGGGTAGAGGCTAAGCTGCAGGCTAGACAACGCTATGAGAAGAAGGACCAGAGGCCCAATAAAGGCAAGGACCAGAAGAGGAAGGGTCGGGTGGAGGAGCCTGAGAGGCGTGAACAGTCTTCTTCTTCTTCTCAGAAGAAGAAGTTCAGAGAGGACCATGGAGCTTCGTCTTCTGCTCTGCCTGCTGTAGCGAAGTGTGTTGAGTGTGGCCGTTTCCATCCAGGTCGGGAGTGTTACAGGAAGTCTAGAGCATGCTTCAAGTGTGGCTCATTGGATCACCGCATTGCCCAGTGTCCACAGGCTAGAGGTGGAGGTAGCAGTGGCGGTTCAGAGGGTTGAGGTGCCAGTTCAGGGTCGGGCAGAAGACTAACCAGAAGAAGCCCTAGACCCAGGCACAGGTGTATGCGTTAGCTGGTGAGCATGATCGTGGCTCAGATAGAGTGGTGTCAGGTATCCTTTAGATCTCTTCTCAACCAGTTTTATGTTTGTTTGATTTAGGATCTACCCATTCCTTTGTGTCTGCTAATTTAGTGGGTAGTCTCGGGTTGTCTGGTGTGCCATGTGATGTTGATCTATGCATAACTAGCCCGTTGAGTGGGGTGCCTGCTTATGTGCTCAGTTTTGTATGCAAGTCTAGTCCGGTAGTGATTTTGGATAGGATTTTGCCTACTGATCTGATTCCTATGCGTATGTCCTGCTTTGATGTGATCTTGGGCATGGACTGGGTAGCAGAGCACCATGACCATATAGATTGTGCGGCTAGGAAGGTCATGTTTGATAGGCCGGGCGAGACCCGTCTCACTTTTGTGGGGAACTCTATTCCTTGTGCACCTGTGTTAGTATCTGTGATGCAGGCAGTCCGCTTTCTGAGGAAGGGCTGCTAGGGATTTCTTTGTTTTGTGTCTGAGATTCGAGAGGGACTCCGTCTGGAGGACATTCCCATTGTGTGTGAGTTCCCTGAGGTGTTCCAGGACAATGTGCCAGGACTACCACCTGACCGTGAAGTGGAGTTTTCGATTGAGTTAGCGCCAGGGACCCAGCCTATTTCGAAGGCTCCCTATCGCATGAGTCTGGAGGAGTTGAAGGAGTTGAAGGTTCAGCTACAGGATCTTCTGGAGAAGGGCTTCATTCGCCCTAGCGTGTCTCCATGGGGATCACCTGTGTTGTTTGTTAAGAAGAAGGATGGCTCCTTCAATTGTGCATTGATTACAGGGAATTGAATAAGGTTACTATTAAGTATAGATATCCTCTTCCTCGTATTGACGATCTCTTCGATCAGCTAGCAGGAGTGACGGTGTTCTCGAAGATTGATTTGCGTTCTGGTTACCATCAGCTGAAGATCAAGGCCGAGGATGTGCCTAAGTTTGATTTTAGGAATCGGTATGGGCATTATGAGTTCTTGGTCATGCCTTTTGGCTTGACCAATGCCCCTTCGTTCTTCATGGATATGATGAACCGTGTCTTTAAACCTTTCTTAGATTCTTTTGTGGTTGTTTTCACTGATGACATTTTGGTGTATTCCAAGAGTGCTGAGGAGCATGAGGAGCATCTGAGGATGGTTCTGCAGACATAGAATGAGAAGGAGCTGTATGCGAAGCTGAAGAAATGTGAGTTCTGGCTGGACAGAGTTGTTTTCCTTGGTCATGTGGTTTCGAGGGATGGAGTTTCAGTGGACCCAGAGAAGATTAGAGCGATCATGGAGTGGGCGAAGCCCACTAGTGTGTTGAGGTGTGCAGCTTCTTGGGGCTGGCTGGATATTATAGGAAGTTCGTGGAGGGTTTCTCCAAAATTGTGTCTCCCTTGACTCGCCTTCTTAGGAAGGATGCCAAGTTTGAGTGGAGTAGGACGTGTGAGGAGAGCTTCCAGGAGTTGAAGAAGAGGTTGACTTCGGCTCCGATTCTAGAGTTACCTTCTGGGACAGATGGCTTCGAGGTGTTTTGTGATGCTTCTCACAGAGGGTTGGGATGTGTGTTGATGCAAGAGGGCAAGGTGGTAGTGTATGGTTCACGTCAGCTGAAGCCGTACGAGAAGAATTACCCTACCAACGATTTGGAGCTGGCTGTTGTGGTCTTCACCTTAAAGATCTGGCGGCATTACTTGTATGGGGTGACGTGTAAGGTCTACACAGATCATAAGAGTCTCAAGTACCTTTTCACGCAGAAGGAATTTAACTTGAGACAGCGGCGTTGGTTGGAGCTTCTACATGATTATGATCTGGAGATCCTCTACCATCCTGGTAAGGCGAATGTGGTAGCAGATACACTGAGTCGTAGGGGTGCTTCGAGGCTTGCTTGTTCGATGACGGGGATTCAGAGGTCCACTTATGAGCTTCAGCGCATGGGAGTCTGGGTTGCTAGGTCCTACAGAGCGGGGATGATTGCTTCGCTTCAGGTTCTGTCTACCTTGATAGATCGGATCAGAGATGGTCAGTTAACAGATTCTGAGTTGTGTAGGATTTGAGAGAGATAATCAGATGATCAGGAGTCCGACTTCTCCATGTCTAGCGATGGCTGCCTTCGATACAGAGGTAGAGTTTGTGTGCCTAGTGGTGGTGAGTTGAGACGAGAGATTATGCAGGAGGCTCATGGAGCTCCTTATTCGGTACATCCAGGGGGTGTGAAGATGTATCGGGATCTCAAAGAGTCCTTTTGGTGGGTGAATAGGAAGAGGGAGATCTCGGATTTTCTAGCTCATTGCCAGACCTGCCAGTAGGTTAAGGCTGAGCATTAGCGCCTACGGATCTTCTACAGCCCCTTCCCGTTCCTAAGTGTAAGTGGGAGAGTGTGGGGATGGATTTTATTATGGGACTGCCTAGGACATCCTCTGGTTTTGAAGCTCTCGATGATTGTAGATCGTTTGACGAAGTCAGCTCATTTCGTGCCTGTGAAGAAGACCTTCAGCCTTGAGCGTTTGGCTCGGCTTTATATGGATGAGATAGTGAGATTGCATGGTGTGCCCGCGACGATCATTTTGGACCGGGATCCGAGATTCGTATCTCACTTCTGGCGTAGCCTGCATAAGGCCCTAGGGACGAATCTGGCGTTCAGTTCAGCGTATCATCCTTAGACTGATGGGCAGACCGAAAGGACAAACAAGATTTTGGAAGATATGTTGAGAGCCTGTGTGTTAGACTTTGGAGGGAGCTTGGATCAGCACGTGACGTTGATTGAATTATCCTATAATAATAGTTTTCAATCGAGTAGTTGAATGACTCATTTTGAGGGCTGTAGATCTCCCATTTATTGGGATGATCTGAAGGAGAGAGCGATTGTAGGTCTGGAGTTGGTGCAGGGAGCAGTGGATAAGGTCCGGATTATCAAGGAGCGTCTATTTGTTGCTCAGAATCGACAGAAGAGCTATGCAGATTAGAGGCGTCATCCGTTTGAGTTTCAGGTTGGGGATCACGTGTATCTGAAGATTTCTCCTGTTCGGGGCGTTGTTCGCTTTGGCAAGCGAGGCAAGCTGAGTCCTCGGTTTGTAAGTCCTTTTTAGGTGCTAGAAAGGGTCAGACTGGTGGCATATAGGTTGGCGTTGCCACCAGCTCTAGCGGGAGTTCATGATGTGTTTCACGTGTTGATGCTCAGGAAGTATCTTCATTACCCTTCGCATGTGATTGATTATGGTGAGCTTCGACTCCGGATGATTTTACATATGAGGAAGCTCCCGTTTGTATTTTGGCTAGTGACGTTCGTCAGCTGCATAGCAAGACTTTGCCTATGGTTAAGGTGCAGTGGTCTGATCAGACCGAGTGTGAGGCGACGTGGGAACTCGAGGACAGCTGCGTGCCAAGTTTCCTTCTCTCTTTGAGCAGTGAGATAAGCTGAATTTTGAGGACGAAATTCCTTAAAGGGGGGAGTGATGTTATAACACAGTTTCATTTCAGATTTTCTAACATGTTGGTTTTGCTTGTTTTATTTCTTATGTGGATTATTTAGCTGTCGGGACCCCGGAGTCATTGAATTAAAAGATGAGGGACAAGGTCATTCTCCCTCTTTTTAATTTGGCAAGTGGGATTTAATTCCGAGAAGGATTTCTTATTTTTCTTTCCCCGTTTAGTCAATCAGTTTTCAAGAGTTTCCCTCTCGACAGTTTCTACGCTTCGCTTTGCAAGTTTTCCTCTCCTTCCTGGTGTGCTTTGATTTCGGTATGGGTTCCTGCTGCCTTCAGATCGTTTATGTGCTGCTGCAGTGTGTGTCTCCTCTGCGGGATTTCAGGTTTGGTTTCGTTGTGAATTTGGTGGCATTTGTTCTTGGTTTTAGAGCGGTTTTTTATCTTTGGGTGCTCGATTGTGGCTGAATTCAGTGTGTGTGTGTGTATATGTGTTGATGTTTGGGACTGCTACACCTTTGGGATTATCTCTGCTACAGATCGGTGTGAATTGCTCTGCAATTCGATGTAAGTGGGGGAATAGAATCGGGACGTTTACTCACCCATGGGATGTAGATTTCGGGTTGTGTTCTGTTTTGATAATCATGCTTCTTTGTGCGTTTTTATCGTTGGATTGCAATGGTTATGCATTGTCAAACCCCATGGGTACTGATTTTGTGTTTTGCAAAGTTTGGCTGAATTTGGTGTTGTATTGATGTTGATTTTTGCCTCTGTTTCTTCTCTGTGAACTGTTGTTTTCATTGTGTCTGGACGTCTGTCCAAACATTGAAGTTCGGACAGTGCGTCTGGCGCGCTGGATGTTTCTGAGTTTTTGAAGCGTCCAAGTTCGAAGTTCGGACAGGGTGCGAGGCCAGTTTTATTTTGACTCCTGAACTGTGTCCGAACTTGCAAGGTCGGACGGAAGTTCGGACACGTTACTGCTTTCAGTTTCTGACTCTCGACTTACGTCTGAATTTCGATGTTCGGACGTAAGTTCGGACATGATGATTTCTGCAGGTTTTATTTCTCGGCCTCTGTCCGAATATGCATGTTCGGACGCATGTTCGGACATGCCTCTGTTTTTGCATAACTCTTCCGTTTCAGATCCGTTTTGAATTCCGTTTGTGGGGTTGTAATTCCCTATCAGTGTACAAGTTTCCTATGCTGTTTATATGCATTTTTATGCACTTGAGATTTGTGTTATGAACTTATGATTTTGGGACCTAGTTACGTTGCTTCTGAGCCTTGGATAGTCTGGTCGGGCTATCCCGTAGCATGCTAAAAGGAATTCCTTCTGTTTCGGTTCCTTAGGGTATCCCTTAGGACATTTATGACCGACGGGTCTGTTAGCTGTCTCTACGGCTTCTGATGTGGGATCTTCGGATCCATAGGACGTTATGTGAGTCCTTCTGATGTGTTAGCGAGTTTTCAGTGTCCCCCCCCCTTGATTTTGATTCTGAAAGTCCGACATATATTTTGGTGTGACAATCTATTCTGATTTGAGATCTGATTCGTTCTGCTCTGTATATTTGCAAAGTGACATGTTCTCCTCCTGCTTTATATAAACTTCTGCTTTTGTTTTGAGTGGGCTTCCTTGAGGAAGTCTTTCTGGTTACTGGGTTGTTTAGCTCACCCCTTTACTTATCATGTAGATTAAGCACGTGGGGTCTTCTCTCCTTCTTACCTCTTGGAGCTATGATTTACGTTATGACTTCGTTTAGGCATTATGTTATGTTACGTTATGTCTTGTGCACAAACGCTCTAGAATTTATGTAGCCTTCGGGCCTTATGTTGTATTTGACTTTTGAACGCGTTTGGATCTTGTAAAACTTGTTTTGGTATTTATACAAATCCTGCTATTTGATTTCGGGTTTCGATTTGCGTTAAAGCCTTGCGACGTTAGGTAACAGACCACAGCATGTAGCGGCCCTAACTCCTAGGCCGGTTTTGGGGTCGTTACATAGGGTGAACAAATTTATCCCTTTTGAAATTCCTAGAACAAGGATGTTTTTTTCCTTAAACATGATACTTTGATATATTTTCATTCCACACAGGTCTTCTTAGGCTATGCCTATTGATGTAAATCATCAACTTAGCTGTCTTTATAGCACCACTTATTAAAAAAGAAGAAGGTTGTCTCTGTTGATTATTTTCTACAAAGACTCCTCATAGCTCAACGGGGGCGAGCTAATCTAGTTGCCTCAGTAGTTTAAGAGCAACAAAGACGAGAAAGTGTTTGCCCCAATATTTTTTAAGATCGAATAAGGCGAGTAATGTTTCCTCTGTTGGAGAAATCAACAAAGGCAAACCATTTAGCCACCTTCATAATCAAGTGTGGTGACCCTTTAAAGGCAACTTAGAGACAACCGTTTTGTCGCCTCTAATTATCTATAGAGCCATTTTTTTGTATTCAGATGTAATAAAAGTTTCCTCCATAGACATTATATGTAGTAGTGCTATTTGAAGTTGATTTTAAGGTCACTTTTGAGTTGAAAACTTGGTGTCCGGTTCTACCGCTTTCGTGTTTGGGTTGACAATATGTAACCCACTTAGAGTACATAATAGGTTTGGGTTCAATAAAAATATTTCCAGGTTAGGTTTGGGTTAGGTTCAACTAGACCAAAAACTTGAAATCGTTAGATGCTAATAATCTATAGGTTAGAGTGTAATGTGCGGATTGGGGTTGATATTACTTCTTTCTGTGATCAAGATGGTGGTTAGGGTGTAGTATTGACTAACAAAGGAGACACCAGGATTCATAAGGTTTGGTCTTGAATGACCTAGTCCATGGAGGGGGGGGGGGTTAACAAAGGTTCTTAGTAAAATTAAGTGAGTAAAAGTGGAGAGAGAGAATGAAGACCCCTTCAATGAAGGTGTTAATTATAAAGGATCGATCTGGGTGCTTGTTGGCATGCTTTCCCAGTTTGTCGTTAGATCGGTCGGAGGGATGATGACATAACACATGTGTGGTGTATGGGCGTCATCATCCTTTGAGAGGCTTCCAAGTGAAGGTTCCTCTGTCATTCGTGGGCCCATAAAAGTCAGGAGGAGGTCCCATCCATCTCGGGATAATCGATGTCGTGTCAGAAAAGGTGAGGAATTCGAGGCGACTAGGCTTTGAGACGGTGATGTTGATGAGACAAGATGTCAAAGTCATGAGTGTCAGGTCATGAAAGCTCTTACCTTGACAAGGAAGTCTAACCGTGGATGCGGTTAGTATAATTCGATGGCTTTCGTCCGACTCTGGGGCGTGACAGGGCCGGCTTGCTGGATCTAGTGCTTGCAAGCCAAGGTGCTTGCTGGTCAGGATCGTTGCACCCTGGTTGTTAGCTCGTCATTCAGGTACGTGCAATCATAGGAAGGAGAAGTGATTAGTACACTTAATAATGTAGTTAAGGTATAATTAATGATGAATGGTCTACTCACACATTTTTTATATGTGACAACACATTTATGTATTGTTATGATTTATATCGACACATATCTAGTGTTGTCATATATCAACATTGCAAAGTTCTATTACAACATATCTTTAAAATGTTAATACAAATTTAAATATTGCGTAACCATAAGTTTCAACACTAAATATGTCAATGGATATATCTTAGCTGTTGGTAGATTTATGTGTTTAATGACCTAGGCTGAGGATGTGAGATGCTAAACAAATTTAAAGCCACAAAATTGAACTAATTTTTTTTATATCCGTTTAACAAATATAATAAACACACAAATTACGAATCTTGGATTCACAGTACTAGATCTGAAAAAATGGATATGCGGGTCGGGTTAACTTTAACTCAATCCAGTATACTTAAAATCATCAGTCCTAACTCATAACATTCAGTTAAACAGATTTAAATGTTTAACCTTAATTCAACTCATCAACTTGTAGGTAACTGTGGATAATCCATTTAGAGTCAAGTTTAGTTTTTCTAGTAAACGGTTATGAGCTCTTATTAACCCTAGGGCATCATACTTGCTAACATATACTGGGTCTACGACACAAACGGGTCATCAAAATCAAAGTCATAATGTCTTTAGAGTTGCCTCCAACATTAAGCTTTTAATCAAGTCCATCATTTATATTACATAAGGCTTTCTACCCTTGATCATAACATTCTCATTGTCTTTTTATTCCAAACTTATTCTTGTGTTTGTTACATGATTCAAGGTAATATTTTGGGCATAGAGTGCAGATTTTGAGATGTTACATCCAGGTACTTCCATATTTCAGACAAAATATGCATGGCGCTTCATTATTTTGTAAGACACCGATTATTTGAAGCATCTTTATAATTATAACTATATGCGTAGAGATGATCCATGCCATGGAGGTGAAAATTTGTAAGAATATGATGTCGATCCAAGAATCAAGACTATAAATGGATTAATTTCATTGTTTAAGGATCACGGTGCTTAAATTAAAATAGGATCCTATTAAAAGGAAATTCAGCTTATATCCAAGTGCTAGATCAGACCCATCACTGCCATCACCAGTAACATCATCTGCAACTGAAGGAGCTTGTACTCTACCAAAAATGAATATTGTCGAAAGACGATACTAGTATCCTTGCACGTCAATCTATCTATTGACTGCCTCGTATATGTATTTTTTTGGACTCATACAAGATAATGATGGTATAATTACCCTATGTCATGATCTTATCTTGATCCGTGTTTGTCCTTTGTTAAGAAAGGTTGTAATCTTCCCGCTTGATCCGTGTTTGTCTTGACAAGGTGATTATAAATCAACCTTGAAACTGAGATATCGAGGCTAGGATGGGCCGATTTTCAACTGGCTGGTTTGGTAGAACCGTGAGGACTCCATCAAAATTTAATAAGGGGCTCCATCAAGAAGAATTTCTTTTGACTTATTTATCTATTTATTTGTTCTAGTACATCACGGATCATTAATTGATCACAAAACCGGTTTCATCCATTCTTTTATAAGGCATTAAAAGTTGTTCGGGAGAGAATTTTATTATTTTTACGAATATTCAATGGTTGGACATCAGCATTAATTGGCAAGAAGATAAAAAGAAGAGGGACAAAGAAAACAAAAACACTTTGACCTCCTTAAAGGACAATGTTTAACACATGCATTATAACTACCCGCGTCTTAGATTTATAATTTGTTCCTTCTTTCCTGATTGTTAAAGTCATCTTCATTTTCATAGTTAAATACAGATAAATGAAGTAATATTACTGTGCCAAATATATTGATTGTTTTCATATATTAAGCTAATTTTATAATATTCCTATACTTGTAGTAGTAAATTTATATTGATAACTAAATAACGATGCACACATTAATTATTTTCATTCCGATTACAATGCATTCACTCAAATTTGTCCATCTCGTTTAGATTTAGAATCAATCAGATTTATCAATTACGTGTCTTTCTCTTATTATGTTTTCAAAAAATTATTTTATGGGAATTTTCACGAGATATCACTGAGGTTTAACCGAATTTCATCAAATACCCCTACCTTTTCAGAATTACTATGAGATGCCCCTGAGATTTGGTTTTTAATACGAGATACCCTTCCGTCTATTTCCTTAGTAAATGTCCGTTCACTTTTACAATTTCTTCCCATTTTACCCTTAATCCGATTTTTCATGAGATACCCCCACCTATCTGTAACGACTACTTTCACCAGATACCCCTGCATGTTTCAAACGGCTAGTTTCACCAGATACCCCTGTAACGGGTACTTTCACCAGATACCCCTGCAGCATAAAACAGCTAGTTTTGGCCTATAAAATCAGAAAAAACACAACATTTTGACATTATAGTTTTCATAATAAGACAATGTCTTCCTCACAATCAAGTTACTCGGTCACTACTGTTGCTGAAGGTAGAAGATGCAACCGTGGAAGAGAAGCTGAAGTCCTTGTTTCAAGAAAAGACACTTCATCCGGAAGAATGTACTACAAATGTTTACATTGCAATAGACGGGTAGATTAGGCAAAACCACAACTAATCAACAGAATCCAATAGCACAACAACATTATATCCCCAACCAACAGAGCTTAGCAAGTGCAGCATGAGCTGATGAAGATCAAGAAGGAAGTGAAGGACTTGAAGATGCAAGTTCAATGAGGGGTGAGGGTAGGAGTAATTATATGCATATTCTATGTATTGTTGCTTCTGAAAGTGTAAACCAAATGCTAGACATGTAACAAAAATCAGAAGTATAATAAAGCTGTTACTTTTGAGCTTGATTATTTCACAAAGTTGCAGCAGCTTACACATTAAGCTAGTGCATTTACATAGTTCCATAAACTAATATTTCTGCTTTCACTTGCACTATATCTAAAAAGATACTACTTTCTTCACTTCACACTATATAAAAAAAGAAACAAGTACCTTTCCCACTTCACAGTATGTCCAAAAAGAATTTACTATCCCACTTCACACTTCATCCAAAAAGAGACTATTTTCCCACCAAAATGCAACAACATTGTAGTATCTATCAGAATCCAAAATGTCAAAAACCAAAAAGAAGTGGAACCTGTGTGAATTTACGACTGACGTGGTGGAGCAGCTAATGATGAAGTCTCTGCGTTAGGGATAGCACCACGAGCTTGCTCTATTTGCTCTTTAGCAGTTTGTCCTCCGTTACATGTGCTTTTGTTATGACCAAATTACAAACAGGTTGTGCATCTTGACATACTTGACCTCTTGCTTGCTGGTCCCTCCCATTCTTCCCTACTTTTATTTCTCGAAGGCCTTCTAATTCACCTTTTCAGCACTAGAGGTAGAACTTTAGGATAATCTCCAACCGCCCAATACCGTTGATCAGGTACCGGCTCCAAGTGCAAAGTGTACATTATCCTATAATTCTTGACAGAATAAATCTCATCCACATATTCTTGGGGCTCCTCATCAGAATCTAGAATTGCCCTTACCCCATGCTTACAAGGGATGCCAGATATTTGCCACACTCCACAAAGGCACTTTTCGATTCAAATCCACTGTCACTACATCATCAAAGTCTTTCACCTCAAATATTCCTCTACCAGATGGATGTGAGATACAAAAACTACTTCTTCTCACAATAATCTGCAATTTCTTCTTTATTTTAGGGTAGTGTCATCCTCTGACAAGTTAAAGGGTTATTGTTGTCTCTTAGGGTGCCTAATCATGATCGTTCTTCTTACCCCTGTCAACCAGATCGATAAGAAAATGAAAACTACCAATAGGTTACAGTTGCCCATTCTATCCATCTATTGAAATCTAGGCATTTATAGTAAATTCTTCCAGATGAAGTGTTTTTTCTTTAAATAAGGACTACAACTTCTTTTCCACAATTGCATCTTCTACCTTTAACAGCAGCAGTGACCGAGTAACTTGATTGTGAGGAAGACATTGTCTTATTATGAAAACTATAATGTCAAAAAGTTGTGTTTTTCTGATTTGATAGGCCAAAACTAGTTGTTTTATGTTGTAGGGGTATCTGGTAAAATTATCCGTTACAGATGTATCTAGTGAAACTAGCCGTTTGAAACATGCAGAGGTATCTGGTGAAAGTAGTCGTTACAAATATGTAGGGGTATCTCATGAAAAATCGGATTAAGGGTAAAATGGGAAGAAATTGTAAAAGTTAACGGACGTTTATTGAGGAAATAGACGGAAGGGTATCTCGTATTAAAACCAAATCTCAGGGGTATCTCATAGTAATTCTAAAAAGGTAAGGGTATTTGGTGAAATTCAGTCAAACCTCAGGGTATCTCGTGAAAATTCCCTTATTTTATAAGTTAAAAATATACAAGAAATAAAAAAATAATATATATGTTTAGAAGTATGAAATAATTACTAAATCAATTGAGTTACCTATAAAGAAAAAAATAGTTTGTTTTTTAATAATGTACTTATTCAGAAATTTTAGGATTGTTGTGCAAATAGCATGAAACATATACTATACTTTTGCTCTGTTTAAAAAAAAAAAACTTCGAGGGCTCCATCCCCTCCTCGTTGTACGCTCCACCGTACTGCTCTTCGCTGGCTGTGGCTCTTTCCTAAAAGTCGATCGTCCATCTTTAATCGATACTTGGTTCCCTCGTTCTCCTCCCAGAGTGTTTATTTGCAGTTGCTTCCTCTCCTCAGGCCTCTCTGCCGGTCGCTTTGGTGGTAAGATCAATGGGCTCACTCGCAGTGTCCGTTTGATGCCGACCTGGTATACGAGTTCCCAAGCTGCTAGAGTGCCAAGGGTCGTCTTCTGTACTTACTGGTCAACTACCTGGCTCCAAACCATGCCCTACCTGACGCCCCCTCCTAAAAATGGTCAGGAAGCTACTCCGCTCTCTCAGACCCAAACTTCAACCTATGATCCTGCGTTAAGGCCTTCTCCCCTCTCTACTCGGTCCGCTAGCTTTCTTCTGATTTGCCGCCGCCCAACTTATATTCTTGCCACCCTTGTCATCTCTTCCAAACCTCCGCCGTAATCAGAAAGTTTCTTTCCTGGTCATCTCTTCTCTTTGTTATTCAACAAGATCCATCCTCCATGGAGAACACCCAGGTCAATGAGATCCTTAGCAGGTGCGCTAAGCTGACACTCACGGACAAAGGAAAAATTCACTCAGATAGATGCTTCGGTTACCGCCTTCTCCAATGGGCTTAACCTGAAACTGTGTCTTTTGGGAAAGCTACTCACTGAAAAAAATATCAACAATGATCTTCTCACAGATTCACAAATAATATGACAACCGCTTGGTTCCCGACTAGTGGTATCCAATTTCACGAGATGGGTAAAATCTACTTTGTTATCCAATTTGGGGATGCAAGAGATCGAAACGACCCCTGAAGATTATGGACCCACAAGGGGAACCTTCTTGCCTTGGTTGAGATTGACAAGGACAAACCTCTTCATCAACAACGTGTTGATTCTGCCCTGTTCTGGATCCACATCTATGGAAAACCTAGAAGGATTTACAAATAAGAAGTTTCCAAGCTTATTGGTGATGTTTTGTGGGCTTCCTCGAGTTTGATGTTAACAAGGGCCTTCCAAGACCTCTTGTTCTTCGGGTCTGGGCTTTGGTTCGCATCTCTGAGCCGTTTTTGCGTTGTAAGAACCTAGTATATGGCCGCAAGGAGATTCCTACTTTCGCCTATGAGAACCTCCCCAAGATTTGCTTCAACTGTGGTCTGCTAGACCATGGTACTATATTGTGCTAGCTGCCTAAGCCCATAGGTGATTAGTTCCTGGCTGCACATTGATGTTGGTAACTCCATGTCATCCTTGAAGAAATGTGTTGAGGTGTAGGCATCAGCTTGCCAACGATCTCTGTCCTAGGCTAAGAAGGTGTCAGACTCTGCAGTTCAATCGCGCCGAGGCCTATCCATCGAGCCTTTGCAGCTTGATGCTTCCTTTGTCGTGGTCGGTGAAGCCGTGTCTGGTGCCGCGGGTGATGTCTCTGGTGTGCCAAAGCGGATCCCCTCTATTGATCATCCTGTTGAGTCTTGACATACCGTTCAAGTGGTACTTGCATTGCCTGCTTCCCCGATCCCTCTCAATGTCCTCCCCCCCAAGATGGCTCCGGATGTGTTCCCCACCGACCAAAGCCTCAGAGCACCTTCCCCTGAGCCATGTGAGGCTCTCCTCATGGAAGCTTTGAAGAAAAGGTTCAGAGACAAATTTGAAGATGACCTGGAGCGTATCTTACCCAAGCCCGTAGAAGAAAGCTCGGTAGTGATTCCCCACATCCGACGATCCTGGCAGACCTTTTGGCTGCTCATGCATGCCCGCCTCCAAGCTCACTGTCCAAGTCCCGTAAAGACGGCCCCTCTACTTCCCTTCCATCATCGGTGATTCCAACAGATTACCGGGATTGCCGGGAGCAATGATCACCCTCAGTATCAATTTTAGATGACTTAGTTAGGCCTCTACAGTTGCTTGGGTTAGGAGACTAGTGCTCCTCCATGACCCCTCCATGGTGTTCCTCAACGAGATAAAGAAGTCAGCAAGTAGGATGGAGGCTATTAGAATTAAGCTTGGTTTAGCCCAGTGTTTAGCAGTTGATGCGCAAGGTGGAGTGGCGGTCTTGCCTTGCTTTGGAAGCACAATACCAAGGTGGAGGTCAGATCCTTCTCCTCGAACCATATAGGCAGCAAAGTTCTTTGTCCTTGAGACCGGGACCACTGGTTCCTCACAGGCTTTTATGGAGCTCCCTTGGAGGCTAACAAAAGTCGCACCTGGGGCATCCTCAAATCTCTTAGGAAAGACCATGATAAGGCATGTCTAGTGCTTGGAAACTTCAACGAGATTCTCTATAGCTGGAAGAAGTTAGGCCAGAGACCATGGAATGTTTTCTTCATGGATCGGTTTTGTGAGACCTTAGAGTTCTGCGGCCTTCATAATATTGAGTTATCTGGGTACATCTTCACCTTCGATAATGGCAAAGGTGGTAGCACAAATGTTTAGAGTCGTATCAATAAGGCGGTGGCGAATGCGAAGGGGCTCTCTCTCTTCCCTAAGGCTCGTAGATGCTACTTAGAGAGGGGTGTCTCCTATCATTGTCCGGTTAGTGTGTCCACTAAGGGTAAGTTCTGGGGTAGTCGTAAGAAGAATTTTTGTTTTGAGATGGCTTGAGCTAAGGATGTCTTGTGTTCGCATCTTATTCGAGAGTCATGGTGTAAGCTTGTTTCTGCTATTTTTGTTTTTGATAATGTAATTTCTAAGTTATTCGTCTGTGGCTACTCTCTCTCTCTCTCTCTTCTCTCTCTCTCTCTCTCTCTCGCCATCCTTTCGGCTCCATTCCGGTCATTAGAAAGCAGGTAGTGAATGTGGGGAAAGCTCTTAATCAGCTTGCTAATTGCTCGGACTCTTGGGCCGTTGATTAGAAGAAAATCCTTAGGCAAGACCTTGAGAATCTTCTTCCTAAAGAGGAGACCTTGTGGTTCCAAACGTCTTGTGTAATACCCCAACCCGAAATCCAATAAACTGAACGGCGATCACTCCCAAATAAATACAACTGCAGCAGAAATAAATACAACAACCGGGCGGTATCACAATGCCGTTGGCCACCCTTGTGACCAACAAGGCTAAGTCCAAATACAATCCTCAAATGTCACGGTCTGGAATACAGATACAACCCGAGATACTAGGAATAAACTAAAGTACACTGAAATAAAACAAATAACTAATAATAGACTCCCAAAGCTTGGTCTACCCCACCTACACTCAGTGTAGTGATCTTCTCAATCTTCAGGTACCTGAAAATGGGGGTGCCCCCAAAGGGGCTCAGCAAACAACGCTGGTATGGAAAACGTGCAGCCCATCGTCTACCGGGCCACACCAAACTACTTTGTCGAATACATGCAGTTCATTTTTTTTATAAAGCTGTAAACAAGCATAATCTGATGATAACAAGTATCCACACAAGGACAATAATGTCATATAGAACAAGACACAGAAGGTCGAGTTAGCTGAACTGAAATTCTTTACTGATAGTCGGTCCACACAATGGGACTGACAGTTATAACTGAATATCTGAAATAGTGGAGGTATAGTGACCTCGTCATAGAGTAAGTTGGGTATAGAAACCCCAGGAGATGACGTAGTCAAACCCTGAACTGAATGGCGTGGGAAATAAGAACCCACTGAGGAATAAAGTCTTCCTCGAACTGAAGGGCACACGAAGTCCCGGGTGGAATAGAGTCTTCCTCCCAACTGAATTTTCCGTCGCGACGTAGTAGGAGACGACCTGAGACAGGTACAGCTCCTGTAGCATGCATGGCCAGATCCAACTGGGCTCCTCATTCTCGTAGTATAGAGTTGTTAGGTGTCATATAAAGATGTTGACAAGAACCCAATGTATAATGTAAATTATCACGTTTAGGATAATGACGTTTGTTATAAAGTGAAGTTAGTGAGAGACTTGAGTACAAGTCCTCGGTATACTGAAACGCAGGTATTTAATCCACTGGTATAGTAGTGTTGTATGCGTGGGACATACACGATGTAGTCAGCAACATTCACGCACATAAAATAATACAACAGTGCACAAGAGTAACAACGTTTTACAATAATTATCTTGGTCGTTATTCAAACAACAGATAGCACACAAGCCGGTGTAATCCGTTAGAAAACAGGTTGCAAGAATCCCATACCGTTCACCGTAGACTGTACTGTTTAATTCCCGGTCAACGTCTGGTCAAACAAAGTCCTAGAACAGGATTAACTGAGAGGGTTAATTTATGTTACCCTTATATAAGATTCTATTGGATCTTTTAACAAATCTGTATTTGTTATTTCATGTGAGGTTTATTCTTTTAATTACCTCATGATTTTATGTATAACTTATTTGTTATTCCTTTTGATTTATTTATAAATCCTTTAATGTACAAATGTTTATTTATTCATGTACTATATTTGTTGTTTATTTTAATTGTCTAGTTGACATAACAACTTATAATTTTCTTAAAATATTTAAATGTCTTACAATGACATAAAATCTTATAGTTTTCATTATTCTCCTTTAACCAAAAGTAATAATCATTGGTTTCTTTAAATTCCTTATAACTATATAAGTCATAGTTTAAATTCATAACTCCTTTAATCAAAATTCTTTCTTTCTAATTCCTCAAAAATCCATGTAGGACCTATATTTATTTTAATCTAAATTCTTACCTTATATTTCGGTTATTTACAAAACAACCACATAAAATCATAAACTTATATTAAATTCTAATATATTATAGAGTTTTAATTCTTATTTAGCTAAATTACAAAACCCCTAATATTTTGGATATAGCTTTTAAATATTATAACTCTCAAAAATTACCTAGCCCCTAAATTTCGGCATATATTATATTCTTATATTACAATCTAACCACAAAATCTTATAATCTTTACATAAAGTCTTATAAACTATAGTTTTAATTTTAATTCTCCATAAATGCTAAATATATATATATAAATTCTTAAATTACCAAACTAACCCAACTAATCGGCTTTAGCCTAGAACTTTTTAATTACATTTTCACCCCAAAACTTATAATAGTCACTTAATAACTTATAAACTAAAGTTTAAATATTTAATTCCAAATTTCGAAAGTAACCCCAATAATTCTCTTAATTATGAATTCGCCCATATTCAACTCCAAACTTTAATAACAACTTTCATAAATTACATAATAGCCCAAAACTTTATAAAAAGTTATTTTAGAGCTTGTTTAAATTATCTAAAATTCATAAACTTAATTCCTAACCTTATATTATTTTATATTTACACCAAACAGCCCTTTTGTTCTCGGCCTTCACAATATATACACTAAATTTTGTAGAAATTACATTTAAGCCATATAACTAAATTAATTAGTCATTTAAACACTAATAGAATATTTTTAACTCACCAAACTTTATGATATAAATTTATATACCTAAGTAGCTCATTAAAATCCATTTAACACATAAAGCTTTCGGCCATAATTTAAATGAGACCATATGTTATATAAAAGTGGATTTATATGTCTAAATAATTATAGATAAATTCATAGGAGTCATATAACTCATGTATAAATTATTGCAATGTCTTATATAAATTCTTAGCTCAAAATAGAGCATTTTTGCCCAAGACAATTCGGCCTAATTTAATTTGTAACATAGATAATTTTTGTGACACAAAAATGTGTCTTAAGGTAAATATTTTCTATATATGTTATAGATTATATTTTTGGCAAATAAAACCATGTTTCGGTATTACTTTACTTAAGAGGTGTACATAATTTTTGTACAATTTTTAGAAGCTTAACAAAGCTTATAATATAAAGGTTTATATAGTAAACTTACTCCTTAACAAGGTGGTTAAGTGCTTGAACTTCTTCTTGAATCTCCAAGCTTTCTCCAAGGTAATTTTGTTGCTCCTTTTCGGTTTTATGCAAGAGATGAAGGATGTTTAGGAGTTAGATCTCCAACAAAGATCTTAAGTAGATTTGGAAGTAGTTTTACAAGACTTTACCTTAGAACTTTCTCTTATAATTTCGGCTCACCCAAAGGTAGATGAAGAGCAAGTTTTCCTTCAACAAAATGAAGAAGAAAAGAGACTTAGAAGAAGTAGAACTTGGTTACACATAAAAATGTGCTTTAAGGATTTTCAAGCTTTGAAAACTACCTTAAGATAACCTTGAGATGCTCCTTGATTTAATGTTGGTTTGGACAACCTTCTTGGAGAACTAAATGTGGCCGAACCCACCTTGATATGCTAGGAAGAGTTTTGCTTCAAGACTTGCCAAGAAATGCTAGGAAATTACCTTAAGATGAAGATAGAAGTTAAATCTCCATTAATGGACTTAAGAGCTTCAAAGGAAGAAGATGAAGCTAGAAGAGAGAGAGGGAGCTTACCAACCGTGCAAGAAGGGCAAGGAAGAAATGAGAGCTGCTCACGTAAATGAAAATGCTTGGAATTGATTTTTTTTGTCAATTTTTAATGTCATTTGACAATCTTTTCCTTAGTTTATTCATGGTTATTGGCTCAATAAATGCCTCCTTTCCAGCATGAAACCGGCCATGATGAGGGACAAGGCAAGGTGGAGCAAAAATAATGCAAACTAGAAGACAAGGTGAGAAAAGGTAAGGTATCTTTTTGATTTTTCTATGTCAATGACTTGTCTTCTCCTTCATGTAGGTCACGAATTAAGGTCTGAATGGAGCTCCAAAAACCGGCCATGAATAGCTTGGAAGGAGCATGGAAGTTCACATGTGGAAGAAGGAATCAAATAAAGTAGATCTTAGATCTACTTTTACTTTTTCATTTGTTTTGTTCTAGCTCACATGGCCTTATTCCATGCCTAATTTCGACAGCTCTGGTCAAATGAGACCTACATACTTAGACATTAAGTAATATAACACATGGGATGATGAGTCATCATTTTTAAGCCTTTTATAAATTTTAAAGCAAATTTTATACTAGTTTTTGCCCTTAAAATCGGCCCCTATAGAGAGCCTTGTTGACTAGTCACACCAACTGATTTAGAAGGTCATTTTAACCCTTTTTAAGATTACCAATTCGTGGCATGTCAAAAACTACAAGGTAATTGCGTAAAACGCATTTTCGTGACACCCGAAGGTGTGTTTTTGTGCTCTAAGGAAATTTTGGGAAACCAATTGTTTTATGAGTTCCAAGTGTTTGAAACACTTATTATAGTAAATAAACATATACTAAGATGTTACATTGAGTTATATGGGGTTATATCAACCCGTGACATAATTTACGGGCCATCGGGACACCCGGGCCAAAAAGGAGCGCTAAGAAATCCTCCTTTGGTTTTTGCTGAATTTTGAGAAACCACTTCGTGGGTTCTCTTTAGAATGATAAATAATGATGTTAGGAACTCTAGGAATTAATTTTATAGGAGTTCGTGCCACCTCGGCACTCCTCCGGACTTTTCGTGCTTTAAGGAGCGGGTGTGAGCACTCCCGAGCATTTTGCGTATTTGACTGAATATAGCTTAGGGAATATATTTGTATATTCATATAATAATGTATGACCATTTAGTTTGAATATTAGAGGGTCATACAAGGTCATGTTTGACCATATGCTTCTAAGGCGTTTTAGCGTTTATGGTGAAACGACTGTTTTTACGTAACGTTTTCATGCATGGGTTTGCATGCGTACGTGAAATGATTTATATTTGGATTATATTCCAATAAATAATGATTAATATTATTTAGATTTGGGGTATTTCAATCTACCCCCCTTAAAAAGGACTTCGCCCCGAAGTCTCATATCTAAAGTATAAGGTTGTGGGGGAATCAAGTTCCACTAAGTATCCACAACTCAATCTAATTTTAGGGATCAAGTCCCAAGTCTCTATATCCCTAAGTTCATCGTGTATATCAAGTACAACAGAATACTTGGAATAACATATACTTGCAGTGTAAAGCAAGGTAGTGAACACAATAACTTTTCATTTCAAATGGTGCAACGTAGTGCATATAATATTTCCATTGTAGTGTAATGAAGTACACACAATCAAGTAGAAGTACAAGGTACATTCAAACACAGTGTTACACAAGAACACATACAAGACAAGGTGTCACTGAAATGCACAAAGTGCAACAACTGAAATGCACAAAAGTGCAACAACTGAAATGCACAAAGTGCAACAACTGAAATGCACACAAGTGCAAACAACTGAAATGCACAAAAGCAACAATGCAATGCACAAAAGTGACAAATGCACACTAAACTCAAAAATGAAAAAGGCTCTACCCCCCAAAAAGAAGGGGTACGCCCCCGTACCCTAGACTAAAGTGCCTAGTCGGTAAAAATGAGGGAAACTTCGCTCGCATATCCAGCTTCGAGTTCCCATGTGGCCTCTTCCACATCGTGGTTCCCAAAGAACCTTCACGAGGCTCACAGACTTGTTTCGAGTCTCTCGTGTCTTTCTATCTAAGATTCTTTGCGGTGTGTCCACATCATACCGCATTGTTGGTTCTAAAGAGAGTGTTTCTGGTTTGTAGAACATGAGAAGGATGAGGCATGTATTTCTTAAGCTGAGACACGTGAAAAAACATTGTGTACTTTGCCCAACTCGGCTGGCAAATCAAGTCGATATGCCACTAGGCCCCCCGCTCTATGATAGCATAGGGTCCTACAAATTTCGGGCTTAGCTTGCCTTCTGACCAAATCTGATACACCCTTCATGGGTGAAACTCGTAGAAATACTGGTAGCCAACTGTGAACTCAAGGTCTCGTCGCCTCTCATCAGCATATGATTTCTGTCTGTCCTGTGCTGCTTTCATATTGTTTCTGATCTGCTGAACTTCTGCCTGGACTTGCTCCAAGTACTCAGGCCCAATGATGACGGTCTCACTAGACTCGTCCCAGCACAAAGGTGTGCGGCATGGTCTGCCATATAAAGCCTGAAAAAGGTGACATCTGTATAGAGGGCGTGATAGCTGTTATTATAAGCAAACTCAGCTGAGATGTAATCTATCTATCCAGCTGCCCTGAAAATCCAAGGCACATGCTCGTCATGTCCTCTAAGGTCTGAAGTATCTATGACTGACCATCTGTCTGAGGATGAAATGCTGTGCTAAGCTTCAACTCAGTGCCAAGTGCCTCGCGAGTAGCTCGCCAGTATCGTGAGAGAAATCTAGTGTCTCGATCTGAAACAATAGTCTTAGGTACTCCATGATGTCTGATAATCTCTTTCTCAAATAGCTCTGCTAACTTAGGCACTTTCCAAGTGTCTTTCATCGGAATAAACCTAGCAACCTTAGTCATCGATCAACAACGACCCAAATCATATTAAGTCCTCCCTCGTAGGTGGTAGTCCCACCACGAAGTCCACAGAAATGTCATAAAACTTCCACTCTGGAACTGGCATAGACTGTACCATACTCCTGGTCGTCTATGTTCGAATTTCACTTTCTGACAAGTGAGACATCGAATCACATACTCTGTCACGTCGCCCTTCATACCACTCCACCAGAAATACTCTTCAGATCTTTGTACATCTTAGAAGCTCCTGGATGGACAGATGTGGTATGAAGTGTGGGACTCTCGAAGAATATGCTCCTTAATATCTGTGCTGTCTGGGAACACAATCTCCCCTTCAATCTGATGAGTCCATCATCATGTAACTGGAACTCATACTTCCCACCCTCAAATGTACCGTCAGTCAACTTCTGATGATCTCCATCATTCGCTGATCACTCTGCTGTGCTCTGCGTATGTCATCCAAAAGACTCGAGCTAGCCACAATGGCATTAAGAGAATGCTCGTCGACTCAATGCGTCTGCTACAACATTAGTTTTCCCTTCCTTGTACTGCAAATCAATGTCATAATCCTTAAGAAATTCAACCCATCTTCTTTGTCTCATGTTTAACTCCTTCTGGGTGAATACATATTTCAAACTCTTATGATCCGAATATACGGTCATCTGGACACCATATAGGTAGTGGCGCCAGATCTTCAAGGCAAAAACAATAGCTCCAACTCCAAGTCATGTGTGGGATAGTTTTCCTCATGTTTCTTCAACTGTCGGGAAGCGTAGGCGACTACCTTCCCATTCTGCATGAGTACACACCCTAGTCCCTTCCTGATGCATCACAATAAACTTCATAACCCTCGTGCCTTCAGGGATAGTCAAAACTGGTGCTGATGTCAAAGCATTCTTCAGAAGCTCGATGATTGTCTACATTCAGTAGGTCCACGTAAAGGTGCGTCCTTCTTCATCAAACTGGTCATAGGTTTGGCTATTTTGGAGAGTCTCTGACAAACCTCCTGTAGTAACCTGCTAACCCAAGGAAAACCCTGATATCGGTCACTGTCTTTGGCCTAGGCCAGGGCGAACAGCAGCTTCTATCTTTGCTGGATCCACTGCGATCCCAGCATCTGAAATGACATGTCCTAGAAAAGAAACTCTGTCCAACCAAAACTCACATTTGGAGAACTTAGCATAAGCTGGTTCTCCCTTAAGATCTGAAGTGTATGTCGAAGGTGACTCCATGCTCTTCTTTGGACTTTGAGTAGATTAGGATTCATCGATGAATACAACCACGGTCTTATCCAACTGCTCTCTGAATAATCTGTTCATCAAATCCATGAGACTGCAGGTGCATTTGACAAGCCAAAAGGCATAACTGTAAACTCATAGTGGCCATACCGTGTTCTGAAGGCTGTCTTTTCTATGTCTTGCTCCTGATGGGTATCTGATGGTAGCCTGATCTCAAATCGATCTTCGAAAACACTTTTGCTCCTCTCAACTGATCAAATAAATCATCAATACGTGGTAGTGGATATTTATTCTTCACTGATACTGCATTAAGCTCCCTGTAATCAATACACAAACGAAGGCTTCCATCCTTCTTCTTCACAAAAAGGACTGGTGCTCCCCAAGGAATACGCTAGGTCGTATGTATCCCTTGTCCAATAAATCTTTCAACTGCTCCTTCAACTCAGCCATCTCTGCTGGTGCCATACGGTACGGTGCCTTAGCTATGGGACCGGTACCTGGTAGTAATTCGATGGAGAACTCTACCTCTCTGGGTGGCGGTAAGCCTGGAAGCTCCTTTGGAAAAATATCTGGAAATTCTGACACCACTGGCATAGCTGGATCAAAATCAGGGTCATGCTCCACATCCTGAACATAGCATAAATATACCTCCTTATGCTTCCTGACTTGCTTGTACATAGACATAGCAGATATAACTTTCACTGATGGTGCCCTAGGGCTCTGACGGTAAGATACTGTCACTCCTGATGGACTCTTAAGTAGCAGTCTGCGCTCTACACTCCAGAATTTCCAGGAGGATCAAAAATGAAGCTGAAAATGATGTGCTTGGGAAAGGATTGGAATCCTTATACCAGGAATTACCAGGATACAAGAAATGGAGATGGAGCACAAGTGCCAAAAATCCCAGAAGAATTTTTACAAATTGTGGAACAAGCAGTTACTACAGCTCAGCAGCTAGAAGAAGATCCAGTTCCCAACTTAAGGGCTGATCTATGTATCATCAACTTCTATGAAGAAGGAGGAGCTTAGGACTACATCAGGACAAGGATGATGAACACAGGGTCCCTCGATCAGGGGATACCAGTATTGTCTTTTCAATTGGAGACGACGCAGAGTTCCTTTATGGCGAGCAGAAGCGTGTGGACCTTGCAAAGAAAATCATATTGAATTCAGGAGATGTTTTAATAATGGGTGGAAAGTCAAGGTTGCTTATACCATGGAATTAAGAGGGTTAAATTAAACACAGCACCTTCGACAGTGATAAACACCACTCACATGAAACCAGGAAGATTAGTTTGACCTTTAGAAAGTATTAGTGTTGTAATTGTTTGTGGAATTCAGAAGGGAGATCATTTCATCAGTGAAGCATTATTGTTTGTAAAAGTGAATGTCTTTAGACCCCATCATATATCAAAGTACTTACTCAGATTCTATTATTAGGTTGTGCTAAGGAGACGGAAGGTGCCTTAAGCATTCTTACTGAGGAGGAGGCCAGCAAGGGCGGCTCAATTCTCACGGGTACCTTTCCGGTTAATGGAGTGGATGCATTAGTACCACCTGGATGACCCAGCATTTACTTGGGGACACTACACTGCACTACTCAGGGGCAAATACTACCCGGCCCACACCAGGATGGTGAAGACTAGGGAGTTTGATGCATTGGAGCAGACGGGGAAGATGACCGTTGATGAGTATTATGCTAAGTTTACTTCACTACTCCGACTACTACCCGGGATAGGTTATTCGGACCAGATCTTGGTCGACCGGTTTTATGGGGGACTAAGCCCTCGACTTCAGTTTGGGATGGGACCAGTCATCCCCACCAGCTTGCAGGTAAAACAGGAGTAATGTGATCAGTTGAAATTTATTACCTACTTCATCATGAGAGAATTGGAAATTGATACCTTAAGATTTCAGGAATGTTACCATGCTGCCTCCGTTGTGGAGATTACTTGCAAGAGAAGGGATGCTTTGAGCTCCCAAAAGAGGAAGGACGGACCTGGTGGCGAAGATGCCAAGCAAGGGAACTCCTACAGAAGGAACAAACCCTATCAGAAAGGCCAGGGGTCCTATCAAGGAAAGGGGAACCAAACTACTGGGAACCCTCAGTCAGGAACCTACGGAGCGGCAGCTCCACAGAAAACTTACCCACCTAAGGGTAGGCACCTTAATCAAGCAGTTAGACTTGAAACTTTTGTGATTACCTTAGTACCATTGGAATGCGTAATTAACCTTGATTTTATTAGGTTCTGGATCTGGCTCAAACACGGGCCAGAAGTATGTCCGCCGTTTCAACTGTAAGCAGTGCGGAAAGGATCACCCCGGTGTGGATTGCCAGGGGGAGAAAGTCATGTGCCGCTACTGTCAGATACTCGGGCATCGTGCCTTCGAGTGCATCCGAAACCCGGAGAGCAGGAACTACCGCCCGGGAGCAAAGCCAAACACCGGCCCTAAGAATGGAGCTAGCGATACTCGCCCTCCACCAACAAACCAGGCTCAGGGGTATAAGGGCAAAGGCCCAGCATCGGGACCCGCCCTACATGTCATGGACCGCTCAGATGAGGCTGGTCCTTCTCTAACCCAGGTATTTCTAAACCATGTGAACCGTTATTGAGCAATGGATGATGTGAATGAGTGCTTGCATGCCTTGATTGCCTAATTGAGTAGGAAGAATTAGTAAGACTCACTAGTAAAATTTAAACCACGTAGGAAGCTATAAGATATGCTTTCCTATCCCCTCACCACCCTCCCTGGAAGAAAACATTATCAAAGTACAAGAACCGGAGAACGAACAATGTAAGGTTATCCAACCAGGTTTGATATTACTCAAAGGATACCTAACACCGGAGACACAAATTGCAATCATAGAAAATGTCAGGAATTGGGAGCAGGACCAGGAGGGTTCTACACTCCAGAATTTCCAGGAGGATCAAAAATGAAGCTGAAAATGATGTGCTTGGGAAAGGATTGGAATCCTTATACCAAGAATTACCAGGATACAAGAAATGGAGATGGAGCAAGTGCCAAAAATCCCAGAAGAATTTTTACAAATTGTGGAACAAGCAGTTACTACAGCTCAGCAGAGAAGAAGATCCAGTTCCCAACTTAAGGGCTGATCTATGTATCATCAACTTCTATGAAGAAGGAGGCCGTTTAGGACTACACCAGGACAATGATGAAACAAAGGGTCCCTGACAGGGGATACCAGTATTCTTTGTCAATTGGAGATGACGCAGAGTTCCTTTATGGCGAGCAGAAGCGTGTGGACCTTGCAAAGAAAATATATTGATTCAGGAGATGTTTTAATAATGGGTGGAAAGTCAAGGTTGCTATACCATGGAATTAAGAGGGTTAAACTAAACACAGCACCTTCGACAGTGATAAACACCACTCACATGAACCAGGAAGATTAAGTTTGACTTTTAGAAAGTATTAGTGTTGTAATTGTTTTTGGACATCAGAAAGGAGATCATCTATCAGTGAAGCATTATTGTTTGTAAAGTGAATGTCTTTAGACCCCATCATTATCAAAGTACTTACTCAGATTCTTTATTAGGTTGTGCTAAGGAGACGGAAGGTGCCTTAAGTATACTTACTGAGGAGGAGGCCAGCAAGGGCGGCTCGATTCTCACTGGTACCTTTCCGGTTAATGGAGTGGATGCATTAGTACTGTTCGACTCCGGAGCCTCACATACTTTCGTTTCGCCTTCGCTTGCGGGGAAGTTGGGGCTAGACGCTGTAGAGTTACCTGATTTTAAGGTGGCACTCCCGTCTAAGGAGAAGATCAGTTGCACTCGTCTTTATAGAGGAGCCACTATCAGCATTAAGGAGGAGGAATTTCCTATTGACCTTATTGAGTTCAGAGGTCTAGGATTCGATGTTATAGCCGGGATGGACTGGCTGGGGCGGCACAGAGGCCGCATTCTTTGTGCAGAGCGCAGACTGCTACTTAAGAGTCCATCAGGAGTGACAGTATCTTACCGTCAGAGCCCTAGGGCACCATCAGTGAAAGTTATATCTGCTATGTCTATGTACAAGCAAGTCAGGAAGCATAAGGAGGTATATTTATGCTATGTTCAGGATGTGGAGCATGACCCTGATTTTGATCCAGCTATGCCAGTGGTGTCAGAATTTCCAGATATTTTTCCAAAGGAACTTCCAGGCTTACCGCCACCCAGAGAGGTAGAGTTCTCCATTGAATTACTACCAGGTACCGGTCCCATAGCTAAGGCACCGTACCGTATGGCACCAGCAGAGATGGCTGAGTTGAAGGAGCAGTTGAAAGATTTATTGGACAAGGGATACATACGACCTAGCGTATCTCCTTGGGGAGCACCAGTTCTTTTTGTGAAGAAGAAGGATGGAAGCCTTCGTTTGTGTATTGATTACAGGGAGCTTAATGCAGTATCGGTGAAGAATAAATATCCACTACCACGGATTGATGATTTATTTGATCAGTTGAGAGGAGCAAAGGTATTTTCGAAGATCGATTTGAGATCAGGCTACCATCAGATACCCATCAGGGAGCAAGACATAGAAAAGACAGCTTTCAGAACACGGTATGGCCACTATGAGTTTACGGTTATGCCTTTTGGCTTGTCAAATGCACCTGCAGTCTTCATGGATTTGATGAACAGATTATTCAGAGAGCAGTTGGATAAGACCGTGGTTGTATTCATCGATGACATCCTAATCTACTCAAAGTCTAAAGAAGAGCATGAGAGTCACCTTCGACATACACTTCAGATCTTAAGGGAGAACCAGCTTTATGCTAAGTTCTCCAAATGTGAGTTTTGGTTGGACAGAGTTTCTTTTCTAGGACATGTCATTTCAGATGCTGGGATCGCAGTGGATCCAGCAAAGATAGAAGCAGTTCGCACCTGGCCTAGGCCAAAGACAGTGACTGATATCAGGAGTTTCCTTGGGTTAGCAGGTTACTACAGGAGGTTTGTCAGAGACTTCTCCAAAATAGCCAAACCTATGACCAGCTTGATGAAGAAGGATGCACCTTTCACATGGACTACTGAATGTGAGACCTCATTCGAGCTTCTGAAGAATGCTTTGACATCAGCACCAGTTTTGACTATCCCTGAAGGCACAGAGGGTTATGAAGTTTATTGTGATGCATCAGGAAGGGGACTAGGGTGTGTACTCATGCAGAATGGGAAGGTAGTCGCCTACGCTTCCCGACAGTTGAAGAAACATGAGGAAAACTATCCCACACATGACTTGGAGCTTGGAGCTATTGTTTTTGCCTTGAAGATCTGGCGCCACTACCTGTATGGTGTCCAGATGACCGTATATTCGGATCATAAGAGTTTGAAATATGTATTCACCCAGAAGGAGTTAAATATGAGACAGAGGAGATGGGTTGAATTTCTTAAGGATTATGACATTGATTTGCAGTACAAGGAAGGGAAAGCTAATGTTGTAGCAGACGCATTGAGTCGACGAGCATATTCTCTTAATGCCATTGTGGCTAGCTCGAGTCTTATGGATGACATACGCAGAGCACAGCAGAGTGATCAGCGAATGATGGAGATCAGTCAGAAGTTGACTGACGGTACATTTGAGGGTGGAAAGTATGAGTTCCAGTTACATGATGATGGACTCATCAGATTGAAGGGAAGATTGTGTATTCCCAGAGACAGCACAGATATTAAGGAGCATATTCTTCGAGAGTCCCACACTTCTACCACATCTGTCCATCCAGGAGCTTCTAAGATGTACAAAGATCTGAAGAGGTATTTCTGGTGGAGTGGTATGAAGGGCGACGTGACAGAGTATGTGATTCGATGTCTCACTTGTCAGAAAGTGAAATTCGAACATAGACGACCAGGAGGTATGGTACAGTCTATGCCAGTTCCAGAGTGGAAGTTTTATGATATCTCTATGGACTTCGTGGTGGGACTACCACCTACGAGAGGAGGACTTAATATGATTTGGGTCGTTGTTGATCGATTGACTAAGGTTGCTAGGTTTATTCCGATGAAAGACACTTGGAAAGTGCCTAAGTTAGCAGAGCTATTTGAGAAAGAGATTATCAGACATCATGGAGTACCTAAGACTATTGTTTCAGATCGAGACACTAGATTTCTCTCACGATACTGGCGAGCTACTCGCGAGGCACTTGGCACTGATTGAAGCTTAGCACAGCATTTCATCCTCAGACAGATGGTCAGTCAGAGAGGACTATTCAGACCTTAGAGGACATGCTACGAGCATGTGCCTTGGATTTTCAGGGCAGCTGGATAGATAGATTACATCTCATCGAGTTTGCTTATAATAACAGCTATCACGCCTCTATACAGATGTCACCTTTTCAGGCTTTATATGGCAGACCATGCCGCACACCTTTGTGCTGGGACGAGTCTAGTGAGACCGTCATCATTGGGCCTGAGTACTTGGAGCAAGTCCAGGCAGAAGTTCAGCAGATCAGAAACAATATGAAAGCAGCACAGGACAGACAGAAATCATATGCTGATGAGAGGCGACGAGACCTTGAGTTCGCAGTTGGCGACCAGGTATTTCTACGAGTTTCACCCATGAAGGGTGTATTCAGATTTGGTCAGAAGGGCAAGCTAAGCCCGAAATTTGTAGGACCCTACGCTATCATAGAGCGGGTGGGCCTAGTGGCATATCGACTTGATTTGCCAGCCGAGTTGGGCAAAGTACACAATGTTTTTCACGTGTCTCAGCTTAAGAAATACATGCCTCATCCTTCTCATGTTCTACAACCAGAACACTCTCTTTAGAACCAACAATGCGGTATGTGGAAACACCGCAAAGAATCTTAGATAGAAAGACACGAGAGACTCGAAACAAGTCTGTGAGCCTCGTGAAGGTTCTTTGGTCGAACCACGATGTGGAAGAGGCCACATGGGAACTCGAAGCTGATATGCGAGCGAAGTTTCCCTCATTATTTACCGACTAGGCACTTTAGTCTAGGGTACGGGGGCGTACCCCTTCTTTTTGGGGGGTAGAGCCTTTTTCATTTTTGAGTTTAGTGTGCATTTTGCACCTTTGTGCATTGCATTTGTTGCTTTTGTGCATTCCAGTTGTTGCACTTTTGTGCATTTCAGTTGTTGCACTTTGTGCATTTCAGTTGTTGCACTTTTGTGCATTTCAGTTGTTGCACTTTTGTGCATTTCAGTGACACCTTGTCTTGTATGTGTTCTTGTGTAACACTGTGTTTGAATGTACCTTGTACTTCTACTTGATTGTGTGTACTTCATTACACTACAATGGAAATATTATATGCACTACGTTGCACCATTTGAAATGAAAAGTTGTGTTCACTACCTTGCTTATACTGCAAGTATATGTTATGACATCTCAAGTATTCCTGTTGTACTTGATATACACGATGAACTTAGGGATATAGAGACTTGGGACTTGATCCCTGAAAATTAGTTTGAGTTGTGGATACTTAGTGGAACTTGATTCCCCCACAACCTTATACTTTAGATATGAGACTTCGGGGCGAAGTCCTTTTTAAGGGGGGTAGATTGAAATACCCCAAATCTAAATAAATTATTTAATCATTATTTATTGGAATATAATCCAAATATAAATCATTTCACGTACGCATGCAAACCCATGCATGAAAACGTTACGTAAAAACAGTCGTTTCACCATAAACGCTAAAACGCCTTAGAAGCATGGTCAAACATGACCTTGTATGACCCTCTAATATTCAAACTAAATGGTCATACAATTATTATATGAATATACAAATATATTCCCTAAGCTATATTCAGTCAAATACGCAAAATGCTCGGGAGTGCTCACACCCGCTCCTTAAAGCACGAAAAGTCCGGAGGAGTGCCGAGGTGGCACGAACTCCTATAAAATTAATTCCTAGAGTTCCTAACATCATTATTTATCATTCTAAAGAGAACCCACGAAGTGGTTTCTCAAAATTCAGCAAAAACCAAAGGAGGATTTCTTAGCGCTCCTTTTTGGCCCGGGAGTGTCCCGATGGCCCGTAAATTATGTCACGGGTTGATATAACCCCATATAATTCAATGTAACACCTTAGTATATGTTTATTTACTATAATAAGTGTTTACAAACACTTGGAACTCATAAGAACAATTGGTTTCCCAAAATTTCCTTAGAGCACAAAAACACACCTTCGGGTGTCACGAAAATGCGTTTTACGCAATTACCTTGTAGTTTTTGACATGCCACGAATTGGTAATCTTAAAAAGGGTTAAAATGACCTTCTAAATCAGTTGGTGTGACTAGTCAACAAGGCTCTCTATAGGGGCCGATTTTAAGGGCAAAAACTAGTATAAAATTGCTTTAAAAATTTATAAAAGGCTTAGAATATGATGACTCATCATCCCATGTGTTATATTACTTAATGTCTAAGTATGTAGGTCTCATTTGACCAGAGCTGTCGAAATTAGGCCATGGAATAAGGCCATGTGAGCTAGAACAAAACAAAATGAAAAAGTAGAAAAGTAGATCTAAGATCTACTTTATTTGATTCCTTCTTCCACATGTGAACTTCCATGCTCCTTCCAAGCTATTCATGGCCGGTTTTTGGAGCTCCATTCAGACCTTAATTCGTGACCTACATGAAGGAGAAGACAAGTCATTGACATAGAAAAATCAAAAGAAGATACCTTACCTTTTCTCACCTTGTCTTCTAGTTTGCATTATTTTGCTCCACCTTGCCTTGTCCTATATGGCCGTTTTTAGGCTGGAAAAGAGATCATTTATTGAGCCAATCAACCATGAATTAAACTAAGGAAAAAGTTGTCATGACATTAAAAATTGACAAAAAAAAATCAATTCCAATTGCTTCCATTTACGTGAGCTAGTCTCATTTCTCCTTGCACTTCTTCCACGGTTTGGTAAGCTCCCTCCTCTCTTCTAGCTTCATCTTCTTCCTTTGAAGCTCTTAAGTCCATTAATGGATTTAACTTCTATCTTCATCTTAAGGTAATTCCTAGCATTTCTTGGCAAGTCTTGAAGCAAAACTCTTCCTAGCATATCAAGGTGGGTTCGGCCACATTAGTTCTCCAAGAAGGTTGTCCAAACCAACATTAAATCAAGGAGCATCTCAAGGTTATCTTAAGGTAGGTTTTAAAGCTTGAAGATCCTTAAAACACATTTTTGTGTGTAACCAAGTTCTACCTCTTCTAAGTCTCTTTTCTTCTTCATTTTGTTGAAGGAAAACTTGCTCTTCATCTACCTTTGGGTGAGCCGAAATTATAAGAGAAAATCTAAGGTAAAGTCTTGTAAAACTACTTCCAAATCTACTTAAGATCTTTGTTGAAGATCTAACTCCTAAACATCCTTCATCTCTTGCATAAAACCGAAAAGGAGCAACAAAAATTACCTTGGAGAAAGCTTGGAGATTCAAGAAGAAGTTCAAGCACTTAACCACCTTGTTAAGAAGTAAGTTTACTATATAAACCTTTATATTATAAGCTTTGTTAAGCTTCTAAAAATTGTACAAAAATTATGTACACCTCTTAAGTAAAGTAATACCGAACCTACATGGTTTTATTTGCCAAAAATATAATCTATAACATATATAGAAAATATTTACCTTAAGACACATTTTTGTGTCACAAAAATTATCTATGTTACAAATTAAATTAGGCCGAATTGTCTTGGGCAAAAATGCTCTATTTTGAGCTAAGAATTTATATAAGACATTACAATAATTTATACATGAGTTATATGACTCCTATGAATTTATCTATAATATTTAGACATATAAATCCACTTTTATATAACATATGGTCTCATTTAAATTATGGCCGAAGCTTTATGTGTTAAATGGATTTTAATGAGCTACTTAGGTATATAAATTTATATCATAAAGTTTGGTGAGTTAAAAATATTCTATTAGTGTTTAAATGACTAATTAATTTAGTTATATGGCTTAAATGTAATTTCTACAAAATTTAGTGTATATATTGTGAAGGCCGAGAACAAAAGGGCTGTTTGGTGTAAATATAAAATAATATAAGGTTAGGAATTAAGTTTATGAATTTTAGATAATTTAAACAAGCTCTAAAATAACTTTTTATAAAGTTTTGGGCTATTATGTAATTTATGAAAGTTGTTATTAAAGTTTGGAGTTGAATATGGGCGAATTCATAATTAAGAGAATTATTGGGGTTACTTTCGAAATTTGGAAGAATTAAATATTTAAACTTTAGTTTATAAGTTATTAAGTGACTATTATAAGTTTTGGGGTGAAAATGTAATTAAGGAAAGTTCTAGCTAAAGCCGAGTTAGTTGGGTTAGTTTGGTAATTTAAGAATTTATATATATATATTAGCATTTATGGAGAATTAAAATTAAACTATATTTATAAGGTGATTATGTAAAGATTATAAGATTTTGTGGTTAAAAGGTAATTATGGAAATAATATTAAGGCCGAAATTTGAGGGGCTAATGTAATTTTTGAAAGTTATAAATTTATAAGTTATGTCCAAAAATATTAGTGGTAGTTTTGTAATTTAATTAAATAAGGAATTAAAACTATGTTATATAAGAGATTAGAATTTAAAGTAAGGTTTATGATTATGTGGTTGTTTTGTAAATAACCGAAATATAAGGTAAAATTTAGATTAAAATAAATATAGGTCCTACATGGATTTTTGGAGGAATTAGAAAGAAAGAATTTTGATTAAAGGAGTTATGATTAAACTATGACTTATATAGTTATAAGGAATTTAAAGAACCGATGATATTACTTTTGGTTAAAGGAGGAATAATGAAAACTATAAGAATTTTATGTCATGTATGACATAAATATAGTTAAGAAATTATAAGTTGTTATGTCACCTAGACAAATAAAATAAACAACAAATGCAATGAACACATAGATGTGCATTAAAGGATTTGTGAATAAATCAAAAGGAATAACAAATAAGTTATACATAAAATCATGAGGTAATTAAAAGGAATAAAACCTCACATGAAATAACAAATATGAGATTTGTTAAAAGATCCAATAGATATTATATAAGGGTAACATAAATTAACCCTTCAGTTAATCCTATTCTAGGACTTTGTTTGACCAGACGTTGACCGGGAACTAAACAGTACAGTCTACGGTGAACGGTATGGGATTCTTGCAACCTGTTTTCTAACGGATTACACGGCTTGTGTGCTATCTGTTGTTTGAATAACGACCAAGATAATTAATTGTAAACGTTGTTTTACTCTGTGCACTGTGTATTATTTTATGTGCGTGATGTTGCTGACTACACGTGTATGTCCCACGCATACAACACTACTATACCAGTGGATTAAATACCTGCGTTTCAGTATACCGAGGACTTGTACTCAAGTCTCTCACTAACTTCACTTTATAACAAACGTCATTATCCTAAACGTGATAATTGACATTATACATTGGGTTCTTGTCAACATCTTTATATGACACCTAACAACTCTATACTACGAGAATGAGGAGCCCAGTTGGATCTGGCCATGCATGCTACAGGAGCTGTACCTGTCTCAGGTCGTCTCCTACTACGTCGCGACGGAAAATTCAGTTGGGAGGAAGACTCTATTCCACCCGGGACTTCGTGTGCCCTTCAGTTCGAGGAAGACTTTATTCCTCAGTGGGTTCTTATTTCCCACGCCATTCAGTTCAGGGTTTGACTACGTCATCTCCTGGGGTTTCTATACCCAACTTACTCTATGACGAGGTCACTATACCTCCACTATTTCAGATATTCAGTTATAACTGTCAGTCCCATTGTGTGGACCGACTATCAGTAAAGAATTTCAGTTCAGCTAACTCGACCTTCTGTGTCTTGTTCTATGTGACATTATTGTCCTTGTGTGGATACTTGTTATCATCAGATTATGCTTGTTTACAGCTTTATAAAAAAATGAACTGCATGTATTCGACAAAGTAGTTGGTGTGGCCCGGTAGACGATGGGCTGCACGTTTTCCATACCAGCGTTGTTTGCTGAGCCCCTTTGGGGGCACCCCCATTTTCCAGGTACCTGAAGATTGAGAAGATCACTACACTGAGTGTAGGTGGGGTAGACCAAGCTTTGGGAGTCTATTATTAGTTAATCATTTTATTTCAGTATTGTACTTTGAGTTTGATTCCTAGTATCTCGGGTTGTATCTGTATTCCAGACCGTGACATTTGAGGATTGTATTTGGACTTAGCCTTGTTGGTCACAAGGGTGGCCAACGGCATTGTGATACCGCCCGGTTGTTGTATTTATTTAAAAGCCTGAGCAATTAGAGTAGCAATATCCTCCAGTCTGACGGATGGCTCCTCATCGGCCTGTCCACGTCGTCCTCCTCTTCCTGACATCTGCAGGATGTTGAGGTATATTAGGTACTGTGGTCACAAATCCGATCTGGGATAGTAGTCTAAGTATAAACTAACTTAAAACTTTCAATACTAACTCTCAACCCGTAGCCTAAAGTATTAGATATCCTAATCTCGGTGTATCCTTGTATCCAGAGCGTAACTACGCTCTGATACCATTTTTGTAATACCCCAACCCGAAATCCAATAAACTGAACGGCGATCACTCCCAAATAAAATACAACTGCAGCGGAAATAAATACAACAAACCGGGCGGTATCACAATGCCGTTGGCCACCCTTGTGACCAACTAGGCTAAGTCCAATACAATCCTCAAATGTCACGGTCTGGAATACAGATACAACCCGAGATACTAGGAATTAAACTGAAGGTACAATGCTGAAATAAAACAAATAACTAATAGTAGACTCCCAAAGCTTGGTCTACCCCACCTACACTCAGTGTAGTGCTTCTCAATCTTCAAGTACCTGAAAATGGGGGTGCCCCCAAAGGGGCTCAGCAAACAACGCTGGTATGGAAAACGTGCAGCCCATCGTCTACCGGGCCACACCAATACTTTGTCGAATACATGCAGTTCATTTTTTTTTTTTATAAAGCTGTAAACAAGCATAATCTGATGATAACAAGTATCCACACAAGGACAATAATGTCATATAGAACAAGACACAAAAGGTCAAGTTAGCTGAACTGAAATTCTTTACTGATAGTCGGTCCACACAATGGGACTGACAGTATAACTGAATGTCTGAAATAGGGGAGGTATAATGACCTCGTCATAGAGTAAGTTGGGTATAGAAACCCCAGGAGATGACGTAGTCAAACCCTGAACTGAATGGCGTGGGAAATAAGAACCCACTGAGGAATAAAGTCTTCCTCGAACTGAAGGGCACACGAAGTCCCGGGTGGAATAGAGTCTTCCCCAACTGAAGTTTCCGTCGCGACGTAGATAGGAGACGACCTGAGACAGGTACAGCTCCTGTAGCATGCATGGCCAGATCCAACTGGGCTCCTCATTCTCGTAGTATAGAGTTGTTAGGTGTCATATAAAGATGTTGACAAGAACCCAATGTATAATGTCAATTATCACGTTTAGGATAATGACGTTTGTTATAAAGTGAGGTTAGTGAGAGACTTGAGTACAAGTCCTCGGTATACTGAAGCGCAGGTATTTAATCCACTGGTATAGTAGGGTTGTATGCGTGGGACATACACGATGTAGTCAGCAACATTCACGCACATAAAATAATACAACAGTGCACAAGAGTAATGCAACGTTTTACAATAATTATCTTGGTCGTTATTCAAACAACAGATAGCACACAAGCCGGTGTAATCCGGTAGAAAACAGGTTGCAAGAATCCCATACCGTTCACCGTAGACTGTACTGTTTAATTCCCGGTCGACGTCTGGTCAAACAAAGTCCTAGAACAGGATTAACTGAGAGGGTTAATTTATGTTACCCTTATATAATGATTCTATTGAATCTTTTAACAAATCTTGTATTTGTCATTTCATGTGAGGTTTATTTCTTTTAATTACCTCATGATTTTATGTATAACTTATTTGTTATCCCTTTTGATTTATTTATAAATCCTTTAATGTACATAAATGTGTTCATTTATTCATGTACTGTATTTGTTGTTTATTTTAATTGTCTAGTTGACATAACAACTTATAATTTTCTTAATAATATTTAAATGTCTTACAATGACATAAAAATCTTATAGTTTTCATTATTCCTCCTTTAACCAAAAGTAATAATCATTGGTTACCCTTAAATTCCTTATAACTATATAAGTCATAGTTTAAACTTTATAAATCCTTAATCAAAATACTTTCTTTCTAACTCCTCAAAATCCATGTAGGACCTATATTTATTTAATCTAAATTCTTACCCTGTATTTCGGTTATTTACAAAACAACCACATAAAATCATAATCCTTATATTAAATTCTAATCTCATTATATTATAGAGTTTTAATTTCTTATTTAGCTAAATTACAAAGCCATCCCTAATATTTTGGTATATAGCTTTTAAATATTATAACTCTCAAAAATTACAACCTAGCCCCTTAAATTCTCGGCACATATATGTATACTTCTTATATTTGCAATCTAACCACAAAATCTTATAATCTTTACATAAAGTCTTATAAATTATAGTTTTAATTTTAATTCTCCATAAATGCTAAATATATATATATAAATTCTTAAATTACCAAACTAACCCAACTAACTCGGCTTTAGCCTAGAACTTTCCTTTAATTACATTTTCACCCCAAAACTTTTAATAGTCACTTAATAACTTCTAAACTAAAGTTTAAATATTAAATTCCTAAAATTTCGAAAGTAACCCCAATAATTCTCTAATTATGAATTCGCCCATATTCAACTCCAAACTTTGATAACAACTTTCATAAATTACATAATAGCCCAAACTTTATAAAAAGTTATTTTAGAGCTTGTTTAAATTATCTAAAATTCATAAACTTAATTCCTAACCTTATATTATTTATATTTACACCAACAGCCCTTTTGTTCTCGGCCTTCACAATATATACACCAAATTTTGTAAAAATTACATTTAAGCCATATAACTAAATTAATTAGTCATTTAAACACTAATAGAATATTTTTAACTCACCAAACTTTATGATATAAATTTATATACCTAAGTAGCTCATAAAATCCATTTAACACATAAAGCTTTCGGCCATAATTTAAATGAGACCATATGTTATATAAAAGTGGATTTATATGTCTAAATAATTATAGATAAATTCCTAGGAGTCATATAACTCATGTATAAATTATTGTAATGTCTTATATAAATTCTTAGCTCAAAATAGAGCATTTTTGCCCAAGACAATTCGGCCTAATTTAATTTGTAACATAGATAATTTTTGTGACACAAAATGTGTCTTAAGGTAATATTTTCTATATATGTTATAGATTATATTTTTGGCAAATAAAACCAAGTAGTTTCGGTATTAATTAACCTAAGAGGTGTACATAATTTTTGTACAATTTTTAGAAGCTTAACAAAGCTTATAATATAAAGGTTTATATAGTAAACTTACTTCTTAACAAGGTGGTTAAGTGCTTGAACTTCTTCTTGAATCTCCAAGCTTTCTCCAAGGTAATTTTTGTTGCTCCTTTTCGGTTTTATGCAAGAGATGAAGGATGTTTAGGAGTTAGATCTCCAACAAAGATCTTAAGTAGATTTGGAAGTAGTTTTACAAGACTTTACCTTAGAACTTTCTCTTATAATTTCGGCTCACCCAAAGGTAGATGAAGAGCAAGTTTTCCTTCAACAAAATGAAGAAGAAAAGAGACTTAGAGGAAGTAGAACTTGGTTACACATAAAAATGTGCTTTAAGGATTTTCAAGCTTTGAAACCTACCTTAAGATAACCTTAAGATGCTCCTTGATTTAATGTTGGTTTGGACAACCTTCTTGGAGAACTAAATGTGGCCGAACCCACCTTGATGCTAGGAAGAGTTTTGCTTCAAGACTGCCAAGAAATGCTAGGAAATTACCTTAAGATGAAGATAGAAGTTAAATCTCCATTAATGGACTTAAGAGCTTCAAAGGAAGAAGATGAAGCTAGAAGAGAGAGAGGAGAGGCTTACCAAACCGTGCAAGAAGAGGGCAAGGAAGAAAGTGAGAGCATGCTCACGTATAACATTGAAAATGCCCTTAGAATTTGATTTTCTTTTGTCAAATTTTTAATGTCATTTGACAATGCTTTTTCCTTAGTTTATTGCATGAGTTATTGGCTCAATAAATGCCTCCTTTCCAGCATTGAAATCGGCCATGATGAGGGACAAGGCAAGGTGGAGCAAAAATAATGCAAACTAGAAGACAAGGTGAGAAAAGGTAAGGTATCTTCTTTTGATTTTTCTATGTCACATGACTTGTCTTCTCCTTCATGTAGGTCACGAATTAAGGTCTGAATGAGGCTCCAAAAACCGGCCATGAATAGCTTGGAAGGAGCATGGAAGTTCACATGTGGAAGAAGGAATCAAATAAAGTAGATCTTAGATCTACTTTTTGCTTTTTCACATTTGTTTTGTTCTAGCTCACATGTGCTTGTTCAATGTCTGATTTTCGACAGCTATAAGGTCAAATGAGACCTACACACTTTGGCATTAAGTAATATAACACATGGGATGGTGAGTCATCATGTTTTAAGCCTTTAATAAACTTTTAAAGCAAATTTTATACTAGTTTTTGCCCTCAAAATCGGCCCATGTAGAGAGCCTCATTGACTAGTCACACCAACTGATTTAGAATGTCATTTTAACCCTTTTTAAGATTACCAATTTGTGGCATGTCAAAAACTACAAGGCAATTGCGTAAAACGCATTTTTCGTGACACCCGAAGGTGTGTTTTTGTGCTCTAAGGCACTTTTTGGAAACTAATTGTTTTTATGAGTTCCAAGTGTTTGGAAACACTTATTATGGTAAATAAACATATACTAAGGTGTTACATTGAGTTATATGGGGTTATATCAACCCATGACATAATTTACGGGCCATCGGGACACACCCGGGCAAAAAGGAGCGCTAAGAAATCCTCCTGTGGTTTTGTTGAATTTTGATGAACCACTTCGTGGGTTATCTTTAGAATGGTAAATAATGATATTAGGAACTCTAGGAATTAATTTTATAGGAGTTCGTGCCACCTCGGCACCCCTCCGAGCTTTTCTTGCTTTAAGGAGCGGGCGTGAGCGCTCCCGAGCATTTTGCGTATTTGACTGAGTATAGCTTAGGGAATACATTTGTATATTCATATAATGAGTGTATGACCATTTGGTTTGAGTTTTAGAAGGTCATACAAGGTCATGCTTGATCACACGTTTCTAAGGCGTTTTAGCGTTTATGGTGAAACGACTGCTTTTACGTACCGTTTTCATGCATGGGTTTGCATGCGTATGTGAAATGATTTATATTTGGATTATATTCCAATAAGTAATGATTGAATAATCTCATTTAGATTTGGGGTATTTCATCTTGCCAGTAGTGGATCGGGGAGGGAGATAAAAATATTTCCTTCTTCCACAAGAGAGTGTCCCAAAGAAAGTAGAGGAACATTATCTTCGAGATCCGGAGACCTGACGGTTCCTCCATTTCTAATCAAACGCTTATTGAAGATGAAGCTTCTCGCTACTTCAGGAGTGTCTTTGTCAGCAGGCCCTGAGTGATCAATCCCCATCTCCATGTTGTTATTGAAGGTAGGCTCTCTCCTGACATGATCATTGGCCTCAGCAAGGACTACACTCCCCATGAAGTCTTACAGGCCCTCTCTGAGATTGATAACACCAAATCCCCTAGGCCAGACGACTTTAATGCATTCTTCTTCAAGAGATATTGGAATATTGTTGAGGATGAGGTCACGGTTGCGGTGATTGACTTGCTAAACGCGAAGCCTTTCCCTCAAGGTTTGAATCATACGTTCATTACTCTTATTCCTAAGATCTCTAATCCCTTGTACTTCTCGGATTTCCGCATTATCTCCTTGTGTAACGTCATTTATAAGATTGTGGTCTAAGGTCCTTGCCAATAGGAGCAAGCATCTTCTTCCCCAGATCATTTCTAAGGCTCGGTTGGCATTCGTTAAAGGAAGACTCATTACCGACAATATCCTCTTTGCCTAGGAGGTCTTTCATTATCTTTGCTCTTCCTGCAGGATCAAGGTAGGGCCCTGGTGTACCCCTCTCGATAATCTCGTAGTAATAACGCTCGTAGCATAAAAATCATTGCAATCACCCTCACTCGGGTGTCACATGTCATTACTCACTCATATAAGTAAACAAGCAAACATATAACATAACAACGAATTGATAACCGCTGTGATGATCCGTGATATTCTACTACTAACATAAACTTACTAAATCCATAAATCGAATACATAGACCAGTGAGCATCTAAAACATCCCTAATATTTACAACGTATTGTATATACAAACCAAGTCTAACAGTGCGATAACAAATCAAAAGACCGCTACCGAGGTCCCGCACTCCAACTTCAACATGATCAAGTCCCTGTAATGGGTTGCAGTATAGGCTCAGCAAAACGTTGAATATGCTAAAGCATGATTTTAGAGTCTTTAAGGAGATTAATCTATTCGGGTCAGAATAAAAAAGATCATCAATCTTCTAACATGAAAGATATCTAATTAATTACTCAATTTGCTAGGCAGCTATATATAACTTATTCACTCCTCCTAAAATATTTCGCTTTTTGACAACTCTTTCACTTCAAATGGCAAATCTCGAATTCTTAGGGCATCTCTTTGATATTCATAACTTTCCTGTTCTAAAACAAATTACATATAATTTTCAAATATACATCGACAATACAAATGAAAGCTTATTACAAAGCAATAATTGAAAATGTTAGGTATACCATAACTTAAATATGACTCTGTTTTCCAAAAAAAAAAAAAACTTAAATATGACTCACATGATGATTTATATAGTTACTTCCAATATCGGTAGGGACTACAATCGATTGAGACCTAACATATATAAATGGCTTTATAACATAAAACAATGAAGTCACGCAATAACCTTCTTCTTTTTTTGTTATTTGCAGTGAAAAGCCACGCCAGTGACTTCTCTAAATCAATGATTATATAAGCTAGCTCGGTGTCTCTAGCTACCTCATAAAGCCAACGAACTGCCACCTGAATTGAATGATCAGCCACCAATCGTCCAAAAAATACCAAGAAATCGATCGATTGTTTTTCTTATTGTGATTAAAGGAAAAAAACATATGCATATCGATCTCTCTGAATTTGTATGCTAAGCTATTATTGTTGGGAAAATTCACGATATACCCTGTTTTCTTTCGTAATTCACATATACCCATGTGATTTTTAGTAATTTAACTTTAAACATGCTTAAATGTTGTCCAAAATTGATGAAATTTTACATGGACGATGCTAAAGTGTTATATTTTGGTCCAATATCAAATTTGAAGCTTTTTAAGCTCACATGTGACCTGTGGGACCCAATAAATATGTGATTGTTCATTGGGTCCCACAGGTCACATGTGAGCTTAAAAAACTTCAAATTTGATATTGGACCAAAAATAACACTTTAGCATCGTCCATGTAAAGTTTCATCAATTTTGGACAACATTTAAGCATGTTTAAAGTTAAATTACTAAAATCACAGGGGTATATTGTGAATTACGAAAGAAAACAGGGGTATCTCGTGAATTTGCCCTTAATTGTTTTATCTTTGTATTTAAATGGAAAAAACAGTGAAGCGGTATGACGTCGATCTAGGGATATATCATATATGAGTAACACCGTATAACGATGTCTTTATATCTCCTTTACTTCTTGGTTCACTTAGGTACTACTAATGATTAATTAATCGGGTATATCTATAATTATGAATACCAATGCATTGAATTTGTACATATGTAGATCATTTATAAGCGCAAAGTTTACAGGAACTCTGAAATCTCAATTCTCAAACCTTCACATTCATCACATGCCCAAATGTAACTCTTACTTACAACATACGGCACATCTGAAAAGTTAACCCTTTTTGCATTTCTAACATACTAATAATTATTACCCTGGCATGCTGGTGAACTTGATAAAAAGGACAAAAAGGGAAATTTCATGAAATGCCACAATATTTTTTGGTAAATTTATGAAATGCCGTTAAAAAAAGGAAAGTCACGAAATACTATTATATTTTCTGAAAAGTGCATGTAATGCCACTCCACACCGACGGACATTAATTTTCCGTCTAAAGTCCGAAAAAATGATCTTTTTACCCTTAAACATGTCTTTCACTGTTCAACGAATATATTTTGACTTTAACTGTAACTTTTTCAAATTAGCGAAAAGTTCATGAAATGCCCTTATGACAAAGTTCACAAAATGTCTCTGTTACAAAAAAACGGTATTTTTATTTTTGTTTCTAACGACTAGTTCTCCATGCAGATGCCATTTTGAGCTATAAACAATCATTGTAAGCCTATAAAATGCCCCATTTCTATGCTATACTCACCCATTACGCATCAATCATGTGACCCCCACTTATACAACCACAATAGATGAAAAGTTCCAGACAGTACATTGCAAGTGTAGAGTTTTCGGCTACTTTTAATGTTTCACACAACCGGAAATCAGCGGGACAAACTTACTTTAATTGTTAGATAATAGCATACCACTTATCAGCACATACATAAGTCTATACTTCAATGTTGATCATATCATGGAACTTATTAGCACAACATCAATCATGTGCCTTCTCAAGATTTTTGGCCTATTAAGACAGTGGATACAGTCAAGATTCAGCCACCACAACCGATGAGGGGAATCGGTAGGCCAGCTAAGGCGTAGGGAGGGGAACAAGAAGAGAAAAGGTCCCCCATCAATTAGAATTAAATGGAACATGTTCCACACATGTGTGAAGTAGTAACAGATTAAGAATTTATGTGGGGGGATCATAACAATCTACCATAAGTGCCCCACCACTGAAGAATCCACAACTCCACCAATTATAGTAAGTCTGTCCCGCTGATTTCTGGTTGTGTGAAACATTAATTGTAGCTGGAACTCTACACTTGCAATGTATTATCTGAAACTTTTCATCTATTGTGTTGTGTAAGTTGGGGGATACAGACTGATGTGTTTGTGGGTGAGTATAGCAGAGAAATGAGCATTTTATAGGCTTACAATATTGAGTTTTTATAGCTCAAAATGGCATATGCATGGAAAACTAGTCGTTAGAAACAAAAAAGACATTGTTTTTATAACAGGGCATTCCGTGAACTTTGCCATAAGGGCATTTCATGAACTTTTCACTAATTTGTGAAAAGCTGTCGTTGAAGTCAAAGTATAGCCGTTGAACAGTGAAACACCCGTTTAAGGGAAAAAAGTCATTTTTCAGACTTTGATGGAAAATTAACGTCCGTCAGTGCAAAGTGGCATTCATGTACTTTTCAGATGATATAGTGACATTTCATGACTTTCTTTTTTAGGGGCATTTTATGAACTTATCAAAAATATAGTGGCATTTCATGAAATTTAAATGAATATCCGAAATAGACAGACGTTACCATAACTCAAAGTGATGTTCGACAGAAAGGTAGCCATCGTTGGAGTCGTCAAATTCTAGTCGAAAGAGCTCTTCGGTAGCTACGCATCGGTGCTTCGATCATCGGACATTCTCGTGGAACCTTCATCAGATCACCAATCCGCAAGCCACGCGTCAACACATGTTGATCATTTCGCCAATTCTTCTTCTGTTGCACCGACACAGGAACCTTGGTACATACCAAAACACCTACCGTGAGTATCATTGCAGCCATTAATCTTTGTGTTGTTCCATCTACTAGGATAACAGGCAAGCGAGTAGGTGTGAATCAATAGATTCGACACAAGCAAAACTAAATGAGGACTTCTAGAACGTCATTCTACCTCTAGAGTTTTAAAAAAGTAGCGTTCTTTTATGGCGGAAGTTGTCAAGTGCAGTTTTCTCGTTTTTTCTCTGGCGGCTGCCTGACATTGGGAGGAATTTTAATTTCCCGTAGGGAAAAACTATCAAGAAGACCTTGACCGTTCCCAACTTAGTTCCTCAAACAGTCAGACTTGTTCCATTTCTTGGTCCCAAAATTTTGCCAAATGCTCCTGTTTCCTTTCACCCAATCGCACCTCCAAGCCCAGTCCACACTCATTCAGATTTCTCATCCCCAAAGCTCAATCATTTAAGCCCATTCTCGTCTTCAAAATCACTATAATCTCCAAAGTTCGCCCTAGTCTCTTTCTCTTCATCCGTTGACTGCCTCCCCTACACCTCTCTCCATACCTTCTTCCCAAATCACTGGTCTCAATTTAGAAGTCATCCTTTCCCCAGACAACTCCTCTCCTTCCTTCCTTTCTAGTCCCACTCTTGCCAAAGCTCAAGCTTATCTTGATTATGGTCATAAACTTGGTTTCTTTTTCCCCACCCCGAGATTTATTTGCAAAACGTTATGAATACCCTCATGCGTAATAGGCGAGCTAGACAGAATCCAATCCCTAATAAAATGGTAAGACCATCCCCTTTGTCTAAAGGCGTCAAATGCAAGCCTTTTTTATCGGTGGGCAAAGTTCAAGGGAGGAATTCGAATCCCCGACTTCAGCATATTTGAAACTCCCGTCATTGATGTTTGTCGGCGACTCCATTAAGTGCAAGTCTCTCTAGCCATATAATGCTTCAATCAATTCCTCCTCTCAACTCCAAAGGGGTTGAATCTCAAAGGAGTTGTTCTTCACATTTGGAGCAAGATCTTCTTCGGAAAGGCTGTTACTAGAATTGATTGTAACATGATTTTTTTTTCTTTTTTTTCGTTCTGTTTGCTCTGAATTTTTTTATAGTTCTTTAGAACTATCCCTTTTTGGCGAGAAAGGTTCGTTTGTGAACCTCAGTATTGCCTTCTGATTGGACTACCAACTAATTTTAAAATTAAAAAATAATAGGCTAGAGTTAAAAAGATTTAGACCTTAAAATATTTGGGTTGGGGTTTGGGTTGAGGTAGAGAAAATCGGGTTGGGTTCAGGTTGTAACCTAAAATCCAAAATCAACCTGAAACCTAAAATCAACCCCAAATTCAAAATTATTCTCTTGATTAAATTTTTAGCACTTCTATTTTCATCTATTTTCATTTTGAAATTGTTTTTTTTTTTATCATTTTTAGATTCTTTTTATCATTATAAAAGAATTTCTACTTTCATATAATTCTCTTCAATTTGTAGCTTAAGTGGAAATTTTGATTTGTTTGCTTCGTGGACTATGAATTCCAATTGTCAATAGCTTAGTGTTGTAGGAAGCTCATTTCATCTTGATTTTTGGGTTGTTTACGAGTTATTTTTTAGCTGTTTACTTGGAGTTGAATTTCAGGTCACTTTTGAGTTGAAAACTTGGTGTTCGGTTCTACCCCTTTCGGGTATGGGTTGACAATATATAACCCGCTTCGAGTTCATATTGGGTTTGGGTTAAATAAAATATGTCTTGGTTAGGTTTGGGTTAGGCTCAACCAGACCCAAAATTCAAAATGTTGGATGCTGGTAATCTATATGCTAAAGTGTAACCTGCGGATTTGGGTTGAAATTACTTGTTTTTGTGATTAAGATGACGGTTAGTGTGTAGTATCGATTAACAAAGGAGACACCAGGATTTACGAGGTTTGGTCTTGAATGACCTAGTCCACTGGAGGTTTGACAGAGGTTCATAGTAGAATCGAGTGAGTACAAGTGAGGAGAGAGAGAATAATGACCCCTTTAATGGAGGAGTTTAGGTGCTATTTATAAAGAATCGATCCGGGTGTTTGTTGGCTTGTGTGCTTGGCTTGTGTGCTTGGCTTGTCGTTTGATTGGTCGCTGGATGATGACATAACACGCATGTGGTGTATGGGTGTCATCATCCTTTGTGAGGCTTCTGAGGGAAGCTTCCTGTGTCATTCGTGGGCCTGCAGAAGTCAGAAGAGGTCTCATCCACCTCAGGATAATCGATGTCGTGTCAAAGGAGGTGAGGGATTCGAGGCGGCGGGCTTTTAGATGGTGGTGTTGATGAGACAAGATGTCGTAGTCGCGAGTGTCAGGTCATGAGTGCTCTTACGTTGACGAGGAAGTCTAGCCGTGGAGCATTTAGTGTAATTCGATGGCTTTCATCTGACTCTGGGGCATGATAGGGCAACTTACTGGATCCGGTGCTTGTGAGTCAGGGTGCTTGCTGGTCAGGGTCATTTCACCCTGGTTATTGGCTCGTCAACTAGGTACATGCGATCATAGGAAGAAGAAGTGATTAGCACATTTAATAACACAGCTAAGGTATGATCAATTATATCATACCAACAAACACCTCTATAGCCATACTAATGAATAACTACAACGCGGTTGATGTAATAGATGAATGGTCTACAAGCACAATATTTTATATCTGGCAACACATTTATGTATTATATCGACACTATTGATGTTGTCTTATATCAACATTGCAAAGTTCTGTTACAACGTATATTTTAAATGTTAATACAAATTTAATATTACACTGTCATAAGTTTCAACACTAAATATGCCAATGGATATATCTTAAGTGTTGCATGGTAGATTTATGTTTTTTAATGACCTAGGCTGGGGATCTGAGATGCTAAACAAAATTTAAGCCACAAAATTGAACTAAATTTTTTCACATCCGTTTAACAAATTTAATAAACACACAAATTAAGAATCTTTTATTCACACTACTAGATCTGGAAAAACGGATATGTGGTGGGGTTTAACTTTAACCCAATCCAATCTACTTAAAAAAGCATCAGTCCTAGCCCAAACCATTCAGTTGAACAAATGTAAATTATTAACCCCAATTCAACCCATCAGCTCGTAGATTAACCCGTGCATAATCCATTTAGAGTCAAGTTTAGTTTTTTTTTGTTAAACGGTGCCTCAAAATGTTGATGAGCTCTTATTAACCTTAAGGTATCATACTTGCTAACATATACTGGGTCTATGAGCTTGCTTAAGAGATTAGTGACCATCTTTACTTATTTTTTAGGTTATCCATGGCAATCAATCCTGCCTTCAATTGACTCAGTTGAATGTCGTATCACTTCATCCAAAAGAGACCTATAGATTTGTTGAAAAAGTGGCTATTGTTTCCACGGTGTATGAGATTTGTATTAGCAAGACAAACGGGTCATCCAAATCAAAGTCAAAATGTCTTTAGAGTTTCCTCCAACATTAAACTTTTAATAAAGTCCATCATTTAGATGAGATAAGGCTCTACCCTTGATCATATACATTCTCATTGTCATATTAGTCCAAACTTATTCTTAATTGTGTTGTTAAATTTAAGGTAATACTTTTGGGCGTAGAGTGCAAATTTTGAGATGTTACATCTAGGTGCTTTCATATTTCAGACAAAATATGCATGGCTCTTCATTATTTTGTAAGACACCGATTATTTCAAGCATCTTTATAAATTACATCCCCCATACATGACGTTTGGCGAAATTACATACCCCACCCACGTGGTTTCAAATATTACTTTCCCCACCCCATGTGATTTCCCCTTTTTTACATCTGACACCTTTTCTATTTTTTGTTCAACTTAAGAGATGCTTAAATGTTGTCAATGTTGATGAAACTTTACACAGACGATGCTAAAGTGTTATATTTTGGTCCAACATAAAATTCAAAGTTTTTAAGCTCATAGGTGATCTGTGAGACCCAATAAAACATGTGACACGTGAATGTGTGTTCATTGGGTCCCACATGTCACATATGAGCTAAAAAAACTTTGAATTTGACATTAGACCAAAATATAACACTTTATCATCATCCATGTAAAGTTTCAACAAATTTGGACAATATTTAAGCATCTCCTAAGTTGAATGAAAATTAGAAAAGTGACGGGATTTAAGAAAGAGGAAACCACATGGGTAGGGAAAGTAATTATTAAAACCTCATGGGTAGGGTTTGTAATTTCTCCAAACGTCATGGGTGGGGGATGTAATTTTCCCTTATAACTATATTGCATAGAGAGTGATTCATGGAAGTGAAAATTTGTAAGAAAAGGATGTTGGTCCAAGAATCAAAGACTATAAATGGATTATTTTCATTATTTAAGGATCATGGGGCTTAAATTAAACTTACAATGGAACGGGGATGGATTTTCAAAAGAACTGAGAAAGGAGAGTTACAGAAGGAAATCAAGAAATCTCCGACAATGCTGAGAGGTGTTTGGCCATGAGGTTGAAAGTCCCAATGCAGGCACGAGGTTGAGACAATTGAACATCGTTGTAGCAGGTGCAGGTAAGTGCAGAGATCCTAGATAGGTTTCATCTGGTGGGGTATGGTTGCGAACCTAAATGTCGAAATCAAAGGCAGCTTCCTCAGTGGTATTAAGCAAGTTCCAATTTGCAGATCAAGAAAGAAGGTGGAAAGCTACCTACATGATCGCAATGGACAACATGTGGTCTATCAGGAACAAGTATTTTGGAAATTCTAAACTTCGGGTTGAAATGAAGAGATGACCATCAAGATGCAGGTGGTAGATTTGTGCAAATTAGAAAAGGACATTCAATTTTGATCACTAGAGTAGTCGTCTATTGTAAGGTTGTTATATAGTTGCTGAGGTTTCTTTTGACTAGTTAATCTAGCTGTCTAAACCTTTTTCGGTTGTACTTGCTACTTGTTAGTCCCCTATTAAAAAGAAATTCTACTTGTATCCAAGTGCTAGATTAGACCCATCACTACCATCACCAATAACATCATCAGCAACTGAAGGAGCTTGTACTCTTTGAAAATTTGCATGCTAAACACGTGCTTAATAATTAATATTATCAAATTACTCTACCAAAAAATGAATATTGTCGAAAGAAGACTAGTATCGTGCATGTCAATCTATCTATGGGCTAGTCTTGGCTGGACGTAGCCATCTTTGGCTACCTCCGTCCGTGTGTTTTTTTTAAGCGCCCGACGCTCTTAGTCTTACGTTTTGTTTTTGTTTTTTTTTAAAAAAATATTTCTTTTTTTATCAAAAACCTTTAAATTATTGTAACTTTTAATATATAAATCCAAATGAAAAAAAAAATTATATCATTATTCATCTAAATTCAAGCTCTTCAAAACAAGACCAGTCACAGATATATTTGACAACTTTAAAAAAATTATTTTTACATGTATGGAGCACAGAACGTAAAAGAAACTTGTACAGATGGTCATACCACCTGTACAAATGTTTACTAAAACATGTACATCCTCACGTAAAAACATGTACAATAAAAACATATAGATAGTCATATAAACCTGTACGAATCATTAAATATGTACATCCTTAGATTAAATCTGTACATATAAGGAAGAACACTTGTACAGACAGTCATATAAACATGTACATATGGTCATACAAATATGTACATATGTTAATTAAAGAACATGTACATTCTCACATTTGAACATGTACATCGTCACATTAAAACATGTACATTCTCACATTAAAATATGTACATACATCATCACATTAAATATCATGATATACATTAAAAAATATTTTTTAAAAAAATTGTCAAAATCCATGACTGGTCTTATTTAAAGAGCTCGAATTTAGATGAACAATGATATAATTTTTTTTCATTTTGAACTTATATTAAAGTTACAACAATAAATTATTGTTGTTTTTTTATAAAAATTTAAAAAATAAAATAAAAAATAAAAAAACCAAATCGGCGCACGTCGTAGTCATTGTTTCTTCTATTTTTAATTTTGTCCCACTATATTTCATAGTAGCCCAATATAATGGGCTGTAGATTTATTTACTAATGTGTAGATTTAGTTATTAATGTGTAGATTTTAGTTATTAATGTAAAGGCCCAAGGCCATTCAGTTACCATGTACTACTATTATAAATAGAGGTTGTAGGGAACCTTGTACATACACAATATCAATAACATACAAGAGGATCTCTAGACCTTTCTATATACAAAGTCTTTCCAAATTAACTATGGTATCGGAGCCAGCGACTATGGCAAATTTTTTTTTTCAAACTTCTTGACCTCTTCTAAAGCTTCTCGCGACTGTTCCTCTCCCGCGGCTACTCTATCCTTTTGAATTTCCCCGATGAATGATATGGAGTCATCGCTCAGTGGCTCTGGTGACAATGGACCAGGCGACAACGGTGGCCAAACTCCGGTGACTCAAACTCCAACTCCGGTGACTCAAACTCCTGTGACTGTTCGTCTCCCTGCACATCAAACCAGTAGTCAGTCCCTTCTTGCCGCTGCAACAAATTTGGTAAAATTAAAACTAGAAAATTTTCGTATTTGGAGAGGTATGCTAGTTACCTTTCTAAGGGCTAATGATTTGTTTAAATACGTTGATGGAACGTTCCCTTGCCCTCTTCCTTCGACTGAAACATCTTCTGTCTCTGAAATTCAAAAATGGACACAACAGGATCAAATTGTTCTCAGTATTATTTTGCTTCTCTGTCTGAGACTATTCTTAGCCAAGTTATTAGTCTTCATACCTCTGCTCAGGCTTGGAACTATTTGAATGATACCTTCTCTGCTCAAACCAATGCTCAAGTTGGGCAATTACATTATCAGATCTCATCTATTGAAAAGAACCTACTGAGACTATCACTACATACTATAATAGAGCCAGATCTCTTGCTGAATCTCTTGCTATAACTGGTCATATTGTTACTGATAGAGAGTTTCAAAGCTACATCTTAAAGGGCCTCCCAACTGAGTACAATTCTCTTGTCTCTAGCATCCTTACAAGAATAGAACCTTGTACCCCAAGTCAACTATACAATTTTATGCTCTCATCGGAAATCTGGATTTCTAATCAGACAAAAACATCAAACACCTCTGTTTCTCTAAACTCCACAAATCAATCATCCTCTCTTCTCCCTACTCCTCGCCCTCAAAATAATAGCTATGGACGTGGCAGAAACTCAAACAACTCCAGAGGTAGAGGTCGTTACAATTCCTATCAAAACAACTCCAACTACAATCAAAACAACTCCAGTCAAAACACTTTTTGTCCTCAAGCTAGAAACAATTTCACTGGTCAACAAGATAACCGACCACAATGCCAAATCTGCAAAAAAACGAGGCCATGAGGCTTCTGCATGTTATCATCGTTACAATCAAACCTACCAGCCTAGACCACCATTTCCCATGAGTGCTAATGCTACTGGTCGCAATATCTCTGAATGGATGCCAGACACCGCGGCTACACATCATTTTACAGGAGATTTCTCAAACCTAAACATTTCTGCTAATGACTATGTTGGAAATGATATGTTTCTTTAGGGAATGGTTCCTCTCTGGCTATAAGCAACCAAGGCACAGGTCTGTTATCATCTACAGAAAGAAATTTTGTTCTCAATGATCTCCTACATGTTCCAAAACTGAATAAACAGTTGATTTCAGTTAGTAAATTCTGCACTGATAATGAAACTTATTTTGAGTTTTATTCAAACCATTTCCTGTTGAAGGATTTACACACTGGGACAACTATCCTCCGGGGACAAGCTAAAGATGGAGTCTACTTCTTTCCCAAGAATGCTTCTCAGTCTAAGAGGGCTCAATTGAACTACACTACAGCTGCTCCTACAACAATCTGGCACCAACGTCTTGGGCATCCTAGTGATATGGTTACTAGGCGTGTAATAAATGATTTTAGGCTACCTACTGTTTCTACAGTTACTCCTGAACTTTGTACTGCTTGCTGTCAAGGAAAAGTACATGCTTTACCACACTATCCATCAGATTCTGTTTCTAATGATTGTTTTGAACTTCTGTTTGCTGACGTTTGGGGACCAGCAAATTGTGTTTCGCAAGACGGTTTCAGATATTTCTTAATCATTGTGGATGACTTTTCTCGGTACATTTGGTTATTTCCTATGAAAGCAAAATCAGAGGTGGCTAATATTCTTGAAATTTTTTGCAAACTAGTCTCCACTCAGTTTGGTAAATCTGTTATGGCAGTACAAACTGATGGAGGTGAAATTTAGAGCCCTTACAAAAATTTTTCAACAGAAAGGTATCAATCATAGACTTACATGTCCTCACAGTCATCAACAGAACGGTTCTGTTGAAAGCAAGATTAGATTTATTGTTGATAAAGGTTATGCCTTTTGGCTCAAGCTTCTATGCCTTTACTTTTTTGGTCTTTTGCTTTTAGGACTGCTACTTATCTTATGAATAGAACTCCAACCCAGGCTCTGTCCTATCACACTCCCTTTTTCAAGCTTCACAAAAAACACCCCATTTACACTAACCTAAAAGTCTTTGGCTGCAGTTGTTGGCCTAACCTTCGTCCCTATAACTCTCACAAACTCTCTTTTCGCTCCAAGGAGTGTGTCTTCCTAGGTTACTCGTTACACTCTACAGGCTATCTATGTTTTGACAAAGAGACACATAGAATTTATACATCAAGAGATGTGAAGTTCCAAGAAACGCCTTTCCTTTCTCTGTTACTAAACCTGATCACTCATCTGCCTCGACTCCTCTCAAACAGTCTCAAACATCCTTGTTCCCTTTCTTGGATCAGATGACACTCTCACTACTTTTACACCCACAGACACATACACTCCATCTTCACCATCCTTTATTTCTCCTACATCTGTTAACCCCACTACACCCTCTGTCTCCACTACACCCTCAAAAATGCTTCTGTCCCCTCAACTTCAAATACTCCCTCTGTCTTCCTTTACACCCTCAAGCCCTTCTTCTGGTCACTCACCCCAAGCCCAACCCAATCCACCTCAATCTAAACACCACATGATTACTAGAGAAAAAACAAATTCCCTCAAACCTAAAGTTCGAACAGATGGTACCATAAATTGGTTAAATCACACATCTACTACACACTCCCCCCCTCTTTGCCTCTTATCCCAGAACAACCCACATTCTCTCAAGCCCTAAAATTTCCAGAGTGGCAGGCAGCTATGAAGACTGAATTTGATGCCCTACAACGAACAGGCACTTGGGATCTTGTGCCTTTCAAACCCCACATGAATGTTCTAGGATCAAAATGGGTTCTCAAGACCAAAAGATTTGCAGATGGCACTCTAGAACGAAGAAAAGCACGTTTAGTAGCACAAGGTTATAATCAAACTCAAGGGGTTGACTATACAGAAACCTACAGTCCTGTAGTTAAAGTAGCTACAATTCGTTTAGTTCTGACTATTGCTACTGCATCAAACTGGCCTATAAGGCAACTAGATGTTGACAACGCTTTCTTGCACGGGGAATTGGAAGAAGAAGTTTATCTAAAACAACCAGCTGGTTTTGTTCATAAAGATTTTCCTCACCATGTCTGTAGGTTAAAAAAGGCCTTATATGGCCTAAAACAGTCTCCTCGTGCCTGGTTTTCCAGACTTAGCACTTATCTAATTCATATTGGTTTTCATCACTCTCAGTCTGATCCGTCTCTTTTCTTTTACCTCAAAGGAAATGACAGAGTGTATGTGCTAGTATATGTGGATGACATTCTATTCACTGGTTCTTCATCTGCTTTACTAAATCAGCTAGTCGCAGCATTGGCAGCTGAATTCCCCATTAAGGATCTTGGTTCTTTAAGTCAATTTCTAGGTATCACTGCTACCCGAGACTCAACAGGACTAAAACTAAGCCAGACACACTATATTGTTGAACTACTGAACAAAACACAGATGCAACATGCAAAACCTGTCTCTACACCCATACTTGATTCACAGAGTTTAGCCCTCACAGACTCTCCTTCTTACCCTAACCCAACACAATTCCGTAGCATTCTAGGAGCTTTACAATATCTGGCCTTTACTAGGCCAGACATCAGCTTCGCAGTCAATACCTTAAGCCAATACATGCAAAAACCACAAGAGCAACACTGGACAACAATCAAAAGAATACTTCGTTACCTGAAAGGAACAACTGACTTGGGTCTATTTTTCCCTCCTCTCCTTTGGGCGAACTGCATGTATACTCCGATGCGGATTGGGCAGGTTCTCTCTCCGACAGACGGTCGACCACCGGCTTCCTCATCTTCCTCGGCCGCAGTCTAGTCTCGTGGTGCTCAAAGAAACAAGCCACCGTCGCAAAATCTTCAACTGAAGCTGAATATAAAGCCTTGGCCATCGCTGCGTCGGAAACAATTTGGATTCAGAAAATATTACAAGAACTAGGGATTTACATGAGCAAAAGTCCGATTTTGAACTGTGATAACCTGGGAGCAACTTACCTCGCTTCCAATCCCGTTTTTCACAGCAGAGCCAAGCACATCTCGGTGGATTACTTTTTTGTTCGTGAAAGAGTTCAGAATGGTAGCTTGCGTGTTCGATTTCTTCCAACCGAAGAACAACTCGCGATGCCCTAACAAAACCCCCAAATCGTTTTCGTCTCAATCAACTCCGATCCCAAATGGCTTTGTCTGGCGCCGTTTTGGGCTCGCGGGGAGGTAGTAGCCCAATATAATGGGCTGTAGATTTATTTACTAATGTGTAGATTTAGATATTAATGTGTAGATTTAGTTATTAATGTAAAGGCCCAAGGCCATTCAGTTACCATGTACTACTATTATAAATAGAGGCTGTAGGGAACCTTGTACATACACAATATCAATAACATACAAGAGGATCTCTAGACCTTTCTATATACAAAGTCTTTCCAAATTAACTATTCATTAATTACAAAATTACTCTACTATAAGCTATTTTTTATGTTAATTTGACTAAAATCTCCTTAGATGTAGCCAAGAAGCTACATTCACATGTAGCTAAGAATTTGGCTCGATCTAGTGACTGCCTCGATATGGATTTTTTTGGACTCTTACGAGATAATGGTATAACCCTGATCGGCTGATCTTATCTTTATCCGTGTTTGGTCTTTTATAAGAAAGGTTGTAATCTTTCCCCTTGATCCGTGTTGTCCTGACAAGGTGAAGCCATGAAACTGAGATATCGAGGCTAGGATGGGCCGATTTTCAACTGGCTAGTTGGTAGAAACGTGAGGACACCTATTTGATGGCCGATATATCGATCAAAATGAATTCCTTTTGATTTATTTATCTATTTGTTTGTACTAGAAAAAAAAATGAATTACCAATGACCACAAATTTTTGATTAAATAACATCGGCAAATTCTACTATACAATCGGAAGCACGATGCTCCGTGCTTCCGGTGTACACGTGGAAACCAAAAGTAAATGTGGATGCATGATGTTTCTCTTTTTATTTTTATAATTTAAAATTAAAATTTTAATTAATTAAATCCAATAATCTTGAATTTCGGTTTTAAAGAAAATCTAGAAGTTGAAATAAATAAATCTAAAAATTTAGTAACCGTTAAGTAAAAAAATCTTGGTTTTAGAGGAAAATCTGCAAATTCAAAACAAATAATTCTAAAAAATGTATTAATTGTTAAATAAAAAATATTAGTTTTAGAGGAAATTGTACTAATAATCCTTTATTATAATGTCAATAAAAAACTAGTCTGGAATTTTAATCTAAGCAAATTTCATAAATATTATAAGATAAATTTTGAACAAATGGTTTTAACTGTTGAACAAATGGTTTAAAATGTTGAACAAATCGTTTAAAATGTTGAACAAATTGTTTAAAATGTTAAAAATGTTGAACAAATCGTTTAAAAATGTTGAACAAATGGTTTAAAAAATTTGAACAAATGGTTTAAAATGTTGAACAAATGGTTTAAAATGTTGAACAACGTGTATTACTAATATGAACATGTAACTGGTGTTTAAAAATGGCGAAAAATTAGGAAATTGTAAATTATATTGATACTGTTTTATAATAAATTTCTGATTTGAACAAATGGCTTAAAATGTTGAACAAATGGTTTTAATGTTGAACAATGGTTTAAAATGTTGAACGACGTGTATTGCTAATATTAACATGTAACTAATATTTAAAAATGGTGAAAAATAGAAATTGTATAATTACAATAAGAAGATATTTAAGAGAGGTAAATTTTTTAAAACTGTCAATTATTGAAATAATTTTTAAATCAATAGAGAAATTAAAATGATTTGTTTTATATAGTTTTAAAGACAAAATATAAAAACAAAAACTACCATATAATTAAAAATAACACGTCAGCAACCGGAACCACGTTGCAATGTGCTTCCGGTTGTATAATAGACGCTTTGATTAACATCTACCGGATCAAAAGATAATCTCATTGGCGGCTCGTGATATCTATTATTTCTTTTTGTGATTTATATTGTTGTAAAACTTTAAAATGTTGTAATTTATTAGATATAAGTCCAAATAACATAAATTTTATACTGTTGTTTATCATAATTCGAGTTCTTCAAAATAAGACTAAACATGAATATGTTTTGATAAATTTTAAATTTTTTGTATGTACATATGTTTTAAGATTTATTGTGAATCTTAAGTTTAAGAAAAGTGAATCAAAGTTTGTTAAAAAGTGAACCAAAGGTTGTTAAAAAGTGAATCAGAGGTCATTAGACTCTAAAACCCTGCACTACAACCCCTTCGATGTTTTTAGCATTCCAAGGGTGGTTTTTTTTGGTGTTTGGGTAGGGTAATCTTTTTTACCTTAGTTCTACACTTTATTGTCCGTCACTGACTCAACAGTTTTGTTAGGGTTTGTGGTTAAGGGTTTATTGAAAAGTAAATATTTCGTTTTAAAAAAGTGAATCACATGTTTAAGTATAGTGAATCTTTTATTTAAGAAAAGTAAATCTTATGTTTAAGAAAAATGAATAATATCACAAACTTATGCGAGAACAATATGAATCCTTCGTTTAAGAAAAGTGAATATTTTGTTTAAAAATAGTCAATCAAATGTTTAAGAATAGTGAATCTTACTACAATTTATACGAGAATAATATAAACCTTTCATTTATTTAAAAGTGAATATTTCGTTAAAGAAATTAATCAAATGTTCAAGAAAAATGAATCTTATATTTAAGAAAGTGAACCTTTCACTTAAAATAATGTAAATCCTTTGTTTTTCTAAAAGAAATTTTAATTTTAAGAAAATTAAATTTTAAAGAAGATTCATTTGGTAATGAATAAGGTCCGTTTTATTATTAAATAAGATTCACTTTGAAATATGTAATATATACTCATTCTAAAATATAAAATTTTAAGTTTACCAAAACATATCCATGATGCATCTTGTTTTGAAGAGCACAGAAAATGATGAACAATGATATAATTTTTTTTTATTTTTGCACTTATGTTTTGTAAGTTATAACTTTTGAAAAAAAATATACTTTCGCTCTCCTAATAATAAAACCACATTCAGCCACCCTAGTACTCCATACGCGCGTATGTTTTTAATTTTTTTTTCCTTCATTTCTTCTCCAATAGATTATTGACACGCGCAGAAGCCACACTATACCCTCGCGCTCGGTCGGTCTCCTAATTGATTTCATTTCATCCCTGTTTCTTTTAGGCGATTTCAAACCTGGAGATGGTGCCACCTTCTAAGGTGGCACCACTTTTGTCTTTTTGTAAAATTTTAAAATATTGTAGTTTATTAGATATAAGTCCAAATAACATAAATTTTATATCATTATTCATCATAATTTGAGTTCTTAAAAATAGACCCAACATGAATATGTTTTGATAAAATTAAATTCATATTTTTTTTGTACACATGTTAATTGTGAATCTTAAGTTTAAGAAAAATGAATCAAAGGTTGTTAAAAAGTGAATTAGAGATTGTTAGACCCTAAACCCTGTACTACAAACCCCAAAAATACCTTCGATGTTTTTAGCTTTCCTAGGGTGTTTTTGAGGGTGTTTGGAGGGTAGGTAATCTTTTGGCATTAGTTGTACACTTTATATTATTGTTGTTGACTCGACAGGTTTTTAGGGTTGAGACAGGCTCAAGCCGCTCATAAGCAGGAAGTAGCTGGCCTTCTCAAGGACAAAGTTGTATTGTCCGAGTGGAAGGTTGCTTTCGAGAAGGAGCATAAAGTCCTTGAAGAAGAGAAAAACGCCCTTACCCGAGAGAATGCTGCTCTTGTTGAAGATAAAGCGAGGCTGATTCAGGAGCTTAGCGATCTCTCTGATGAGAGAATAGTTTTTTTAGAAGGAACGAGCCTCGTTCGAAGAGAAGTTGAAATCGATGGAGGAATCCTTGTCTCTCCTTCGTCTCTGAAAATTCAAAGTTGGCAGCAAAAGGTATTTTTCTCTTTCGGTATTTTATTATTTTGAGTATACTTCCCTTTGTTACTTACTTGCTTTTTCTTTTTTTGCTAGTTCCAAGCTCTGAGGGCCTTCTGAAGCATGTTGAAAAGCTTAATCTTCGGATTGATAGTCTCAACGAGGATTTAATTGCTGCTAACTCAAACCGCGACTAGTATCGAGCTTTGGCCCAATCTCGAGAGCTAGGTCTCTAAACACTCGGCTTTCTCCTGTCGAAGCCAAGAGGAATTGCAAAGAGGGCACTACGATTTCTTACTTGAAGGAGTCCTTTGCTTCTCAATGTGGGAAGATTGCTAGCGCGTGCCGCCAGGTTATCTCAAAATACTTCATGGACAAGGGAGAACTCTTGGATGACAACTTGTGCAATGAACTGGAGTTCAAGGAGATTGCAAAGAAGACCCAATTTTACGAAGTGTTTGAGAAATTCGGGCGTCTCCCGGCGAGACAGTTGGAGAGACATCTTTTTTACCCTCAGAGATTTTTTTCACTCTCCCTCCACCTCAAGTTGATGTGGGTCTCCATCGTCCTGCTAAAAATCCAAATCTTCATAAAGTGTTTCCAACCATGGAATGGGTCAGTTGTAAAGGAAACCGGCATTGAGGATTCGACTGCTGCAAAAGAGACTTAGATAGTACTTTTGATCATTTGAATCTTCTTTTTTTTTTTGAAATCTTTTATATTACTCCTGTAAATGTTTATTTTGGAACTTGTGTGACTTTGAATGGGTAAATGAGAGTGATCTACTCCTTTTTTTATATTCCGAGTTTTTTTCCTTTCACTATTGGAATTACTCGGAGCGACCAGTTTTCCAATAGTTTTGACTTAACTCATAACTTAAAGAAAAGTAAGCGACCGGTCATCAATGACTGGTCATTATTTATATATGAAACCGGAAAAAGCCGTTACTGATATATAAATCTGGAAATAGGGGCGACCGGTCACAAACATCCGGTCGCTGCCCATATATATGTAAAAGATAAAAAATGACGACTAGTCACATATAACGACCGGTCATGATTTTTTGAGCATATATATATATATATATATTTGTAAGACTCATTGGTCCATGGTTTGTTATGTATTTCCCATTTTTACTTGTAGTAGCCAAGAATGGTATTTTCCCACCTTTGCTTGTGATAGCCAAACGATGGTACTTATGATCACATCCTTCTACTAGTGCCTTTTAGAAGGTTTTTAACTGGGGTACGGTGTGGCGTCCCGTACCTAATGATTCACCCATAACAGGCGACCAGAGCTCCTCATGTTTCCAGAGATGGGTTTTTTCATTTTTGCACACTTGGCCGGCGCGACGCCCGATCCAAGGTTTTGTTTTTCAAGGCATTGTAGCCAGCACACATAGGCTCGTGTTTCTTTAAAGGCATTGTAGCCTGCAACACATATGCTGGGTGTTTCTTTCAAGGCATTGCAGCCTGCAGCACATAGACTGGGTGTTTCTTTCAAGGCATTGTAGCATGCAGCACATAGGCTGGGTGTTTCTTTCATCCTTTCCAAAAAATGATGATATGAAGCTCGATCGGTCTTTTGATGGATGATGTATGGACCTTCCCACTGGGGGTTAAGCTTCTTTGGTTGTTTAACTTCTCGAAGGACTAGTTCTCCTGGGATGAAGCTTCGTTCTCTTATTCTGTGATTGAAGTATTTTTCAACTTTGCTCTTATCTTTGGTCATCTTATTCTTCTTCTGCTGCGGTCCTTGTCTCTTCGAGTAAATCGAGATGATCCTTTATTCCTTCATCATTAATTTGTTCATCGTAAGATTCCCATCGAATTGACGGTACAATAACTTCGGCCATGATGATGGCTTCTAGCCCATATGTCGACCTGTAAGGTGTTACCCCTGTGGGACCTTTTTCTGTTGTTGTCGATAGGACCAGAGGACTTGAGGCCATAACTCTGCCCTCTCCCTTTCTTGTTATCTAACTTCCTTTTTAGTGCTTTAACAATTTGGTCGTTCACATTCTCAACCTGTCCATTAGCTTGTGGGTGTGTTACCGACGCAAATCTTAGGTCAATTTTCCATTCTTCACAGAATGCCCGGAAGCTATCACAATTGAACTAAGTTCCGTTGTCCGTAATTATAACCTTAGGCAAGCCAAATCTGCACACCACGTATCTCCAAACGAACTCTTGTGACTTTTTAGCAGTGATGGATATAGTTGGCATTGCCTCTACCCATTTTGTAAAGTAATCAATAGCAACATATATGAATTTGAACCTCCCAGGAGATGCTTCCGGGAAAGGGCCGATAATGTCCAATCCCCACATGACGAAGGGATAGGGGATAGAATAGCTTTTCTGCAGAGCTGGGGGTGTGAATTTTGCTGCCGTGTTCCTGGTATATGATACATTTCTGTATATATTCCTTGCAATGTTCTTTTATTTTCGGCCAAAAGTACCCAAGCCTCATGATATTGTGAGCTGTGGCTTTTTATCCTTGATGGTTTCCACAAATTCCTTCGTGTATTTCCTCTATGAGTTTGCTCCTTTCTTCTGTGGTGATACATTTGAGGGCGGGCCTTGCAAATGATCGTTTGTAAAGTTGACCATCCTCAAAGAAAAATGATGCGGCCCTTCTTTTTACTGTTTTTTGCCTCTTTTTCCTCCCGGGATAACTTCCCTTCGAGTATGTACTCAATGACCGGGGTCATCCATGACTCTACTGATCCGGGTTGCTCGATGGTGAGTACTTGAGTTTCGTCAAGGCTTGAGTTAGTTTTGACTTCCAACCACACTTTGTCTGGAACTCTTTCAACCATGCTTGCCAATTTTGCTAAGGTATATGCTTCGACGTTCTTCGTTCGGGGAGATGCTTTAACTCACACCTTGAGAAGTTTGATTTTAACTCCTGGACTTTGAGCAAGTATTTCCAAAGCTTTTCCTCTTTCACCTCATAGATGTTATCGTTTTGCCTTGCCACCAGCATAGAATCCGATCGAGTATACCTCTAGATCTGCATAAATCATAAGTTAATGAGTCATCCCTCCTTTTTTAAGAGGAGGCTTATTATATAATCGATCTTTTAAAGATATATTTTATTTATTTATTTTTTGAAACCTGTCACCTCTAGGGCAGAGCGACCTCCAACCCTTGGATAAGAGCCTCGTACTCTGCTTCATTGTTGGTTACCTCGAATTCTAGCCAAAAGGCATAGTTAAGATCCCGCCCGTCCGGGGTTTGGACTACAATCCCTGCGCCTGCCCCTATTTTGCACCAGGCTCCATTAACTTAAATGACGAAAGGGTTGACAGGTTTCTTCTCTTCTTGATCGAAGCTTGTTTCAGTTATGAAGTCCGCCAACGCTTGTGCTTTAACTGTTGTTCGCAGTAGAAAATGAATTTCGTACTGGGTGAGCTCAACCTTCCAACTCACCATGTGCCCGGATGCGTTTGGATTGTTGGCTATTTGCTTCAATGGCCAATTAGTTCTGGCGAAAATCCGATGTGATTGGAAGTAAGGGCGTAGCTTTCGAGACGCAATTAAAAGGTGAAAAGAATTTCTCGATGTTGGTGTAATGCCCTTCTGTTGTCGTCAAATTTTTTCCGGTGTAGTAAAATGGAATTTCCTTTTTCTCTTCTTCCATTATTAGAACTGCTGCCACTGCCCAGTCAGAAGCGGACAAATAGAGATTAAGATCTTGACTGGGCGCAGGGACACCTAACTTGGGCAGTTCCTGGAGCATTCTTTGATTTTCTCGAAGGCCTCAACATATTCCTGTCCCCATTGGAATTTACTGTTCTTTCTAAAAATGTTAAAGAACAGGATTATCTTTTCTTGGAGCTTCAAGCAAAATCTTCTTAGGGCCGTGAGCCTTCCATTAAGAGCCTCTACATCCTTGATGTTTTTTTAAGGGGAAAGATCGATAGCTTGACTCTTTCCTGGGTCTACTTCAATTCCTCGTTGCCCAACTATAAAGCCAAGGAATTTCTCCTTCGTGACTCCAAACACGCATTTTTTCTGGTTTAACTTGATTTGGTATTTGTAGTGTTGAATGTTTCCTCAAGGTCTCTCATGTGCTGTTCTTCCGAGGTGCTCCTCACAACTATATCATCAACCTAAGCTTCTACATTGCGGGCGAGTTGTCCTTGGAATACTTTGCCAATCATTCTCTGAAAAGTCACCCATGTGTTTCTTTAGACCAAAGGGCATTACTTTATATAACAGAATGTTCCCGCTGAAGTGATAAAAAAAGTTTTTTCTGAATCACTTTCATTCATTTTTATTTGGTTATACCCTGAGAACGCATCTAAAAAACTTAACATGGAACTTTGAGCCGTTGAAATGACCAATCGTTCTATTGTGCAGTGGATAGAAATCTTTTGGACATGCTTTATTTAAATTCGTGAAGTCTACACACATTCTCCATTCCCATTTTACTTTTTGACCATGACAACATTAGCCAGCCATTTGGGATATGATACTTCTCGGATGAATCCTACCTTGAGCAACTTCTGGACTTTTCGCCTGGGTGGCTAAATCTCTTTCTTCTCCACTTACCCTCCTTCTTTGTCTGATCGCCGGATGTTTGGGATCTACCTGGAGCTTATTCTGGATAACGCTTGGTCTATTCCTGGCATTTCCTTTGTGCTCCAGGCGAATGTTGTTCTTCTTCTTTTTTCCAAGAATCTCATTAGATGGGTCTGTTCTCCGTTGTTAAACGCATTTCCATTTTAAAGAATTTAGAGGGGCTAGATTTTAAATGTACCTCACTCGGGAGGTCATTGGAGCCTCATAGCTTTCTGTCTTTCGCTCGGGCCGGGCGGGAGAGAAAGTTTCCCCATGAACTCTTTGTCCGATCCAAAAATTTTTAATTATTCCTTCCTCCGGTAGGCTTTCCATGATACGAACTTCACATACTCGAGCCATTTTTTGACTTCCCCTTATAGTCACTAGTTTGCCTGATCTGGTCAAGTACTTCATTTTTAAATGCTGAGTGATGCATATGGCTCTGAAAGCATTAATCCCTGAGTGACCTAGGTACATGTTATACCCAGAGAGAACGGCATGATGAAAGTTGTTAACTTCTTCGTCTTTCATCCCCTTGGCCCAGGGTTATGGTGAAATCAGTACTGCCTGTTGATTTGACGGAGATTCCTCCTACGAATCCTCCAGCACTGCTGAATAAGGCTTGATTCTACTCTCAGGTACCTCGAGTTTCTTTACTGCTTCAGCCGAGATTACATTGGCTCCGGCTCCACTATCACCAAAATACCTTTCATCATGCGGTCGTTTACTTGTGCTCTGATGATGAACGGATCATTGTGTGGGTAAAGTCCATCTCCTCTTCCTCTTCCTCAGTGAAGTAAATCGGAGGAAGTTTCTCTTGTTTGGCCATCTTCCTCTCGGGAAGCTCTTGGTGTACTTCATGGATGTGCCTTTTCCTTTCGTTCGGGGTTAATAGTCCTACTTCTGAAAAAAGGCCTGTAAATTTTCTTAGGAAAGTTTTTATTAGATTTTTCGAGTTCTTATTTTGAAGATCTTCCGAACATAAGTGGATAAAAGAAAGAGCAATAAGATAAAAAACGAATGGCATCCCTTCTTTATTTCAAGGTAAAATATTCCATCCATGATTTTCAATTTTAAAAGGAAAAAATCCTACTCCCTTTATTACAAACCTGTAATCATCCTGAAGGATTTACTGTGGTCTAACTTTAAAGGAAAAAATCCTACCCTTCTTTATTTCACATAATGCCACTGGAACTTCTCCCAGTTGAGGCTTCTTCAGGGGAGGTAGGAGGCCTTCCTTTACAGCAGCCGCATACTGATAAGTGTCCAAATGAGCATGATTTATAGGTGTATTTCATATTTAATATTAGCACTTTTCTTGCTCATTTCTCTCCACTTTGGTTAATTTTCCTCTAGTTTATGTTTTATTATTTATCTCACAAAATTATTGTTCAAACATGAGGAAAACCAAGCTGGGAGTAAAGTAGATAAAGAGACGAACACATAGACGCAAACGGCTCAGAAAACGGACTTATAACGAAGAATGTAGAGCCGGTTGAAGATTGTTATATATATGTATAATATATATAATATCGCGCGGAACAGATAGAGGCAACCCGCCTCTCAAGGAGGCGGAACAGATAGAGGCAACCGCCTCTTAAATGGGCGGTTACAGGCGTAGAGGCAACCGCCTCTTAAGGAGGCGGACGTGAGAGAGGCTACCGCCTCGCGGTCACCATAGAGGCTACCGCCTCTTAAGGAGGCGGACGTGACACACACACCGCCTCTGAAACAGGCGGACATATAAGAGGAGACCGCCTCTAAAACGGGCGGACAACACAGAGGGAACCGCGAGTTATCAAGCGGTCGTGTATAAATTTCCCGAGCTTATCTTCTTCGCCGGTCTTCGTCTTGGTCTTCAATTTGCCTCACCGACGGTCTGCAACTCGCCCAACTCGCATTTGCCTTATCCATCTACTCTGCGCATCTTCATCTTCCTGTCCCCTGCGCAATCAATGAATCAACAGTTAAACAAAATCGTACGGACCTTCTTCTGCTCTGTTTCTATATAAACCACGCCCTTCTGCAAAAAAAATAAACTCCCTTCCTCCGAATCCAAATTGTTAGTATCGTTAGTGTTATTGTTATTATTAGACCACAGTTTTCCACACCTACGTTCCATTCCATCCTCTAATCCTCCACTTCTCCATTTAGTTTAATTCTACATTTCACCACAAGCAAGAAACACTATAAAAGAACAGAAGAAAAGGGAGCTGGAGCAGAAGTGAATCGCAGTCCAGTCTCCGCCGACAGTCTCCAAATTAATGGCTATTTCTGTTTCCTTTTTATTACTGTTAATGTCTGAGTGATTTTATTCTTATCCTAGGATGTGGTTTGTTCCTAAATAATTCAGACTTATTATTAATACCAAGTTTGCTTATAAATATTTTGTTTTGTCTCTCTAAATTATTAAATGTTTAAGAACTGATCATTTTTATGCATTTACGGTTTCTCTTATTTCAATGATTTTGTAAATCTGAGAATAGACCACAAAGAAGATAAACGTTAGATTTTATACTCCTTGATTAGCAGATAAATCCATCGCTGTTATAAAAAGAATTCTCACTTAAAGCTAATTAATGATTTTAGACTTTTTCTGATTGTAAGAAGTTTAATGAAATTAATTAAGAGCTGTCCTTATCTATGATTTAGAAAGGTCACAGATAAATTCTTAACAGACAAATAAGAGCAAATTAGGATTATAATTATTGTCTGTACTTAAATAAATATTTATCACCTGTTTCACTTATTAAACTTGTTTTAATTCCTTTCAGCAATTATTGTTAAATGCTTATTCTGACAAATACTGCATTTATTGGTAGCTATCAATATATGATTTTGAGATAGTTAAAGTACCACAAAGGAATTAATCTTGGTATTTACACTCCGGATTGAGCAGGAAAATACTAAGGCTATTAATGGAGTTCGTAACTGACAATTATTAACTCTAATAGACAATAAATATTTGAGACAGGATTTTAAAATTGTTTAAGTAATTTAGGAAAATCCCCCCGCTATCCTAGGATACCTTTTTCCATCCATTTACTTTATTTTACTGTATTTTAATATTCTGTACTACAAATCAAGCTTGCCCCCTCCGGCTAAACCCCAATTTTATATTTTATGCACTTTAATTTATATTTTTTGTACATTTACTTTTACTTAACTGGATATTATTAGACAGTTGCGAAGTCTCTGTGGATACGACCTTGTTGTACTACAAAGATTGGGTTCACTGCCCATAGTTAGCAAGATAGTTTAACTACTATTTTTGCCCAACACATACTTCCTGGATCAATATGGATTACAGGGAAGACCCTTGTTTTTGATATTGAGATCCTTGGAGGAAGTGGCGGCCGGGGCCTTGTATTGGCTGTAATATCTGTGATCCCGATCCCCCCCACTAGACGAACTCCCGGTCGTGGCGCCCCCTGCTTGCCCTCCCTTCTTTTTACTTGTGGTCGGGATTTTGAAACTGCTTATCATTCTTTCGCCTTCCTCGGCTATCTGGATTTTAGGAATCATGGATCATTCAGCTAACTCTCCATATGTTTTTTGGTGCTTTGGTCGCTATTTTTCAGCAAGTTGAGGTTGGGCCAGCCCATTGCTGAAGGCTTTGATCAAGATTTTCTCATCGATGTCATCGATTTCGGCCACCTGCTTATGAAAGGCTCCTCGCTGTACTCTTTCACATTTCCCCTTCTTTTGCTTTATATCCATGAGTTGTATTGTTTCCCTCTTCACCTTTCAATTCCTTTTTACTAGCACGAAGTATTGCTGAAACTCCTCCGCCTCCGTCAGCTCTTAAAGCTTGACTATAGATTGGGGAGGCCTGGTGGAGATCCAAGTCAACTCTCTTTTTGGAAAGTGTCCCAGGAAACAGATTGCACAGGGCAAGGAACTAATTCCCTCCCTGCGTATTCATGGGAACATGAATTTTTTGATGTGTTTGAGGGGATCTCCTATGCCATCGTATTCTCGACAGCTGGAGCAACAAAATGTGGAGGAAGTTTGGCCTTTCTGATCTTCTCGGAGAATGGATAGAGACTCATGTCGATCGAGTCATCCTCTTCATTTTCCTCTTCCATGGTGATAGGTGTCTCTCTCCGTGCCTCTTTCTCGCCTCCCTTCCCACCATTGCTCCCTTCAAAATCTCGATTCTTTAGTCGCTCAATCGCCTCAGTCATTTTCCATTTCCCCCTCTTCTTATATCTTCTAATCTTCATCTCTCTGTATCAGCTCCTGTTTCAGAACTTCTCATCCCCTTCCACGATCCTTTCGTTCGATCGTTCTAGTCAGATTCCTCAACATATCTTTCCAGATCCTTCTTGGAGATGGCATATGGAGCTGTCGCACCCGTGTCTCCAACAATGATTGGATCAGCGTTTCCAGCATTAGCCTACGGAGTGTTCCTTGTTCTTAGAGCCATTTCGTACCTAACCTGAACCTACAAACACAATCTCTGATTTCAGATCCCTTGTTCTCAAATACCGTAAATGACTATTACTTTTGAGGTGGATTCGTGGTTGCTAGATCTGTGAGCTGTTTGTTTCCCACAGACGACGCTAAATGAAAAAGGTCGAATTTCTTTCTTCCCTAAACAGTTTGTCTCCTATTTTCCTGTTGATCTATGTCTTTACTCTAGTTTGCTTGATCGAATTACCTTTAGTTTACCATGAGATCGTGCTTAGAGGGGGGGGCTTTGCTTACAACTACACGGAGAGAGACAGAGAAAAAGAAGATTCAACTGTCAAGATCGCATGTCTTATTTTCACGGGGTGAACCCCTATTTATAGTGATTTCCAAGGTTTCTAGAACGCCAACTATCATTTTGTCTAACCTACCCCACTCAACTAACCAGGCTGTCACCTTTGTTTGTTAGCCAAGCGTAATGCTTCGTACTCATTGTTCTATTTTAACTACTATCTGGCCAGGCGTAGGTGCCTGGTCGCTATCTATACTTAGTTCCTTGGTTTTCAAACTAGTCACATATGACCGGTCCGTTATTTACACTATGCTTCTTGATTAAACCTTACCGACCGATCCCGGCGACCGTTTGTACTTTCTACTTTACTCTTGCTTCTTACGACCCGGTGAACAGAACGACCGGTCGCTATTCATACTTGTCTTTTGCTCCTTGTCTGTTTTGTAGGTGACCGGTCGTGCCACAATCCATGTCTATCTTTCTGTCTGGTTGTGGTAGGCTAGTCTCTTCTATTGGTCCTTTCTTTTTTGGGTTGATCTCATTTTTCCCCTCTTCAATATATAAAATATTGAAATCACATATAAATTATAAAAATAATTATATATTAATTTAAGTGATACTCAATACTCAATATTTATTAATTATCAGTTATTTTTTCATTTGTATACATGTTTTTAATAAAAAAATTGTTAACTATAAGTTTAAGATTTTTTCCTTTATTAATTAGAATATTATTTTATATATAAGGTACAATAATAAAATTCACTAATAAATTATCATTTTTTTTTACAATTTCTTTACTTATAATTTATACACATTAATAACTAATTGACTATAGCAAAAAAATAACAGAACCGTTAAATATGGGTGAAATACCCCAAACCTAGGTATGTTGTTTAAATATTAACTATGGTATATTAAGACAAAAAATGTCTTAGAAACATTGGTAAACAATTTAAACCATAGAGAACACAAATAAATACCTTAAAGTCAATATGGGCAAAAATGTGCTCTAAGCTTGGGATAGGTTTGGATAAGACCTAATAAGCTTACCAAGACTTTAACTATATGTTAATGAACATATTAAACCATTACCAAAGAAAACCAAGCTTGAAAACAAGTTAAACACAAAAATGTGCTTTAGGGAGTCTTAAAGCACATTTTTGAAAAATTGTCTTGTAAATGAGTTTTGAGTGGCTAAATGTCCATCATTACTCTTTAATTAACATGTGTACTACTTAGTATCACATTTGGAAGTCTATATCAATGGGAAATAAAAAATTTCACATCTATGTGCCTTGTTTCTATGAATAGTAACTAAATAAGCTAGTTTGTAACATATGTCAATATAAGTATTTAATTAGTCAACAAAGACTAAAACACCCTAGATAACTATTGGGGGCCGGTTTTTTATGAGGTGAGTCATCACCTTGCAAGTTAACAAATAAATAACAATGATAAAGCAAGTTACTATTTGCTTTACTACTTAATATCTCCAAAAGCAACTTATCTTCATTCTCTTCTTTCCCTCTTCATTTCCCACGCCTCCAACCTCTCTCTTTCCCTCCATTCTCGGTTTTGCTATAGTACCACCACCAAATATCACCTTCAATCTCTTGTAATTCCTAGCTCACTTTGCCAAATCAAAAACAAAGACCACCATTCTTCTAGTCTCATCAAGCTCTTCAATTCTATCTTCTCAAAATTCCAAGAGC
>CM041777.1:182743600-182939085 GCA_023374045.1 Limonium bicolor | reverse complement strand
AGAACAATCCAAGAACTAACATGAAGCTCTTCTCCTAGGCAAGGCCGTGATCTTAGTCCTTCACAACCCAATTTAGAGTGATCAAGGCAATACAAAATCCTTAGCACTTGTTTTGTGCATTAAACTTAGATAACTCCTTAGATCTTGGTTAGTTGTTTTTAAGAATTTGAATTTTGTGGTATCCTATACCTCTTGATAGGGCCGAATTGGTGAATGAATTAACCAAGCTTAAGCAACCAAGATCTAAGAGAAATCAAGAAGGTAAAATACTAATCTTTGGGTAATTACCTAGATCTAGTGTTTAAGTTAAGTTCAACACTTCAAATCATTCTTTACCTATCTAATGGATTAAAGCCATGAATACTAAGTTCTAAATATTTGGTTTGGGGTGATTAAAGTTAATAACAAGCTTAAAAGTTGATTTTAGGAATTTTAAGTAAATTATTTGGTAGTTAATATTATGGCCGAATGAAATACCCTAAACTTAAATATAGTGATTAAATTATCCTAATCCTTATTTAAGAGCCTAATAATGATTAAGAAATATTCGTAAGGGAAAATAAATCCAAAAGAAATAAAGAAACGCTTAAAAAGTGAAAAACGCTAAATAAGCGTTAAATAACCATAGGAGGTATGAAACCTCGGTTAGCGTATAATGTGGATTCTAAAGGCTTAATAAGGCCTAAACAATATATGGGAACAACTCCCGAAGAAAACAGATTCAAATAATGAATTAAAACACAAATAGAGTTTTAGCGCACGTTTTTCGAGAAAACCGAAAACGTGACTCTAGGCGGTAAAACGAACCCGTAAAAATTTTAAACCACTAGATAACAATAATTAAGCGTTAAAGAAAGCTTAGTAATCAATAAAATTAATGAAACGAGGAAACTCCGGAAAACGGGTTCCGGCTAGTAAAAACTGTACAAATGAGAAGTTGTGGGGCGTAAACTGTAACAAAGCAAAAGTAATGTGTCCACTTTTGCAAATAAAAATGCAAAATCTGTGGGTGTGTGTATGGGGGGCCGGCCAGCTATTATTCCCCTCTCTCACACTCTCTTAACTCTTCCTCACTCACAAATAAAGAAAAGTAAAAAAGGGCACTCTCTCTCCTCCACTCCCCCTCCCTCTCACGATTTCCTTCTCCCTCTCATTTCTCTCCTTCCTTCCAAAGCCAACAATGGCGATTTGGAGAAGCAAGTGCAGCCCATCTTTCTCTCCATTTTTGAGCACCCAAATCTTGTCCCAAAATTATAAAAATCATACCATTGGAATCCCCTTGTAAAGGAGAACACCTTTCTCCTTTCAAAAATCAAAAACCACTACTTTCATCTCCATGGGTATTCTCCATTTGAAGGTTTGAGTCCACCATTGGGAGCACCTCCATCTCCTTATCATTTTGAGGTAAAATAGTCTCAAAACTCCATCTCTTTCTAGCCCCTTTCTAGCAAAACGAAAATTCAAAACTTAGCCTTGCTTTGTGCTTTGTTTCCAGCCGATTTTGGCTCCCCATTGGTGCTGGAATCTTGCTCCTTGCTAACCAAGAACTCCATCTACTCAGTGGAAGGTAATACTCTTGTAAAACCTTAAAATGTACAAACCCTAGATTAGTAGAGATGGTTTCTAAGTAGTGGTGGTATGATATGGGTTGTAGCATTGGAGTGTGGACTCCATTTGAAATCGAGAACAAGAAGGGGAAAAGAAAGAAGAAGGAAAGAGAAAGGAAGAAGAAAGGAAACTAGAAATAACAAGGTAATGTTCTTACCTTTAACTAGTTTTTGTGTATGGCATTGTAACAGATTTTAAATGCTTGAAATGAGTAATGAGAGGTTATGAGTAGTATGGTGTTGAAGTGAAGTAGGTGTAGCTGTTTTGGAACTTGTAATGTTGTTTGAAACTTGGGAAAACAAGGGTATTGTATGTCGTGTGCAGCAGGAAATTTGTGTGTTGCAGTGTGAGTTGATGTGGGAATGAATATGGAGATTGGGAATGAATTGTGAGTTGAAATGGTGTGTGGCAAAGTGGGAATTTTAGGGGAACCTCTGCCCAAATTGTATGGAAATTAGAGGACTTAGATGTGAAGAAGAGGGAAATAACCTAGACAATAACTAGGTGTGTTTTGGTAGTTGATGTGAGTGATTAATCATGTTGAAACAGATGGAAGAGGATTTAGTAATGGGGAGAACTAGAATGGTAATGGTTAGATAAAAATCAGTAGCAAGAGGTACTGGATTGCATTGGAGAAACTAGAAAAAATTAGAGTACAAAATTAGTGAAATGAATGTTGGACCTGGGTATAGGTATTGTATTTGCTTGGAAATGTATTTGGGATGCTAGGAGTGACATTGGTAGAGGAAGTATTGAGTGTAGAAGTTGGGTTAAAAATCTATGTAGCATAAGTAAACAAAAACTGTTACATTTGTGGGAAAAAAAGTGAGGAAATTGTGTAAGTTGATTGATGGATTTAGTAATGGGATTGGTGGATGGATTGAGGTATATTAGGAAGCCTAAATGGCACTAAAACATGTGGGATTACATGTAGAAAGATTGAGGAAGTAATGGGTAAGAAGAGGGGCTGAAAATAAATAAAAATGCAAATACTGGGCCGGACCGACCTTGGGACCGGACTTGCAAGGTCGGTCGAGCCCAGATCTACAAAGAGCGGAAACCTTCTAGAATGGACCGACCTTGGGACCGGACTTGCAAGGTCGGTCGGCCAGAAGAATTTCCCGTCATGTAACTTACTGGAACGGACCGACCTTGCGACCGGACTTGCAAGGTCGGTCGGGCCAAAATTTTCCGTCGTGTAACTTACTGGAATAGACCGACCTTGGGACCGGACTTGCAAGGTCAATCGGCCCTGAAATTTTCCCAGCGTATTGTCCTACTGACTTCGACCGACCTTGGGACCAGACTTGTAAGGTCGGTCGAGTCATAAAAAAAATTAAATTAAATTAAATTAAATTATAACATATATATATATATATATATATATTATATGTATACCCACATATAAATATGTCCATATTTATGTAAGTATACCATTGTTAAGTAAGGAAATAAACTTAAAGTAATGAAGAGTAAGTAAGTAATGTGTAAGTGTAAGAAGTGTAAGGACATAGTAAGTACGAGTTAGGAAACGTAATGGGAATTCGAGTTAAGTTAATTATAGATAGTTAATCACTCGATTATATGTGTACTATAGGACTTGATTTGTGAACACCGGAGGAACGTCGGATACAAGTACAACGGTGAACGGTATGATTTCTTCATGCCCTGTATCCTAATCTGGTTACCCCGATTTGTGTGCTTATTTGATCACCTAATAAGATAAATGCATGAATCGGACTATATTGCACTTACTTGTGCTTGTTTACATTGTTCTTGATACTTGTCTTGAACAATAGTTTGTATAATTCATGAAATATATGAATGATGATGAACTGTATTCGAATCTTGTATTGTACTTAAGTATGTATTGTATTTCGTATGAATGTGTATTGAGCAATGTATTTGCGTATGTGGCTTGAGTGAATGACTTCTACTAATTCCTAACCACCTAACTCCTAACAAAAGTACTAAGTAAATTGGAATGAGTAGAAGTCCGATATAGATTCGGCCACGCGTGAGGATGAGGAGACACAAGAGGTTGGATCCGATTCCTGGTTCTTAAACTGGTCCACGGCCCAAATCCCTTAAATGGGTAGCATCCTGGATTGGTGAACCAAGTAAATCCCGGTGGTGGGACCGAGTAGTTCCCCGGGCCGGAGGTCCCGACACTTGACTTGAGTAAGTAAGTATGTACGAGTATGAGTATGTATGCGTAAGTACTGTGGAACGAGTAAAAGAGTAATCTCCACCCGATTAACCCGGGTGGACCAACATGAGCTAACAAGGATGGTGTATTGTGTAAGTATTGCGTATGTATGTATATGAATTGGGTATTGCGGACCTCGGAAAGGTAAGAACGTATCTGAATGGCTTGTATGGGTTACCATGTATGTATTGAAGTGTGTGTATTGATGTGTATGTATGTATTCCTTGCGTAATGTATTGTAATGTTATGTATAAGAGCATGTATGTATGTATGTTTGTATGAAATCAATCGCATGTATTCGACCAAGTGGTCGGCGTACCCTCACTAGTATGCGGGGTATGCGGTTATCATGCTCAGCGAAAGCTGACCCCCTCGGGGGAATGTTTTTAGTGTGCAGGTACCCGAAGAGGATATGGTCAAGGCACGAGACCGGTGACTACATTTGGATAGTTAGTAGTAGAATGTAGAGGTGTACTAAGTAGCACACCCCCTACACCTAGGGAGCAAGTAGTTTGTGAGGAATGGGTAGTAGTTAGACTCTTAATGAGCATGTATGGAATTGAAGAGGTATTCTACTTGTGTAAGGATCTTAGTAACCTCGGTATATTAATATGTATTGAACTTATGGAGTATTGTATTGAATGGGAAGTTGTAATACCTAATTGGTAATTGTAGTGAAGCTTGTATTTGTGTAGCACTCGGATATTCCGGTCCATCAGACCGATGCTGTATGTAGAAGTAGTAGCCTTGTTAGTCACGTGGGTGACTAACGGCATTGTATCACCCACTGTATGTAAGTAAGTATCCGCTGCGTGACTCGGAAGCACGAGGAGATTGGACGGTAATGATTGTATTAATGGTAGGGGTGTTACAAAAAGTGATATCAGAGCGAAGTATCGCTCTGATGACTGGAAATACCGAGTTTAGGAAATACCGAGTTAGGAATTAGAAGCTTAGGGCTATGGGCTGAGTGTTAGCATTAGAGATATGCTAGTTAAGAACCACCGGTGAGTACCGGATACCTACACTACCAGACCCGCCCTCCGCAAACCCCATTGTATAACTTGGGAAAGGACGCCAGAGAGAAGAAAAGTCTTCTCATACTCGGGAAAAACCCGATCTGGCAGTTGTGAAGCAATCACACAGTAGCAAGAACCGACATATGGTAGATTCCAAGAATTGGGAGTCCCGGAGATGGATCCCGGTTGAACAACAATACCCGCACTTAATAGCGGTAGGATGAGCACTCCAACCACAAGGAGGCTGCAACTTGCGACAGCATGGGGCGACATGCTTAGCAGTCGTGAAACCTGGCTAGTCGACCAGTAGCAGGAAAAGAAGCACTAACCGTGCAACGGAATGGAGAAGGAGCAGTAATGGAACCCGAGACACAAGTCTATGGAACATTAATAGCTAGATAATACCACCAAAGGTATACCAGCTGACTAAGGACATAGTCAGGAGTGGTTAACTCCAAAACTATAACGCCATTAAGGTTACAATACCTGGCCAACATAGCTCAGAAAGCTACAGGAACAATCACAAGAGGTAATCTGATGCAACTACAACGTAGTGCCTAAACAACTAAGGCCCAGTAACCACAACAAATGCGTAGGAACGAGCCACAAGAAAAAACCCAGAACAAACGAACGGGAATCTCCAAGGATTGGAGAAGTACCCCGATCAATGACAACCATGTCAAGTTCACTGAGCAGCTATTAAGAAGATCGAATGACCTAAGTAAATGATCAGTGGATCAAGGAAGAGTCAACAAGACTATCAAATACAAGTGGAAACCATACCGTGACCGGTATAGGATTACCCAAAAACCACCAGTACCACGCACTTGCCACGACAAGTGCAGTAAGAACAGGAACAGGTAGAGGAACTTTAACACACTACAGGTACATAGTAATGTACCCTGACAACAGTGAAACAACTATAGGATCACAAATCCAGAAAACTAGAAGGATCGAACCTTGGAAGGGTCTGACGGCCCGACCATTATGCAGAGGGTATACCAGTCAGCGGGAAGCTGGACTTGGTCAAGATTTCGAACATGGCCATGCCATGAAGAACTTATTTTAACATCGAGCTGCTATTTTTCAAAACCAAGTTTTCTTTCAAAACCACAAACTTCCTTTTAAACCTTGGATTTTAAAACCAAACCAACAGAACTACGGTGAGTATCATAGGATGATACAAGAGGAGTTGACAATAGAATACTTCACCTTGGCGTGTGACGAGTACTACGAGTGTACCCAATTACGGGATGTGGGACGACCGCACTCTGAAGGAGCTTGCGGGCCTGACATATAGTTAGGTAAGTGGTAACGTATCAACACGGTACCCCACGTATGTATACATGTGGTGTACAAAATACGGGAAGTAGTTAACTCCGCTCTACGGACCAGGAGTAAGTTCAAACCCGAACAACTGGACACCTCAGACGATCAAGGAGAAGCAACTAGCTAAGTAATTAGCATAAAAGAACTCAGAGAATCCATTTGAGGATAAGGAATAAGAATTAGATGTGCAAAAAGCACAGACTAATAAGTATAGACATTGGATATGTCTCGAAGACATCAAGAGAATACATGACAGCTGGGAAGTATACCCAGCCTGAACACCGTAAGGCAAATGCCTAATGTGAACATCACGATGCACAACAAACGGGACAGAGTCTCCCAAGAGCAATCACAAGATTACCATGAAGTATAATCCAACTTTGAGGAGAATTTTAAACCTGGTCTAAACGCTAGGAGAGGGTATAAACAGTTACCCAAGGACGGGAGACGTCATAACCCAAAGGGAATAACTCAAATACAATACCACCAGACGGTATGGTAGCCACAACCTATGTTAAACGTTAGCCGGATGTAACGGCATAACTAACAGCACTCAAGAGCAATCCTTGAAGGGTGTCTGAGATAACAACAATTGAACAAGCGTCGTGATAAAAGCACATGAGCTAGAACGAATATTCGGTTAGGATACCGAAGGGATTTCACTTAACAGGAAATACCCTAAATTACCAGAAGGCCCAAATTTGCACCAGATTGCCTAAAGGGTCTCCTATGAATGGAAGCATGATGTCACGACTTACCATGGAGCCTAGCAATACCTCCAACCTATGGGGTATACATGGAGTGGAAACATGTATAAGCAGCTTGCAAAGAGCACAGCTTGCGGCAATAAGGCTTAAAAGCCATCAACCAACTATGTTATGTAAACATTAACGGTTGCATAACCCACACCATTTGATAACAAAACTTGCAAGAGATATCGACTCATACAACAAGAAATCAACAACTGGACCATTAATTCAAGCCCAACATCCTGAGGGGCTTGGAGTAGCGGCCAACTTAGTGTCACTGTCACTAGAGCATCAGTCTAGTATACAGTTGACAAGCTTTTAAGTACCTTCATGCCTTCTGTAGCAATGGTAGCACAGAGGCATAGGAATTGTGATAATGCCAACATCGGCCTAGTCCACACTTGGACACTACGAGAAACCCAAGGGAAGATACCCTTGTAACCAAAGACCACCAATGTGGTGAAGATGTGAACCCTTAGAGAGGCTTCCATCTACTATAACAAGTAACCCTATGCATATAGATATTGCCAAGTGGCGATGGAATAAGGAAACGAGATTTCCAAACCATTACGACTTAAAGGAGCAAGCATACTCCGTATGCACCCAAGCATGTGGTGAACCGTTGTATAAACACCGACATGATAAACCTCGTCATGAGACCCATGAGTGGAAACAAACCCCTCAACAAGAACCTTCACTTACCAGGGATGAAATACCCTTCAATTAAAGAACGGGACCGGAAAACCCTTGAAGTTTCTTGGGATGTTCTGGTGATGTACATACAAAAGTAAAACCGCACAGCTAGAGCCTATAATCGATGCTCAGCACTGGAAGACAATAATTGTCAAAACAATCAATGTGAATACACACGGAACACCACAAATGACTAATGCTCGAGAGAGCTTATAACCCAATGAATGACCTCATCCTTGGTCAACCAAGATACTTGGTAAATTATATCATAAATGATGATAGAATGTGAGGTAAGCTAACCTACACATAAAACGTAAACTGAAATAAAATATCTCCACATGGGGAAGATAATAACATTGCGGTACGCTACGACAACCGTTATACATATGAACTAGGAACCTCCTAGTGTATTTACACCATAAGGAAATGGTACAATGAGTAAGAATACGGTGCACAACAAGCGACCGCTATGAGGAAGTAGTAGATAATGACGTGGAGAATAAGTATGGAGGACAGTCAGAAATATTCTTTCCTATCACATAAGTGACTTACTGTCAAGCGTTTACGCCTCTGCACTCGGTATGACTGAGTGTTTTGGCATTGCACTTGTGCAGCTAATGACCTAATGGGATGGCTAGGGATATGGAGAATGTAAACCGTAGTAAATCCTTCTTTCACCACAAACATGGCATAAGCCAGTCAAGCATTCTTAGCAACAGACCGTGCGGCCTAAGGCCAAAGAAGCACGAAGAGTGTAAAACACACTAACAATCACAAGATGTGAATTCCAGTGGAATAAAGAGTGAAAAGAGACTTAAAAAAAGTCACTAGGACCGACGCATAGAAATGCAAGGTCATACAAGTAAAGGACACTTGTACCGAACCAGAAGAACTGGTATAACTTGGAAGCTAGTGACGACAGAGGAAGCGCTACAGTTAAGTGGTGACTTAACCTCGCCCGATAGTAAGTCGGAGGAACTTAACGAATAATCGTGGAAGCACGAATAGCATGTGCAGTAGATTACCAGAGAGCTGGTTATAAATCTTAAACTCATTGAGTTCAAACACGGTAAAAGAATGCCGCATTTGTTTAGTAAACCTTATTCCCATAATAGACGGATAAGAAGGTGATGTATAGCACATTAAGGATAACAAGAAGGGTGAATAACCCGAGTTATCAGGGTCGCACAACAGAAGCTAGTAGGCCCTAGCTAGGAGATAATATACCTAGTAAGCATAGTAGAATGGCTATTAATGCCTTGAAGCCTAATAGGCTGGAACTAAATTAATTATGAGTTAAATAAACTCATATAGGAATCCTTGGTGCAAAGACTAAAACATTGTTATGATTAGGACCTTTGACAAGGGTAATTATGTAATAAACCGTAAAGAAGCTAAAACGCTTCAGATTGCCCGAATTGAGTAAACCAATGTTTAATAATAATAACATAGGGTAGATTACGTGGGCGTAATCCCTTTTAAGGGGGGTAGAGTGAAAACCGCTTAATGTAAGTTTCATGAATAAAACACATAAACTACAATGTGCATAGCACAAATGAGAATTGATTGGATGATTGGTACTATGTTAAATAAACATAAGTATCCATTCATATTCAAATTATGGTAATTAGGCACGAGAGATGCAAATACCATAGGATGGATATACCTACCTTGTAACGCCATGTAAGAGTATTAGTAAAAGAAAAGTAACGAGTAATGGACGGAGCTCCACAAGTATTGTAGCCTTGGAAGAAGTAGTATGAAATGAATAAGAGTAGTAGATGAATGAAGTCTAGGGGTAGTGTATACCTAGGTAAATGGTTGGAAGTAAATTGAGGACAACAAAATTTTACAAGTATGGTAATCCCTAGTTAGAACATTGGAGAGTGATGGATGAAAGTAGAGAAGATTGATGAAATGAGCACTTAGGTATTGAACCTCGAGGTAAGTATTTGGGAAGCAGATTGAGGATGATTGATGGACGGGATTCCATCCTTTGGAGATGTGTGAAATTGTAATTATAACTAGAAAGGGTAAAAAGATAGAAAATGGGAACAACTAAATTGTTTGTTTGTTTGAATCTGATGTGGGAAGTTGAACTTGATCCTGATCAGATCAAGGGAAACCGAACACAAATTGGAGTGGAAAGATAGTTCAACACTGGTGCTGATCACATCAGGGTTGAACGATTCTTGAAGCTCCCCTCAAGTGGTCACAAGAATCACGCATAGGATAGAAGCAATGAATATAAATTGGAATTTGGAGTTGTGTGCTTTAGAAAAATTTCTAAGTAGTAGTTGCAAAAGAATTTTCTTAGCTTGGAGATGAAGGATTTGTTAGAAGCATATACCGGAGAAGGTAGTAGTGTATCATGTTGGATTATTCCAAGGGCAGCTGGACTTAGAGGAGTCATGTGTCTAGATGACCTGAGTGGCTGTGGGACTGTATGTGTATTGCATTGCTTTGGGGATAGCTTTGCATTGTATATATGTGAAAACCTGGTAAGGTGGAACCAATGATTGGTAGTAATGTGGATTGTAGTAATTATAGTACATTGGTATGGTATGGAATGTAGAGACCGTGAGTAATGGATTCGAGGAATTGTAAGGAGGAAGAATGTGTGACCTTGGTATTAGACATGTAAGAATGAGTAAGCATTGTAAACTTATAACCTCGAACAACTTTGAGGAAAAAGTTCTTAAGGGGGGTAGATTGAAATACCCCGAACTTAAATATAGCGATTAAATTATCCTAATCCTTATTTAAGAGCCTAATAATGATTAAGAAATATTGGTAAGGGAAAATAAATCCAAAAGAAATAAAGAAACGCTTAAAAAGCGAAAAACACTAAATAAGCGTTAAATAACCATAGGAGGTATGAGACCTCGGTTAGCGTATTATGTGGATTCTAAAGGCTTAATAAGGCCTAAACAATATATGAGAACAACTCCCGAAGAAAACAGATTCAAATAATGAATTAAAACGCAAATAGAGTTTTAGCGCACGTTTTTCGAGAAAACCTGAAAACATGACTCTAGGCGGTCAAACGAACCCGTAAAAATTTTAAACCACTAGATAACAATAATTAAGCGTTAAATAAAGCTTAGTAATCAATAAAATTAATGAAACGAGGAAACTCCGGAAAACGGGTTCCGGCTAGTAAAAACTGTACAAACGAGAAGTTGTGGGGCGTAAACTGTAACAAAGCAAAAGTAATGTGTCCACTTTTGCAAATAAAAATGCAAAATCTGTGGGTGTGTGTATGAGGGCCGGCCAGCTATTATTCCCCTCTTTCACACTCTCTTAACTCTTCCTCACTCACAAATAAAGAAAAGTAAAAAAGGGCACTCTCTCTCCTCCACTCCCCCTCCCTCTCACGATTTCCTTCTCCCTCTCATTTCTCTCCTTCCTTCCAAAGCCAACAATGGCGAAATGGAGAAGCAAGTGCAGCCCATCTTTCTCTCCATTTTTGAGCACCCAAATCTTGTCCAAAAATTATAAAAATCATACCATTGGAATCCCCTTGCAAAGGAGAACACCTTCCTCCTTTCAAAAATCAAAAACCACTACTTTCATCTCCATGGGTATTCTCCATTTGAAGGTTTGAGTCCACCATTGGGAGCACCTCCATCTCCTTATCATTTTGAGGTAAAATAGTCTCAAAACTCCATCTTCTTCTAGCCCCTTTCTAGCAAAACGAAAATTCAAAACTTAGCCTTGCTTTGTGCTTTGTTGTCCAGCCGATTTTGGCTCTCCATTGGTGCTGGAATCTTGCTCTCTTGCTAACCAAGAACTCCATCTACTCAGTGGAAGGTAATACTCTTGTAAAACCTTAAACATGTACAAACCCTAGATTAGTAAAGATGGTTTCTAAGTAGTGGTGGGTATTGATATGGGCTGTAGCATTGGAGTGTGGACTCCATTTGAAATCGAGAACAAGAAGGAAAGAAAGGAAAAGAAAGAAGAAGGAAAGAGAAATGAAGAAAGAAAGGAAACTAGAAATAACAAGGTAAATGTTCTTACCTTTAGCTAGTTTTGTGTATGGCATTGTAACAGATTTTAAATGCTTGAAATGAGTAATGAAGGAGGTTATGAGTAGTAGGTATGTTGAAGTATGAAGAGTAAGGTAATGTAGCTGTTTTGGAACTTGTAAATGTTGTTTGAAAACTTGGGAAAACCAAGGGTATTGTATGTACGTGTGCAGGAAATTTGTGTGTTGCAGTGTGAGTAATGATGTGGGAATGAATATGGAGATTGGGAATGAATTGTGAGTTGAAATGGTGTGTGGGCAAAGTGGGAATTTTAGGGGAACCTCTGCCCAAATTTGTATGGAAATTAGAGGACTTAGATGTGAAAGAAGAGGGAAATAACCTAGACAATAACTAGGTGTGTTTTGGTAGTTGATGTGAGTGATTAATCATGTTGAAAACAGATTGAAGAGGATTTCAGTAATGGGGAGAACTAGAATGGTAATGGTTAGAATAAAAATCTGTAGCAAGAGGTACTGGATTGCATTGGAGAAACTAGAAAAAATTAGAGTACAAAATTAGTGAAATGAATGTTGGACCTGGGTATAGGTATTGTATTTGCTTGGAAATGTATTTGGGATGCCAGGAGTGACATTGGTAGAGGAAGTATTGAGTGGTAGAAGTTGGGTTAAAAATCTGTAGCATAAGTAAAACAAAAACTGTTACATTTGTGGAAAAGAAGTGAGGAATTGTGTAAGTTGATTGATGGATTTAAATGGGATTGGTGGATGGATTGAGGTATATTAGGAAGCCTAAATGGCACTAAAACATGTGGGTTTACATGTAGGAAGATTGAGGAAGTAATGGGTAAGAAGAGGGGCTGAAAATAGAAATAAAAATGCAAATACTGGGTCGGACCGACCTTGGGACCGGACTTGCAAGGTCGGTCGAGCCCTGATCTACAAAGAGCGGAAACCTTCTGGAATGGACCGACCTTGGACCGGACTTGCAAGGTCGGGCGGCCAGAAGAATTTCCCGTCATGTAACTTACTGGAATGGACCGACCTTACGACCGGACTTGCAAGGTCGGTCGGGCCAAAATTTTCCGTCGTGTAACTTACTGGAATGGACCGACCTTGGGACCGGACTTGCAAGGTCGGTCGGCCCTGAAATTTTCCCAGCGTATAGTCCTACTGACTTCGACCGACCTTGGGACCGGACTTGTAAGGTCGGTCGAGTCATAAAAAATAAATTAAATTAAATTATAGCAATATATATATAATATATATATGTATACCCACATATAAATATGTCCATATTTATGTAAGTATACCATTGTTAAGTAAGGAAATAAACTTAAAGTAATGAAGAGTAAGTAAGTAATGTGTAAGTGTAAGAAGTGTAAGGACATTGTAAGTACGAGTTAGGAAACGTAATGGGAATACGAGTTAAGTTAATTATAGATAGTTAATCACTCGATTATATGTGTACTATAGGACTTGATTTGTGAACACCGGAGGAACGTCGGATACAAGTACAACGGTGAACGGTATGATTTCTTCATGCCCTGTATCCTAATCTGGTTACCCCGATTTGTGTGCTTATTTGATCACCTAATAAGATAAATGCATGAATCGGATTGCATTGGAGAAACTAGAAAAAATTAGAGTACAAAATTAGTGAAATGAATGTTGGACCTGGGTATAGGTATTGTATTTGCTTGGAAATGTATTTGGGATGCCATGAGTGACATTGGTAGAGGAAGTATTGAGTGGTAGAAGTTGGGTTAAAAATCTGTAGCATAAGTAAAACAAAAACTGTTACATTTGTGGGAAAAGAAGTGAGGAAATTGTGTAAGTTGATTGATGGATTTAGTAATGGGATTGGTGGATGGATTGAGGTATATTAGGAAGCCTAAATGGCACTAAAACATGTGGGTTTACATGTAGGAAGATTGAGGAAGTAATGGGTAAGAAGAGGGGCTGAAAATAGAAATAAAAATGCAAATACTGGGTCGGACCGACCTTGGGACCGGACTTGCAAGGTCGGTCGAGCCCTGATCTACAAAGAGCGGAAACCTTCTGGAATGGACCGACCTTGGGACCGGACTTGCAAGGTCGGTCGGCCAGAAGAATTTCCCGTCATGTAACTTACTGGAATGGACCGACCTTACGACCGGACTTGCAAGGTCGGTCGGGCCAAAATTTTCCGTCGTGTAACTTACTGGAATGGACCGACCTTGGACCGGACTTGCAAGGTCGGTCGGCCCTGAAATTTTCCCAGCGTATAGTCCTACTGACTTCGACCGACCTTGGACCGGACTTGTAAGGTCGGTCGAGTCATAAAAAAAATAAATTAAATTAAATTATAGCAATATATATATATAAATATATATATGTATACCCACATATAAATATGTCCATATTTATGTAAGTATACCATTGTTAAGTAAGGAAATAAACTTAAAGTAATGAAGAGTAAGTAATATGTGTAAGTGTAAGAAGTGTAAGGACATAGTAAGTACGAGTTAGGAAACGTAATGGGAATACGAGTTAAGTTAATTATAGATAGTTAATCACTCGATTATATGTGTACTATAGGACTTGATTTGTGAACACCGGAGGAACGTCGGATACAAGTACAACGGTGAACGGTATGATTTCTTCATGCCCTGTATCCTAATCTGGTTACCCCGATTTGTGTGCTTATTTGATCACCTAATAAGATAAATGCATGAATCAGACTATATTGCACTTACTTGTGCTTGTTTACATTGTTCTTGATACTTGTCTTGAACAATAGTTTGTATAATTCATGAAATATATGAATGATGATGAACTGTATTCGAATCTTGTATTGTACTTAAGTATTGTATTGTATTTCGTATGAATGTGTATTGAGCAATGTATTTGCGTATGTGGCTTGAGTGAATGACTTCTACTAATTCCTAACCACCTAACTCCTAACTAAAGTACTAAGTAAATTGGAATGAGTAGAAGTCCGATATAGCTTCGGCCACGCATGAGGATGAGGAGACACAAGAGGTTGGATCCGATTCCTGGTTCTTAAACTGGTCCCGGCCCAAATCCCTTAAATGGGTAGCATCCTGGATTGGTGAACCAAGTAAATCCCGGTGGTGGGACCGAGTAGTTCCCCGGGCCGGAGGTCCCGACGACTTGACTTGAGTAAGTAAGTAAGAGTATGAGTATGTATGCGTATGTATGAGTATGGATTATAAAAGTTATAAGGTTATTTGGCAATTTATAGAAGTTAATATAATTGTTTTACAATTCCAAAAATTAATATGGGTATTTAGTAAATTATAAAAGTATATGGTTGTTTGGAAAATTGTAAAAGTTAATGGGTTCAAATTATGGTTACCGGAAATTATTTGTGGTTATCTAGTAATTTATAAAGTTGTTGGGTATAAAGTATAAGTACCAAAATAATAAGGTTGGTTTCGTCATTTAATAAGGAAAGGAAGTAAAACTAGGTAATAATATGTATTATGGTATATTAGGATATATATAAAGTTTATAAAATAATAGTGGTGATAATAAAAATGACCAAGGGATATATAAAAGAATAAGTGGAAACAATTATGAGTTTATAATATGGGAATAGAAATTTACCACAAGATGGAAATTCATTATCACATGTGAATATCACATAAAATAACGAACTGTTGGACTGCCTAGAACCACTGCTAAATACAGGGGGAACTAAAGAACATATTGGTTCACTACGTAAACTCTCTACATTGACAGTACTGTATATTTAAAATATTTATCTTTACTCCCTTTCTTGCATGTTTAAATAACCGTACGGGAAGGAACTACTGAACAGGAACTTGTCAAGCTAGTAGTTACTTGGTGAACGGTATGTTAATTGTGTGGTCTGAATGTCCTAAGGATTATCCTAAGGTCCAGACATTGTGTGTTAATTGTTTAAGAGCGATATCTATGATTTTATGCGAATGATATTGTATATTGTATTGCTCAAGTTTGTTGTGTTTTATTTATACGCGAACGTCTTATGACTGGAAGTTTATACATCTAAACTGGAACAAGACTAAATGACCTAAAGGTATTGTTGAACCTAACTGATGGTCAACTATTATAGTCTTTACTCAAGGGTTGGTTATTGTGTCACTGACAAAAAGGGCTAACTTATAAAGAGAAGAATCCAGATTGTTTCGACTTTCTGGTTGCGCATTGTGATCACTACGAGAGACTTCAATGGAGAGTCACTCAAGGAAATCCATCAGCCACATACGGGGATGGCAGAGGGCACTACCGTTGGTGCACAGGTGTTGTTACGCGTATCTTGTTTGGTGATTGTTATGGATTATTAATGTGTGCTTATTGGTTATTGCTATGGATTGTTGTTGTGTGGTTATTGGTGTTGTGTACTATTGTACACTGATGTTTGCAGGTGAACTGTTATGTGGTTGTTAAATGTTTACAGTTATTACTGTTATCATTGTAAACCGGTATTTTATGTAATGATTCTAATGTCAAGATGGCTAAAACGACTTAAGGAATCCAAATGATTTAAGACTACATTTAGCATACCAGCATTTTGATTGCTGAGCCCTTCATTGGGCCAAACATTCCAGGTTATTGAAGGAGACTCAAGCCGGAGTGCGGGACATAGGGGTAGTAGTGTGTTTTTCAACAAACACCTTTGGTTTCATTTTTTTTTATTGTAATAAAGAGGTTGATGTGTTCAGTTAGTTGCTCATTTAGTTGGTTTTGGTTTGTAATAATTAGAGTGCTCAGTATCTGTTCATCATAGCGTGAGGAGTTAAGGTTGTTGGATGGATGCCTTGTTACTCACAAGGGTGAGTAACGGCATGCAACACCAAGGTAGTTAGTTTTATTTTCCGCTGTGAATTATTATTTATTGTGCTACGAATTGCGACGACGTTACAGGTTTAGGATTAGGGGTGTTACAAAAAGTGGTATCAGAGTGGAGTACCGCTCTGATGAAAGATATTGAGTCTAGGACAATGAGCATAGGAATATTGGGATATGGGAAACGTCTGTGAGGATTCGTGACCTAGGAAAAAAAATCTAGGGATATTTTATTGCTAGCAATTAGTTTCTTACATATTTGTGACTGTGTATGTGTTACGGTGTAGCAGCCGAGTAGAAATAATAGTATACTATCTTAGATGTCGACAAACGGAAGACCATGTGAAGGCAGCAGTGGACGCAGTGGCGAGACACCGGCAGATGTTTCAACAGTACCAGACCTAGCAGCAGCCATGGCAGACTTCGCGCAGCAGCTAGGAGCTCAACTTACGGGAGCCATACCCCACCCGCCGCAGCCCAGGGAAACCAACTGGTTAAAGAGCGTTGCAGACGCGAGAGTACCAATTTATTCAGGGGAACCGGACCCCACCGCATTTGAGGAATTAATTGCAGAGCACCAGAAGGCGTTCAAGGCTATCAGAGTTCCAGAAGACCAGCAGGTCGACCTCGCTGCATACAACCTGAAGGACGCAGCTGACATTTGGTGGCGGACTGTTGAGGGCCACCGTAGAGCTACACTGGACTTTGGATGGACAGCGTTTGTAGAAGTGTTGCGGGAGAAATTCTACCCCGAACACATAAAGCAGAGAAAAAGGCAGGAGATCGAAACCTTAATCCAAGGGAGTCAAACAGTTGACCAGTACTACGCACGGATCACCAGTTTGCTGAACTATATACTAGGAGTCGACTACTCCGACGCAGAAAGGAAGAAGAGAAAGAGTACTGAAGGAGATGATGGTGGAGCAACCTCTGGCGGTTACTGCAAGAAGGGGAAGAAATTCTTTGAAAAGAAGAAGGGGCGGAAGGATTTCCATGGTCAGAAGACGAAGGAGCAGGTCCCTCATCTGACCAGTCCAGCTATTGATACTCAGCCACTAAGAACAGCACCACCTAGAGGCAATAAGTCAACCCGACGTCAATATTACTGTAAACGCTGTGGAAATGATCACCCAGGCATAGATTGCGCAGGAAGGAAGGTGGAGTGCCGCTATTGCAAAAAGGAAAATCACAGGGAGTATGAATGTTTTTCCAATCCAGGGAGTCGAGTTTACAAGGGAGCTAGAGGTCCACAGAGGACACCTGTTATTGAGACAGGCGGACCAAGAGTAGGCCAGGCACCGTAGAACAACACCTATGCTAGAGGACTGGCAGGACAACCATCCTCATCCGGGAGTCGGAAGGGAAAGGAGAAAGTCCCATGAAGAAATACCCTGTACATAGTGGAACTTCAGGCGCTGAGGCAAGCGCTCAGCGCGAAACCGGTAAGCCTAGAACTTAAACCTAATGCATGATGCATAAATGTGTGTTTATATTTATCAGTCGATGAGACTTACATGTGATTAGTAAGAATCAAAATTTAGAGAGACCTAACTTAGGTAACCTCTCACCTAATAGGATACTTCGATAGTTGTTTCCCCTTACCTATGAGACCGTGGTCACCTGAGCCTAAGAGCGAAGGTCGGAAATATCCAGGGGCATAATGCCAAGTAATTTGACCCGGCATGATCCTACTCAAGAAAAACTTAGCTATAAATGAACAAATAACTATTATAAATGAATGTAGAACTTGGGGATAAGCCTTGGAGGATTTTATATTCCAGCATATGAGAGTGGATCAAAATTTAAATAATACATGACAAGTTTGGGTAAGGATTGGGATACCAGTTATAACCTTCTCCATAGGAGATGAGGCTGAGTTTATATACGGTGGTTCGAGGAGGATGAAAAAGGGCAAGTAAGATTGTTTTTTTTTAAGTCAGGAAACACATTAATATATAGTGGAGAATCCAGATTGATGTACCATAGGATTAAGGGTAATAGACCGAATACAAACTGAGTTTATCTTTGGGATACAAGGTATGAGATATTACAGTGAGGAATAGTAAGTTAATTTTGCTTGGACCACCGTAGGGCGATATTAACTGTCCAAACTTACAGTAACTACAAAATATGACCTGCCTAAGAGACGAGCAGATGTCATGAAAAAGGAATACATGAATTATCAAAAGAGTTCACGTAAAGAGCAAACACTGAAATTTTATGGGATACCCAGGCACCGAGCTTACCGCTCAGTACGGGACTACAAAATCTTACAATCCCTTAGTAACTTCGCGAGAAGATAGTGCGGAACCTTGAAATATAACAATAGAGAAACAAGATCTTAAAAATATAGCTAAACATCCATCATGAATAAGCACAAGTTTTGAATACCTGAACAAATACCAAGGGTCTCAGCTAGTATTACTATAGTGACAATGCTAGACTCTTAATTAATAAAGGGGAGCGAACAAACTTTGAATCTATATTTCTGAAGTCGGGAGAACTACTTAATTAGCAAAACCAAATGCTATATATACATACAATTTGAAGGTTGTAAACCTAAAACATTGAAGAGTACTAATACATTTCAGAGGGCTAAAGTATCATTAAATATACCGACCCTATTTTGAGGCTATCGTCCTACACCATCCTTATGGTTCTATACGAGCATATGTCTGCTATGACAGCTCAATTTATTAATACGAATAAAGGTCACAGTAAATCAAATAAGGTTAAAACCATATATAATATAAATTTTAAATAGACATGGTAACAAATAACTCTCCTTGACACTTGCAATGGAGGTAGTATGAGTTATGTTAAGAGTTTGAATTATGATGTACACTGAAAGTGAGTGGGAGTAAAATTTAAAAAAAAAAGGAATAGGAAGACATACCCTTTGGCTAACAATAAGTAATCTATACGTGAACTTTCCTAACGTTATGTGCTAATCCTTGTGATTCTAAATTCTTTGTTTGATACACCTAATTGGCCTATTTTTTGAAAGCCATTGAGTTGTGGACTAACCACGTTTCTAAGAGATAGAAACAAACAATAAACTTTGATTGTTCGTTACCAAACCGAAAGATTCAAACTGGAAACTCTTAGTTTGAGCTGGTACTAATATTAAGAGATACTTAACCTAGGCTGAACATATGGTTCACCTGATTTATGGATTTTAGATGGAGTAAGAAAATTCTAAGCTGTAAGGCGGAGGAAATAGTACTTTATGGAACTATAATTGTAGATGGAGTTATGAAAACTTTTGCTTGGAAGTCTAACTGTGACTGTCTTCGTTCTATGAAATTATAACTAAAGTATAGGCAATAATCAAAACCTGGTGAGTTAATTACTAGATGAGCCTTTTAAGGAGAGGAGAGTATTCTAAGATATCCAAGTCCATAACGGAATTCATTACTTGGATAATGGATTTAAGAGTTAAAATGATTGATGGATATAATTATTAGACAGTATGAGCCTAGATGCTTTAATAAGAATTTATCTTTTATGCCAAGAGGAAAAACTGGCTACCCCGCTTGATGATTTGATCAAAGGAACTTAGTTCCGGGGATTAAGGAATACACTAGATTCAAGTATAGGTTATGTCAGTTATTGGAAAAGTTGTATAACAATCAAGGAAAAAGGTACATAGTCACCATGTCACAAAGTTTGATAAGATAAAATTTGGGGAAATGACAATTATGATTGTTTGATATTTGACGTGGGAGGTCGAACTTGATCCTGGTCAGATCAAGGGAAAACCTAACACAAAATGGTGTGGAGGGATAGTTCAACGTTGACGCTAACCCCGTCAGGGTTGGATGATTCCTGAGACTCCTTACAAGTGGTCACAAATATTTCTGTGATACGTAAGTATGTATTCTTAAGCCTAATATAAAAATTCGACTAATAAGTATATGAGATGTAGAAGGTGTAAATTAAGAGTTAAGTTGTCCAAGTTACCCTGAGGAGATTAAATAACTAAAACAACTCCGCGTATGACGGAAAAATAGTCTGTTGGGAGGGAAATATAACCATTATTATCCCATGAACCATGCTAACAAATTAAATAAGAAATCAAGAGACAATTATCAATAAGGAGAATAGTCTCAAGCTAGCTTCTAAGTTATGGCCAAATTACCATCTGAAAGAAAAGATCGACTTCCATGTCTTTCTTTATGAATTCAACCCAATATATTAAATGGGAACCTACCTATAAACATGGTAAAATATAAAGAGTAGAAACATTATAATAACACTCACATGAGTTGATTCACAACGGAAACAACATGTCCAATTGAGAGGAAACTATACCGTGTTAGAAACCTTAGCAGAACCTACTGTGGTATACCTAATGAACAGACGATAATAATCGTGTATATACTACCGATAATTGGTGAATCAATATTACCAAGGAAATTTTCGATAAAATACATAAGATGCATGGCTCGACCATAGCTCATACCCTACATTGGAAATGAAAACCGAATATGGTGACAGTAAACTCAAATACCAGAATCACAAGATGATGATCTGAAGATCAAAAAGGGAGATTTTAAGTAAGCCCCAATATTAATACCAAACCCGAACGCCGACGATTACAACTATAAGAGGCGATTAAGGGAACTGTGTTATGTACAATAGTTTAAACAAGCCACGAGATAATATTAGCAACGTACAAAATAGTAGACCACCATCACCCACACACACGGGATTCAAACAAACAGCATACTAATGCACTATGAAACATGTCAGGGAATACATAGATTTTTGAGGACTATACCTCGTAGGACAGAAGTCATATGCTAATGTCCGTAGGAGAGACCTCGAGTTCGCAATAGGCGATCGAGTCTTCCTTAGAGTTCCACCTATGAGGGGAGTTTTCAGATTTGGGCAGAAGGACAAACTTAGCCGAAGTATGTAGGACCGTACCTTATTACGGAGCGAGTGGGCCCATTAGCCTACAGATTAGATGTAGCTGTCGAGCTTGGGAGAGTGCATAATGTGTTTCACATTTCTCAACTAAAGTAGTAATGCCTCACCCATCACATATCTTAGAGCCCGAGACACTCGAACTCGATCCTACACTTAGATAGGAGGAAACCCCAGTTCGCATCTTAGACGCCAAGACTAGGGAGACCAAGAACAAGACCTTTTGAATGGTCAAGGTTCTTTGGTCAAACCATGACATCGAGGAGGCGACATAGGAGTTAGAAGACTCCATGCGAGACAAGTATCCAGCACTTTTATCTTAGTTTTGTATATACTTGTGGGGGTACGTGGGCGTAACCCTTTTTAAGGGGGGTAGAGCACCACATGCGACTTGCATATCTGCAGTCTATATTGGTTTTGTGTATGGTTATTTGTGTTTGATTGTTGCGCATGTGTGCAATTGGTTGGATGGTTATGTCCTATGTGACATTTGGTTGGTTATGGTTATGTTCTATGTGACACTTGAATGATTACTTGTGTGTTCTATGTAACACTTGGATGTTTATGGAAGCACTTATTTACTTTACAGTATTTACCAAGTTATTTGTGTTACGATTATATTGAATGTCATGAGTAAGGCTATTTATAAGTATGATTTGCATACACTCGGATTACAGATGGAATGTAGAGGTGTCACTATAGTATTGACACCTAGGAAGGATAAGCATACAGGGAATAGTTACGGGGAACTTGATTCCATAGATATGTAGGTATAAGCTATGACTTCGGGACAAAGTCCTTTTAAGGGGGGTAGACTGAAATACCCCTAACATTTAAATAATTAAATATAAGCAAATAAATATTATTTGGGGGTTTATTAAACCCTGAGAAAGCATATAAACACATGGGCGTTAAAAACGCACCTAAACTCCTAAAGGTTAAAAACGTGCGTTAAAGCCCGGCCTTAAGATAAACAAGTTATATAAGCTATAAGACTCATATGAAGTCAACTAAGGATCATTACATGACCTTTAAAACACAAGTCCTCAGTTGGAACTGAGTAAAAATACAATATGCCCGGGAGTTCCCTTAAAGGCCCTTAAGGCCGAAAGTCCCGGAAATACATTATAGGATGAAGTATAGCAATACACTTCATTCCAAATGCACCATAACACCTTATTAAATATATAAGATGAAGTTCTCAAAGTAAATTCTCAGTTAAACGCAAAGTGCTAAGAGATGCCTTATGAGGGTCCCATAAACCCCCGGGAATGCCCAGGAGGAGTGCCGAGGTGGCACGAACTCCTATAAAATTAACTCTTAGAGTTCCTAACATCATTATTCAACATTATAAAGAGAATAGTCGAGCTACTTCCTCAAAAATAAACAAAGTGCTCGGACGAATTTCTTAACGCTCCTATTTTGCTCGGGAGTGTCCTGGTAGCCCGGAAATTGTGTCACGAGTTGATATAACCCCATATAACTCAATGTAACACATTAACATATCATTATGGATCATAAACAATGTTTATAAACACTTGGAACTCATCAGAACAACTTACTTTCCAAAAAGTCCTTAGAGCACAAAAACGCACTTTCGGGTGCTGTAAAAACGTGTTTTACACTCTTACCTTGTAGTTTTTCATGAGCCACGAATTTATGTCATCAAATGGACATGTGTTGAATACACTAATCAGGCAAAGACAAGGTGGGAACACCTCATCCAAGGCTGCTGATTTTGGCTATTAAAAAGTCTCATTTTTATCACTTTACCTAACTTAAAACACTCATTAGGCAACTTTGTCCACTCCCATCTGTCTCCTTGAGTGCTGCCGCCAATAACCCACCATGAGGACTGATTGCACCGTTCATATCACATTGAGATCCCACTTGGAGCAAGTGCTCCACTTTGACAAAATAAAATGCCTTAACTTTACCTTTAGATTAGTTTATTCAACCACTACAAGTTGTCTTGGTGGAGTGCTGCCGCCTCCAGCCCCTAATGGAGCACTAAACCTGCATTATTTTCCCACTCAAATGCCATTATCCTAATGCCCCACCTAATTAATTAACAAATAAGCAACTTTTCCATTTTTAATGCTTAAGGAGCTATCTTCATTCATTTCCTTCCAAGGCTGTCAGCTCCAGCCTTCACCCTCCCATTCTTCATGTGTTTGAAGGAGTATTCAGAGGTAAGAACTCAATTGGTAAGGGAACCTCATTACTTAGTCAAATTAGTCTTGTTTCACCTCTTTTTCCAAGATAAATCATAAGTTAATTACCTTAGAGTTCAAATTTAATTTCTCCATGACTTAGGTTCGAAATGAAACATCATTTGGACTGGGAAGGTCGTGCCTAAGTCAAAGATTTACCAAAGGTAACCTCTAAGAAGTTTAAGGTAAGGAAATCTCACAAAAACCATTCTTTTTCCCTAGTTGTTGTCATGGCCGAATCCCAATTATCTTTCTCCATCAAATCCTTCATTTTTCTCCAAGGTTTGACAAGGAATCATCTACCTCAAGGTGCCGTGAGTATCTACATCAATTACCTAAGGTAAATCTAAGTTTCTAAGGCTTTTAGGAGCTATTATCAAGTTCTACCTAAAGAACAATCCAAGAACTAACATGAAGCTCTTCTCCTATGCAAGGCCGTGATCTTAGTCCTTCACAACTCAATTTAGAGTGATCAAGGTAATACAAAATCCTTAGCACATGTTTTGTGCATTAAACTTAGATAACTCCTTAGATCTTGGTTAGTTGTTTTTAAGACTTTGAATTTTGTGGTATCCTATACCTCTTGATAGGGCCGAATTGGTGAATGAATTAACCAAGCTTAAGCAACCAAGATCTAAGAGAAATCAAGAAGGTAAAATACTAATCTTTGGGTAATTACCTAGATCTAGTGTTTAAGTTAAGTTTCAACACTTCAAATCATTCTTTACGTATCTAATGGATTAAAGCCGTGAATACTAAGTTCTAAATATTTGGTTTGGGGTGATTCAAGTTAATAACAAGCTTAAAAGTTGATTTTAGGAATTTTAAGTAAATTATTTGGTAGTTAATATTATGGCCAAAAATAAAACAGCTCAATTGATATATTATAAGCCTAATATGAGTATTAAGAGTGTTAGAAACATTTAGGTGGTTTAATAAAATATTTAAGTACATAAAATAATGAGTTTATAAGGTTTAAGGGTGGAAATGTAAATTATAAAACTATATGGTAAATATTAGTCATTACCGAAAACCATAGGTTATAATACCAATAAAATAGCTTATAACATATAAAGTAAGATTATTACCTTAAGGTATAGTTTTGTGTAACAAAAATTAAATATGATGCATTTATATTCAAGCCGAATTGTCTAGAGTTAAATGCTCTATTTTGAGTTTATAATCATTCTAAGTCATTAGCATAATTTTTAGAAGTGTTATATGGCTTATATACATTTATATGTATATATTATAAAGGTTAAATCAAATTTTAAAACTATATAGTAAAAGAATATTAAAACTGAGAGCAAAGTATTTCATTTGATGATTTTTGAGATATATATAAGTGTATTAGCTTATATTATAAATTTTGGGATTATTAAAATAGCTACGAGTATTTAAATGGCTAGTTTAATAAGTTATGTGGTTTAAATGTAAATTTTGAAAAGTTTGGTGTATTAAATGGGATTGCTGAGAGTTAAGGAGTATATTGGTATAATTATGATATAATATAAGGTAGGAATTAATATTATGAATTTTGGTGAATTTTAATAAGTGGTTAAGTGTTAAAATGACATTTTATAAAGTTTTGGGACTATTTTGTAATTATTGGGAAATATATTGTATGGCCGGGAATTACTTATGATTTTATGGGTTTATTAAAGTATTAATTATGAAATTAAGTCTTGGTCAAGTGTTGACCAAAAACTTTGGGTTAAAATGATTTACGACATAAAATATTAAGTTTATAAAAGTCTTGGGATGAATATGTAATTTATGGAAGATTCTATGTAAAACCGAATTGGTTTGGGGCGAAATCATAATTTAAGAAAATATATGGGTTACTTCGGTTATTTAAAGAAATAAGATATTTAAACTATAGTTTATAAGTTAATATGTAACTTATATAAAGTTCTGGGCTTAAAATGAGAATAAGGTAAAATATAAGTGAAAACTGGAAGTTAAAGGGTTTATTTGTAATTTATAAAAGTTGGTATAATGAGATTGCTATTTACGAAATTAAGGTGGACATTTGGTAAATTAAAAAGGTAATGTGGTTAATTAATAATTACAAAGGTTATGTGGGTAATTATTGGATTATAAAAGTTATAAGGTTATTTGGCAATTTATAGAAGTTAATATAATTGTTTTACAATTCCGAAAATTAATATGGGTATTTAGTAAATTATAAAAGTATATGGTTGTTTGGAAAATTGTAAAAGTTAATGGGTTCAAATTATGGTTACCGGAAATTATATGTGGTTATCTAGTAATTTATAAAGTTGTTGGGTATAAAGTATAAGTACCAAAATAATAAGGTTGGTTTCGTAATTTAATAAGGAAAGGAAGTAAAACTAGGTAATATAATGTATTATGGTATATTATGGAGTATAATATAAAGTTTATAAAATAATAGTGGTGATAATAAAATGACCAAGGGATATAATATAAAGAATAAGTGGAAACAATTATGAGTTTATAAATAAGGGAATAGAAATTTACCACAAGATGGAAATTCATTATCACATGTGAATATCACATAAAATAACGAATTGTTGGACTACCTAGAACCACTGATAAATAACAGGGGGGAAACTAAAGAACATACGGGGTTAGTATACTACGTTATAAACTCTACAGTGACAGTACTGTAATATTTAATGAATAGTTATATTAATATTACCCGGTATTGCATGTTTAAATAACAGCGTACGGGAAGGAACTACTGAACAGGAACTTGTCAAGCTAGCAGTTACTTGGTGAACGGTATGTTAATTGTGTGGTCTGAATGTCCTAAGGATTATCCTAAGGTCCAGACATTGTGTGTTAATTGTTTAAGAGCGATATCTGTGATTTTATGCGAATGATATTGTATACTGTATTGCTCAACTTTGTTGTTTGTTATTTATACGCGAACGTCTTATGACTGGAAGTTTATACATCTAAACTGGAACAAGACTAACTGACCTAAAGGTATTGTTGAACCTAACTGATGGTCAACTATTATAGTCTTTACTCAAGGGTTGGTTATTGTGTCACTGACAAAAAGGGCTAACTTATAAAGAGAGAATCCAGATTGTTTCGACTTTCTGGTTGCGCATGTGATCACTACGAGAGACTTCAATGGAGAGTCACTCAGGAAATCCATCAGCCACATACGGGGATGGCGGAGGGCACTGCCGTTGGTGCACAGGTTCGACCGGATCGGTCAATTAACCAGGGCCTAGGGTCACTGGTAATAGTTCCAATGGAACACAGGGACTACTGTCCATTAATAAGTTATTAAGGGGTGTCTTGACATGACGCCTGAGGTGGAAATTAATTGGAAAAGGTTAAATGATTGGTTTAAAGATAAGGGTCAGGTGGTTAACTAACAAGTACGAGTTTAATACGCGTATCTTGTTTGGTGATTGTTATGGATTATTAATGTGTGCTTATTGGTTATTGTTATGGATTATTGTTGTGTGGTTATTGGTGTTGTGTACTATTGTACACTGATGTTTGCAGGTGAACTGTTATGTGGTTGTTAAATGTTTACAGTTATTACTGTTATCATTGTAAACCGGTATTTTATGTAATGAATCTATTGTCAAGATGGCTAAAACGACTTAAGGAATCCAAATGATTTAAGACTACATTTAGCATACCAGCATTTCGATTGTTGAGCCCTTCATTGGGCCAAACATTCCAGGTTATTGAAGGAGACTCAAGCCGGAGTGCGGGACACGGGGTAGCAGTGTGTTTTTCAACAAACCCTTTGGTTTCATTTTTTTGTATTGTAATAAAGAGGTTGATGTATTCAGTTAGTTGCTCATTTAGTTGGTTTTGGTTTGTAATAATTAGAGTGCTCAGTATCTGTTCATCACAGCGTGAGGAGTTAAGGTTGTTGGATGGATGCCTTGTTACTCACAAGGGTGAGTAACGGCGTGTAACACCAAGGTAGTTAGTTTTATTTTCCGCTGCGAATTATTATTTATTGTGCTACGAATTGCGACAACGTTACAGGTTTAGGATTAGGGGTGTTACATAACCTGTTTAGACGGGTAGGTGTTGTCTAATAAGAAATTAGCTCCATTAAGGTAGAAACCCTCAAGGGTCAAGGAACACAATAATGTGATATACAAGTGTTGATGTGTTAACCTTATTGTTTGTAACCTATTTATTGGATATGTGTTAAATATAAGCATGATATGTGTTTATAGTTTTTCATGCATGGTTAAATATAATCAACCGCATGCTCAGATGACAAATAGTTGTGCGTGGCCCGGTAGTATGCGGGCTGCACGATTACCATACCAGCAAAGGTGTTGAGCCCCTTTGGGGCCACCCATTTCATTTCAGGTACAATGGAGCTGGTAGCCATTCGAGAGTAGGACGGGATGGCTATTTATGCATGGGTAGTTATTTAATTTGTCTATGTAATTGTAAGTATAGTAAGACCGAAACTGTTATCGGCAATAGAATGTATTAGACTCGGTACAGTATGTAATGTAAATCTGTTGACACGGTTTAGTTATGAAGTGGAATTGTATTGTATAACGCTCGGGAGTCCTTTCCATCAGACCGGTACATTGTATAAGGATTAGCCTTGTTAGCCACGTGGGTGGCTAACGGCGTGTAACACCGATGGATTAAGTTAAATGTTGAGTTGTAATTCCACTGCGAATTGTTGTCAAGTACGGTGTTTGTAGTTGGGGTGTTACATAAGCCTTCTCATCAATGCAAACCATAAAGTTAGTTCAACTCGTGGTTCACAAAGACCCCGCCAAATGAGAAACAAGTTCGGTACCATCTGCTGCTGCATATTAGTTACCAAAGCCACATTTAGTCGACAACTAATATTTTAGAAATAGAGCATCTATCTTCGCTGATCCATTGACAATCATCAGCCTGCTCGCGGGAGGACGGCTCTCGCAATGCTAAGGCTAACTGCTGACCTAACACTTCTTCATACTCAAACAAGGGACGCCTCCACTGGAGATGCTAGATCCAGCTACCCTCAACCAATTCTCCATGTTCTGCTACTGATTTCTCTCGTTGCAAGCTAAGCTAGAACAGACTAGTGAAAACGAGCTTCAAAACTCCTACTTGACACCACCAATCATGCCAAAATGTGTAGACTCTCCATTGCCCAGTGATATTTGCAGCTTCTCTTCTCGCAAACCCTTCAGCGTGGCGTTGTCATTAGTCACTCTTACTAGCGACACCCATACTCCAGAATTTTTAACAGCTGCATCATCCGTCAAACCCGCGTGCATGCCATGTCGCAGCTCATGTATCGATTGCACTAGTCGCTTCCACAGCGGGCTGGCATTACAGGCATACTTACATCTCCAATTTGCTAGAAACGCGAGGTTCCGATTATGTAAATTCGAAAAGCCAAGCCCCCCCCCCCCTTTTTTAGTTGAGCCATTTTAGACCACGCCACTGGCGTTAGAAAATGGTTGGAATTTTTACCCCAAAAGAATTTACGTTGCATCGACACCAAAACCTTTCTCACTTCGACGGGGATGACAAAAAGGCTAGCATAATATAGGGGAATAAAATCTAGCACCGATCGGCTAAGCACCGTCCTTCCTGCCTTTGATAAACTTGTGACCTTCCAAGTGGCTAGGCTTTTTTCAATTTTATGAGATACAAATATAGTTATTAGTTAATGTACTCCTTGTCTAATTTGTATGAAAACGTTCAGCATTTTAACTCAAACTCCGGCCCTTGCTCCAGTCCCTGATCAAAGTTCATGGAATACAAAGCGGCTTGTATCTTGTGAACGGATTGATTTTGGCTTGAAAGAGGTGGTCAATTAACCGTTTCATAGAATATTACCTCAGTTGTACGTTAACTGCAGAATGTTTGAGATAAAAGAAACCCGTACACAACTTATTCATTACTACTACTACCACTACTACTATTTCGGACAATAGCTCTAACATGTATCTTAGTAAGAATACAATTTAGATTATCTGGAACAATAATTAATTAAACTATTGGCTGGAGCCTGGGCCGGGTATTGAATTCCCATGCGCACGCATCATCTAATTGATTAACATGGTTGTTATAACTAATACAATTAGTGGATGTATATCCAATCATCCTTTGGTCTACCTTAGACCTTTCGTCTGTGTAACTCCCGTAACCTCCCAAACTCTTCATTAGTAGACCTTTGATTTTTTGCTTTCCTACCACTCAAAGGTTCGGTAATGTACACTATATAAGGATGTATAGTGGAATGATAAGGAGATATACCAATCTACGTCTATCTTGTCTACTATGCTCGCTACTATCCTCTCATTCACGTTATCAGCACGATAGACTCTACTAAAAAAAAGTATTATTCTCTCTGCTATACATCATCAACAAAGATCATCTCGGCTTCATCAGGAATTCCACGGGCTCTAGCTTGGAGAAGGGATGAATTGGGTAGTCTGCGCAAGCTACATGGCATTATTTTAGATCTATCCCCGACTTTTCACTTTCATTCTCGAGGAGGTCTTGGGTCATGCACCTTGTGATGATGGTTATTATTTATCCTACCAGAAATCGTTGTGCTTTATCAAGAATCTGCGATGCCAAAAAGTTTATATGTTGAAGCCACTTTTGATGGGTACTCTAACCAATTCTAGAAGGTGTAAGTAAGTTTAATCAATTTTACCGGCATAATCATTTTAACAAGCAGGTAAGTTAGACACAACTCAAAAATGATTTATATAAATGTGTATATGTGTTTTTAAATCAAAGGAGAAAATCCTTCTTTTCTTTATATTTGTTGTACAACATATACAAATTTCACTATTTAAACAGGGTACTTGTTTATAAATTTTCATTGTTTTAAGAAAGAAAAAAAGGTAAAAGGATTGTTTTTGTGAGATTCTGCGTGGTTGAGTTTTTCTTTATTGAATAAAAAGAAACTTTGAGTGAAAAGTAAAAACCGGGTAAAAAAAAGCGGAATCTTCAATGACAATATATTGTTATAGTTTTTGAACAACTATCAGTTTAATCGCCAAAGAACTATATGTGTTTGTTGTTTTGAAAAGTGAACCATCTAATATGGTATGATTCATTCCATCTAGTTTTATTTTATGACTGAAAAACAGTTTTGCCAGAAGAATGGGTTTGAATTATTGTTTATGAGGCAATCTCTTTTGAGATAGTAACAAAAAAAAGGGTGATATTACCTCGTGCAAGATGTTGCACTAGAGGTTAAGAATTCTCCTATGTAATCATTGAAAAGGAGATTATAAATTATAATATTACCTCGTGCAATTTGGTGCACTTGAGGTTAATGATTATACGTTCTCGTGCAAGATGAGTGCACTGGAGGAAGAAAAAAAGGATCATGTTATTCGATTGTATACAAGCGTTGGAGGTTGAGAATTATAGTGTACTTTTTCCCTCATGCGAAATTATGCTCTTGAGGCTAAGAGTTGTAAGATCCTTATGCTCCCTCGTGCAAAATAACTGCATTGAAGGTTGAGAATGATAAATTATTATTTTTTCCACATGCATGACTATGCATTTGAGGTGGATTGGTTTAAAAATGGTCAACATTTGGTATAAGATGGACCAAATTGTAAAGCTCTTGGAGAGCTGGATAATTTTTGAAGAGTTAAAGATAACTCTATAAAAAGTAACTTTGGCATAAGTTACAAGGTCTCTCAAGTAACCATTGAGGAGTTACATTTGAGGATCATTATGGGAAGATTAAAGAGTTCCTCAGTAAATTTCCAACCCAAGCTCTAAAATGCTAATGTGTATCATGCATGATTATGAAAGAAGTCGAGCTTGAGGTTGATTTTGGCAAGATCTATATGTAAGATCATTGACAATATGGGAACTAAAAGCTTGAGTTAGCTTATGAAAATGACCATTTTATCTTGTAAAGGTCGATTGTAAAGATGTTATAATCTATGACAGATTATTGTACATACGTACATGGTTGGACCATATAAAAAGGAAATTGTGTGCAATTGACATCATAGTAGACCGTTACATTTCTATGAAGGATATTGTTGAGATGATGTTATTATTGATGAAAAAGTGTTAAGGTATCATCCTTAGTACATATTTATAAAGTGCGAAAGACGCACGCGAGTACATGAATTTTGATATATATTATAACCATGCTTTGGGTATTGGTTATTCATGGTACTCAAAAGGAATAAAATATGGTCCGTTGAACCATCTTTGAAATCTATAATAAATTTGCGAGCATGTTGTAAGTGATTAAATGACAAAGAGTCACAATTTATTGATAGTGCTATAATGCACAACTGAAAATGTTTTATATACATCTCTATAGTCTATAAGAGGCTATAAAGAATGAGAGCTTGCTCTTGTGAGCCGTGAATTTTAAAAGCTCTTCATTATGTTCCTTGAGGGAATAAGAATAAACATTGATGATTCACTTATTTAATGACAAAGTATGCTCGTATGATGGGAAAACAAGCACAAAATGTCCCAAGTTATATAAGTTGATATAACGTAAAATCCAATCCCATAAAGCCCAAAGAAAAAGGATGGGTCACTAATATGCGGTTAGTGTACAATAAAATATTCATTATATGTGAAACAGAAAAATGGGCCATCCATGAGAAAAGTGATGTCGAATCACTAGTTTTCTAAACTATCAAGAACTTCCAGGCTCTTACTCGGGTGACAATAGTTCACATAAGATATAGCGAGATCATTCAAAGGAAGTAGATGAGAATTTTTATACTCCCTTGAAATATCATGGATTGAGTATGGGCTGAAAAATTACCATGTGGACCTTTGAGATATATATGATGTTTGATACATCAAATAATGGTCACATGAAGTATTGTATACACTGGGCTATTGATTTTAAAAAAATCTAGCTATAATGAAATTATCCATGTGATTTTGAGATTAAGATGGATAATATGAAACTTGAAAGAATAGTGGTATTGAGTAACTTATACTCCACTAAGAACGACCTTATTGGGTCGTTAATTTTGTATAGCAAAGAAAAGGTTAGACAATTGGGTTTGTGTCTATACCTCCCCCATTAAAAAAATATCAAAAGGGTTACAAAAAAAAGGAAAGTTGAGAATAATGAACTTCTTTAGTTCTTAAGCATTCTCAACTTTAGGGGGAGAATGATATGTGTTTTGATATTTGACACAAAGTCTTACCAGTAAAATCAATTGTGCCTTATTGAAAGATTACAAAAGCAAGCACATAATGAATGTTGCTACAACCATGCTTCTGGGAAGTATGAGTCTCCAAGATGCTTATGAATTTTTAAGATGTCAAATTAGAGAGCGGTTGTCTCTAACTTGAATGTCCTTAACAAATGTTAATGGACTATGAATTATGTCATGCATGACAAAGAAAAATGAACTAGAGGTTCAAAGAATAATTCATTTGGAAACTGTTGCAACTACTTGATGCGTTCATAGATATGAATAAAGTAACGCTATCATATATATACTAGCTGTGAATGTTCCAGCTCGGTTAGAAGCGTGGGAGACAACCGCTATGGCAAGTGAATCCCAAGTACGCTGGAGGCGTGGTCGACCCTTGGGATCTAAAGAACCCTCGAAAGAGGAGTTCGGACCCTCGAAAGAGGAGTCCAGTCCTTCGAAAGGGGGACGAAAATGCCAAAATGACATAAAAGAAAAGGCAAATGAGGAAAGATTTGAACCCTCGAAAGAGGAGTTCGGACCCTCGAAAGAGGAGTCCAGTCTCTCGAAGGGGGGATAAATATGCTAAAATGACACAGAAGGAAAAGAAAAGGGGAAATTAGGAGTTTCAGGATTCGAACCCTCGAAAGAGGAGTTCAGACCCTCGAAAGGGGGGAAGAAACTGCCAAAATGATATATTCTAAGAGTAAAGGAAGTGCGGAATATGACTTCCAAAGGTTGATAAAGACAAATCATAAACACGCTGAAGCGTGTGATGCTAGCATGATAATGCACCATAGCTATGCATATGAGATGTTATAATCCACCCTGATATGAGAAATGAACGCGTTCCTCCTATTGGATAAAGGAGTTGTAATATCGTAAAGGTGGAAGATTGTAGACCCTTGAAAAAGGTGTTGAGCCCTTGAAAAAGGAGCAACAAAGTTTGGTGGAAAATAGTAGAACCTTGAAAAAGGTGTCTAGCCCTTTGGAAAAGGAGCTATAAACTTTCAAAAGAAAGTAAATGATAAAGAATACACCATGCTAAAGTATGTGTATCCCTTGAAAGAGGATCTAAACTCTCAAAGAGAGCATAATGTGAACATATGAATTCCTGGGAATTGGTATTCGAAGAAAATCTTAAGAATGAAAGACCTTATGTTGTTATATGATCAATGGTGACTTGGATGAGAACCATCTAAACCACAATGGTATCAAGTCACATCTCATAAAATTATATATATCGATATATCAAATGAGCCAAGGTATGGCATAAGCCACTAAGAGGGCATATACGTGGATATTAAGTTCAAATACTTAAGAGTGCATTATTTGCACTAGACTCATATATATGAGTTTTGTAAAGTCAAGTTGATAATACATGACTAGTAAAGGATACTCCTCTTATGGAAATATCAAATAGACATTGGGAGCAAATTGGGTCACACAAATTTATCATCCTTTATATGATAGAAAAATGTGTGAGGCTCAGGTCAAGAAAACACTATATATGTTTTACCTGTGAATGATTAATGGTGATATAAGACTTACCATCTGGTAAGGTGATGATTCTCAGTAAACATAAATCACCATTCTTCTCCCTTTCATCAAAGTTAAGATGATGAGGATTGATGACATATTTATGAAATGAATGTTGGCATACATTCATACATGTCAAATTTAGGGGGAGAATCTTTATGTGGTTATGTTTTCTCCTTTGTTTTGGTTTTTACGTCACAGGGTTTCCTGAGCAAAAGTTTAATGAGGATTCTATCATGAGAACTATACGAAGAGGAGTGCTATGATATATACATGGTGGAACTGCCATTTCATGGTGTGCAATAAAGCAGAATACAGTGGCAACTCATCAAATCATGCCAAATTGATTGCGTTATGAGAAACAGGAAGAGGATGAGCATGGTTCAGATCAGTCATCTATCATCTATTAAGTTATTGAGGTTTTCAGCCTGATCTAGAGACGCCAACAATGAAGATAATGTTGCCTATATTACATTAATATGGGAATGATACATCAAAGGTGATCGAATGAAGCATATATCACCAAAATTCTTCTCGACTCATCAACTTCAGACCAAGGGTATTTTTGATGTTCGCAAGATTCAGTCAGATGAAAAATCTAGATGATTTATTCACTAAATCACTTTCTTCAAGAGTCTTTAAGAAGCTCGTTCGTGATATCGGTATGTGACATCGAAGAGACATTCTGTTAAATTGAGGGGGAGAGAAACATTTAGACTGTACTCTTTTTTTCCTTTACCATGGTTTTTGTCCCAATGGGTTTTTCCTGGCAAGGTTTTTAATGAGGCAGTAGGATATACATCCAAGGGGGAGTGTTATAACTAATACAATTAGTGGATGTATATCCAATCATCCTTTGGTCTACCTTAGACCTTTCGTCTGTGTAACTCCCGTAACCTCCCCAAACTCTTCATTAGTAGACCTTTGATTTTTGCTTTCCTACCACTCAAAGGTTCGGTAATGTACACTATATAAGGATGTATAGTGGAATGATAAGGAGATATACCAATCTACGTCTATCTTGTCTACTATGCTCGCTACTATCCTCTCATTGTTACAACAATGGCGACATATCAGGAGGTGGAGGTAACAATTATTGATTAAGCTCCTTGCCGTTGTTGACAATAAACGCCATCTCCATACCCCACGACGCCTGACGGTCTAGATGACATGAAGGAACCAAACTCCTACATTATATATATATATATAATTCCAGGGTGCAAAGTCAGAATATTATATAATTAATGAAATTTGAAAAAAAATATATAATTAATGAATTTGAGAAACTTGAAATTAATGTGATAATTAATAAAATAAAATACTTCATTATTAAAATGGTTTAAAACCCTAATTATAAAAAAAATTAATTAAGTAAAATAAGTTACCTGGATTGTCCAGCCCTGAATCTAATTGCAGCAGCCCATCCGTTATAAGGCACTGCAATAGTATTCTGAAGCGGAGGATCAACAATTATAATTGAGAGGATCGTTATCCTTATCAAAGTTACCAAATCCCCAACCAACAACGTAGTAACTATAGCCATGTAAATGCATGGGATGATCCGATCCAGAGACAACATTGGTTCCTTGAAAAACAAGCTCAACCGTATCATTATAATTCAGCATTTTGATTTTGGTACCATGAGTGGGTATCTCATATTCCAACGGCAGATATTGAGCTGTATAGTTGAATACCACGGGTGGGAAATCAGGGAAATTCATTGGTGTAGACGTTACTGATATGGTAATATAGGCTTGAAGTATGTCAATGGTTGGATCAACGAAGCTGATGTTGTTTATGCTTGAAGCGAGTCGGGTTGTGTTTGGACCTTGACAAGTGGAGTTATCAGATGATTTGCCGCATGGGTAAGCGTTGATTGAGAGTGTTGTGAGGAGTTTTTGTTGACTGTTGTCGGGACTTGGCAGGGGTGGGTTTGGGAGTTGATGTTAAAAATATAACTTAATTGTTAAGAGTTTGTGTTTGTTGTTTAAAAGTTGTGTCTATTATCAAGAGTCATATTTGTAGAGTTGTATCTTTATGTAGAGTCACACCCTTTCTAAGAGTAGCATCCAAGAGTCACTTGCTACTACTATATAAAGAGGGTGTTGTGTAAACATTTTTTTGATGAGACAGCAATCACACAATTTACTTCCTCTTCATCTATCTTCTGTTTCTCCCAACAAACTGGTATCAGAGCCATTTAAAAATTCTCAACGCCCTTATTCACAAAGTCTTCATCTTCACACCGTATCTATAATATCTGCATCCGGTAAACTCCGTAGAAGAAGTGGCCATTGTAACCGATAACCATCATCATACATCGGCAATTCAAAAACACAAGTTTCGCACGCATCTGATCCGCACACTCTTTCCCAGCATTGGTTAAAGAAAGTTTTCTGGAAAAAGTAGAAGCGTACAATTGTCGGGGAAGTTATTTTTTATCACTTCTATTCTGAATTCACGTACTATTTATTTGCGAATTCCAGAACCAAAAAAAAGAAGTTTGTGAGATATTGAGAATCAGGATTTCAGAGATAGAAACAAAATTTGGAGAAAAAAAGGGAAGAGAAACAGGCGAAAAGAAGTAGATAGAGGAAAAGAAATAAAAAAAAAAGAGAGAAAAGGGAGAAGTTACCGGTGCAGAGAAAAGAAGGAAGTTTTAAAAAAGTGTGTGTGAAGATATACCAAGGGAAGAGAAATTATACAGAAAAAGGAGAAAAAGAAATGACTTCAAATTTTCCATTTGTATTTCCTCGTCTTACAAAAGACAATTATGAGAATTGGAGTATTCGCATGAAGACTTTACTCGGAAGCCAAGAAGTATGGGACATTGTAGAAAAAGGCACTACATCTACATCAACAACTTCTGCAGATGAAGTAAAAAACAACAAAAGAGAGATCAACAAGCCTTCACCCTCATCTATCAATGTTTAGATGAGACCATGTTTGCAAGAGTTGCAAACGAGACCACGGCAAAAGGAGCATGGGAAATTCTGAAGAACTCTTACCAAGGCGTGGAAAAAGTGAAGAAAGTACGCCTTCAAGCATTGCGAGGAGAGTTCGAAGCACTCCGGATGAAAGAATCTGAAACCATTGCAGATTACTTTACAAGAGTGCTTGCCGTGGTCAACCAAATGAAAAGGTATGGTGAGAAAATTGAAGATATTAGTGTGGTAGAGAAAATTCTTTGATCTCTACATGCAAAGTTTGATTACATAGTGGTGGCCATCGAGGACTCCCAAAAGTTGGAGACAATGACAGTAGATCATCTCATGGGGTCACTACAAGCCCATGAAGAAAGATTTACAAAAAGAAAAGAATCTTCAACCGAACAAGCCCTAGCCACACAACTCACGTTAAAAGATGATGATCGTGAGAAGACTGCACAGGGCGTGGTCGAGGAAGAGGCCGGGGTAGAGGAAGACAAGGACGAGGATTATATGGAAGAGGAACCCAAGACAATTTGGGAGAAAGAAGCCAAATTTTAGAGGCCGTGGAAGAAGGTACATTCCGAATCAAAGAGGGGACAAGTACAAAATTCAATGTTACAAATGCCAAAAATATGGCCATCTTGCACGTGATTGTTGGAGTGCAGAAAAATCAAATAATGAAGATGCCAAGTTTGCACAAACAATGGAGAATGATGCTGTTTTGCTATTCTCAAATCAAATCAAGAATGGTGTCAAAACAAATGGGTGGTATCTTGATAATGCTGCAAGAAATCACATGTGCGGAGATAAAAGTAAGTTTGTGGAGATGGATGATTCTATCAGTGGATCATGATAAGTGTCCAAATGAGCATGATTTATAGGTGTATTTCATATATAATATAACACTTTTCTTGCTCATTTCTCCACTTCGGTTAGTTTTCCTCTAGTTATGTTTTATTATTATCTCACTAATTTATTGGTTTAACATGAGGAAAACCAAGCTGGGACTAAAGTAGATAAAGAGACGAACACATAGACGCAAACGGCTCAGAAAACGGACTTATAATGAAGAATGTAGAGCCGGTTTGAACAGAGGCACGCGAGAGTCACGCGTTGGCGTGACCGCCTCATAACAGGCGGACCACTCTGAGGCAACCGCCTGGCGGACGGTGGAGAGGCTAACCGCCTCCTAAGTGGCGGACAAGAGACATGCAACCACGAGGCGGACATGAAGAGAGCTACCGCCTCGTATCTGGCGGTCTAGACAGGCGCAAACCGCCTCGCGGTTGAACAAGAGAGTACCGCCTCTTTGTAGGCGGTCTTGGAGGCGGAACAGGGAGAGGCAACCGCCTCTTAACTGGCGGTTTAAGGAGGCGGTCCGAGGCGGACGGAAGGAAAATCGACGCGAGCTTATCTTCTTCCTCGCGCCGTCGCCGCGTATGCCGCTCGTCCACTGTCTGCGCCTACCTTAATTCACGCCTCTGTCTGTCCCCTTCAATCAGTGAGCAATCAATGAGCTCAATCTTCCACCGCCTCAATCAATTGCTCACGCGTCTGTCTATCTTCTCTGCTTCCTTTTCTTCCTTTCTCTATAAAAACCCACGAGACTTCTCCTTCCAAAGACTCACGAATACACATCCATCCAAACGACCACTTCACACATCATCCCATTTCTCTTCTCCCGCCTTCTCCATTTTATTTATTTTACATTCCACAAATTCACCTAGCCCTACGTACACAAAATAGCAGAGTGAGACGGAGTGATTACGGATGATTTCTATTACTCTCGTCTCTATCTATCTATTTAATATGTTAGGCTAGTTTACGTTTACTCTGGGAATAGTTATTATGTATCTGTATTAATTATGCAATATTTCTACTGGTTTATTTATATACAGTTTGTTACGTTTAAGGTCATCTCGCCTTTCTAATAAATCTCGCGAATTTATTAATGCTCTCTATAAGTCTATTTTTGATCAGACCAGGTGATAATAGACAGGTTAATTAAGACGTAAAACTGGACTAAGCTTTATTATGATTTAATGAGTTAGTATTCAGTTGCAAATGTAATTCCTCAAATACTCCTCTGCCGTTCGCAGGCTTTTGCTTGAACCTTGATTAGAACCTTGCATTACAGGTGAACGAGTTCTTATGAGGCTAGACTTAGTCCTTAAGATATTTACAGGAACCTTGCCAAATTATTAAACCAGTAGAGATAGCTTAATTATGCAGATTATATTAACCTGACCCAGAGTTCCATTTTATTTATCTGTCAACTTAGTTTATTTTATCTTTCTTTTTATTTATTTACAAGTCAATTAATCCCCCCTCTTGTGACACGCTTAGGTACTATTATATGTTACATTAGTCCCACGGTTCGACATCCGGTTGCTTACATTTTCACTATACTACTGCAACCGGGATTTATTTGCAGCCCGACGTATTTTTGGGTTTTAATTCTTTTCTTTTATGTTAATTACACCTATTCTAACACTCACTTTATAACGTCTGCAAATGGCGCCGTTGCCGGGGACTAGTTTATTCTAGTCCCTAAGCCCCGGATTATTCACTTGTATTATTAGAATATTTTGTTTATATTATTTTTGTTTGTTGTTTATATTTATTATCTTTATATTTTGTTTATATTATTATTATGTTTGTTTCTAATCATTTTATTTTCTAATCTTTTTCTGTAGTTTTGTTTATACACAAAAAACACAAAAAAAAATTTACACGGCAATGGAAGAGGCATTGAATATTGGCAGGATTTATACTGCTCCGGATGTGGGGGAGCTCATGATTTGAGGATTGTCTCATAGTCCAAGAGCAACTCTGGTTAGAAGATCAACAGACTACCTGGAGAAAATCGCTCAACTACTAGAGCAATCAATGAGCGAAACAGTTCAAGAGGTAGAACACCCCACTACAGACGAGCCACTCATAGAGATCCCTCCCTCTAAAATCAATTACCGCTATCTTCCCTCCTTCTCGTAATATACCCAGACAATGAGGATATTTATATCCTCGAAAATGAAGAGAAGGAATTGCCATCACCTCCCGCAATATATCCAAACAAAACGCCATTATCACCTTCGAAGAATTAACTTTCTCTGAAGATGATTGATCATCAGCGTTTTTCTTCGAGCCTCACCTACAAGAGGATGATGTTTACATCCTCCAATTTGAGGAAGACAAAGCATCACCGCCGGGTCTTCTGTTAGAACTACGTTCCCGGCAGTACCTCCTCAAAAACCAGATTTTGTGGAGTATTAATTTTCTTATTTTATATGCCGAGGTAACGTTTTGTTTTGATCCAGGATAACGAGCAGGCGTCTAGCCAAAGACGTTAAAGAAGGGCAGCTTCCTGGAGGCAACCGGGTGTACTTTATTTTATTTGCTTTTATGTTCTTTTAATTTTCAGGTTCTCTTTAAATTTTATTTTTAAAACTTTTAACCCCGTTTTCAGTATGGTTGCTTCTAGTGTTTATGCAGGTGCACCTCCATATGGACACCGCAACCAAGCTACGCTACTTGAGGCTGAAGCTCAAGTGTGGGGGAATCCTATAAACGCAAGCAAAAATAAAATCAGGGGAGTACCAGTTTCTTTAATATGCTTTTAATTAAATAAAACTGCAGAGGAGCGTTTAAGTGCTTAAATGTTTATTTGTGAACTTTGTGTTTTCTCTATTTTATCTACTAACCGAAAAGGTCTTCTGAAGCTTCCCTTGTTTTTCTGGTGAACAATGAGGACATTGTTCAATTTAAGTGTGGGGGAGTGTGCCCTTTTCAGTGACACTTTGTGCTTAAATATTTAATCTCTCTCCTTATTTTTCGTTTGTCCATTCAATATTATGGCCCTTTATATGTGGGTTGTTCTCTTTAAGAATAAATATTGTTATGAATTGTAGGATAAATGGTACAAATTTTAAAATTTTGATTACTTTTGAGGAGCATTTTATATGCGGTGTGACCAAATAATCTGCAAATGGTTGGATTTTATTGCTCAGGGTTCCTTTCTGTCTTCTCTCTTAGGGATTGCTAAGGGGTACTTCTCTGTTAAAAAAAAAAGAGAGAAAATAATAAGGGACTTGCGAGACACCAATGGTAACCAACAAAGAGAGTTGAGTGTTCTTAAATACAAAGGCGTAATGCCTACATTTTCTCATCCCTTATGCAAAAGTGAAACAAATGCATAAATCTATTTTTCCTTTTGTTTTCTCTTCAATGCCCATTCTTGAGAGAAGTTGGCCATGGTAAAAATTCTCAGAGTCACCTAAAAGAAACATTGAAAGTACCTTGGATCATACCCCGAAACTCTATATTTTATTTTCACCCTGAGCACACCTATGCCACCAGCAGTTAATTTTTCACACTCCTCATAAAGTTTAAAGATCATGTTTATCCTACCCTTCATAATAATATTTGTTAGTATTGAGCATTCCCTACTTACTTGGGTACGCGATTTTGCTTGAGGACAAGCAAAAAGATAAGTGTGGGGGGTGTGATAAGTGTCCAAATGAGCATTGATATAGGTGTATTTCATATATAATATTAACACTTTTCTTGCTCATTTCTCCACTTCGGTTAGTTTTCCTCTAGTTATGTTTTATTATTATCTCACTAATTTATTGGTTTAACATGAGGAAAACCAAGCTGGGACTAAAGTAGATAAAGAGACGAACACATAGACGCAAACGGCTCAGAAAACGGACTTATAATGAAGAATGTAGAGCCGGTTGAACAGAGGCACGCGAGAGTCACGCGTTGGGCGTGACCGCTCATAACAGGCGGACCACTCTGAGGCAAACGCCTGGCGGACGGTGGAGAGGCTACCGCCTCCTAAGTGGCGGACAAGAGACATGCAAACACGAGGCGGACATGAAGAGAGGCTACGCCTCGTATCTGGCGGTCTAGACAGGCGCAACCGCCTCGCGGTTGAACAAGAGAGTACGCCTCTTTGTAGGCGGTCTTGGAGGCGGAACAGGGAGAGGCAACCGCCTCTTAACTGGCGGTTAAGGAGGCGGTACCGAGGCGGACGGAAGGAAATCGACGCGAGCTTATCTTCTTCCTCGCGCCGTCTGCAACTTGCCTTCGCCGACGTATGCGCTCGTCCACTGTCTGCGCCTACCTTAATTCACGCCTCTGTCTGTCCCCTCAATCAGTGAGCAATCAATGAGCTCAATCTTCCACCGCCTCAATCAATTGCTCACGCGTCTGTCTATCTTCTCTGCTTCCTTTTCTTCCTTTCTCTATAAAAACCACGAGACTTCTCCTTCCAAAGACTCACGAATACCACAATCCATCCACGACCACTTCAAACATTCATCCCATTTCTCTTCTCCCGTATTCTCCATTTTATTTATTTTACATTCCACAAATTCACCTCTAGCCCTACGTACACAAAATAGCAGAGTGAGACGGAGTGATTACGGATGATTTATTACTCTCGTCTCTATCTATCTATTTAATATGTTAGGCTAGTTTACGTTTACTCTGGGAATAGTTATTATGTATCTGTATTAATTATGCAATATTTCTACTGGTTTATTTATATACAGTTTGTTACGTTTTAAAGGTCATCTCGCTTTCTAATAAATCTCGCGAATTTATTAAATTGCTCTACTAAGTCTATTTTTGATCAGACCAGGTGATAAATAGACAGGTTAATTAAGACGTAAAACTGGAGGAAGCTTTATTATGATTTAATGAGTTAGTATTCAGTTGCAAATGTAATTCTCAATACTCCTCTGCCGTTCGCAGGCTTTGCTTGAACCTTGATTAGAACCTTGCATTACAGGTGAACGAGTTCTTATGAGGCTACGACTTAGTCCTTAATATATTTACAGGAACCTTGCCAAATTATTAAACCAGTAGAGATAGCTTAATTATGCAGATTATATTAACCTGACCCAGAGTTCCATTTTATTTATCTGTCAACTTAGTTTATTTTATCTTTTCTTTTTATTTATTTTACAAGTCAATTAATCCCCCTCTTGTGACACGCTTAGGTACTATTATATGTACATTAGTCCCACGGTTCGACATCCGTTGCTTACATTTTCACTATACTACTGCGACCGGGATTTATTGCAGCCCGACGTTATTTTTGGGTTTTAATTTCTTTCTTTTATGTTAATTACACCTATTCTAACCACTCACTTTATAATGTCTGCAAAATGGCGCCGTTGCCGGGGACTAGTTTATTCTAGTCCCTAAGCCCCGGATTATTCACTTGTATTATTAGAATATTTTGTTTATATTATTTGTTTGTTGTTTATATTATTATCTTTTATTTTGTTTATATTATTATTATGTTTGTTTCTAATCATTTTATTTTCTAATCTTTTTCTGTAGTTTTTTTATACACAAAACACAAAAAAAAAATTTTACACGGCAATGGAAGAGGCATTTGAATATTGGCAGGATTATACTGCTCCGAATGTGGGGGAGCTCATGATTTTGAGGATTGTCTCATAGTCCAAGAGCAACTCTGGTTAGAAGATCAACCAGACTACCTGGAGAAAATCGCTCAACTACTAGAGCAATCAATGAGCGAAACAGTTCAAAGAGGTAGAACACCCCACTACAGACGAGCCACTCATAGAGATCCCTCCCTCTAAAATCAATTACCGCTATTCCCTCCTTCTCTGTAATATACCCAGACAATGAGGATATTTATATCCTCGAAAATGAAGAGAAGGAATTGCCATCACCTCCCGCCAATATATCCAAACAAAACGCCATTATCACCTTCGAAGAATTAACTTCTCTGAAGATGATATTGATCAGCGTTCTTTCTTCGAGCCTCACCTACAAGAGGATGATGTTTACATCCTCCAATTGAGGAAGACAAAGCATCACCGCCGGGTCTTCTGTTAGAACTACGTTCCGGCAGTACCTCCTCAAAAACCAGATTTTGTGTGGAGTATTAATTCTTATTTTATATGCCGAGGTAACGTTTTGTTTTGATCCAGGATAACGAGCAGGCGTCTAGCCAAAGACGTTAAAGAAGGGCAGCTTCCTGGGAGGCAACCGGGTGTACTTTTATTTTATTTGCTTTTATGTTCTTTAATTTTCAGGTTCTCTTTAAATTTTATTTTTGCTAAACTTTTAACCCCGTTTCAGTATGGTTGCTTCTAGTGTTTTATGCAGGTGCACCTCCATATGGACACCGCAACCAAGCTACGCTACTTGAGGCTGAAGCTCAAGTGTGGGGGAATTCCTATAAACGCAAGCAAAAAATAAATCAGGGGAGTACCAGTTTCTTTAATATGCTTTTAATTAAATAAAACTGCAGAGGAGCGTTTAAGTGCTTAAATGTTTATTTGTGAACTTTGTGTTTTCTCTATTTTATCTACTAACCGAAAAGGTCTTCTGAAGCTTCCCTTGTTTTTCTGGTGAACAATGAGGACATTGTTCAATTTAAGTGTGGGGGAGTGTGCCCTTTTCAGTGACACTTTGTGCTTAAATATTTAATCTCTCTCCTTATTTTCGTTTGTCCAATTCAATATTATGGCCCTTTATATGTGGGTTGTTCTCTTTAAGAATAAATATTGTTATGAATTGTAGGATAAATGGTACACAATTTTAAAATTTTGATTACTTTTGAGGAGCATTTTATATGCGGTGTGACCAAATAATCTGCAAATGGTTGGATTTTATTGCTCAGGGTTCCTTTCTGTCTTCTCTCTTAGGGATTGCTAAGGGGTACTTCTCTGTAAAAAAAAAAAGAGAGAAAAATAATAAGGGACTTGCGAGACACCAATGGTAACCAACAAAGAGAGTTGAGTGTTCTTAAATACAAAGGCGTAATGCCTACATTTTCTCATCCCTTATGCAAAAGTGAAACAAATGCATAAATCTATTTTTCCTTTTGTTTTCTCTTCAATGCCCATTCTTGAGAGAAGTTGGCCATGGTAAAAATTCTCAGAGTCACCTAAAAGAAACATTGAAGTACCTTGGATCATACCCCGAAACTCTATATTTTATTTTCACCCTGAGCACACCTATGCCACCAGCAGTTAATTTTCACACTCCTCATAAAGTTTAAAGATCATGTTTATCCTACCCTTCATAATAATATTTGTTAGTATTGAGCATTCCCTACTTACTTGGGTACGCGATTTTGCTTGAGGACAAGCAAAAAGATAAGTGTGGGGGTGTGATAAGTGTCCAAATGAGCATGATTTATAGGTGTATTTCATATATAATATTAACACTTTTCTTGCTCATTTCTCCACTTCGGTTAGTTTTCCTCTAGTTATGTTTTATTATTATCTCACTAATTTATTGGTTTAACATGAGGAAAACCAAGCTGGGACTAAAGTAGATAAAGAGACGAACACATAGACGCAAACGGCTCAGAAAACGGACTTATAATGAAGAATGTAGAGCCGGTTGAACAGAGGCACGCGAGAGTCACGCGTTGGGCGTGACCGCCTCATAACAGGCGGACCACTCTGAGGCAACCGCCTGGCGGACGGTGGAGAGGCTACCGCCTCCTAAGTGGCGGACAAGAGACATGCAAACACGAGGCGGACATGAAGAGAGGCTACCGCCTCGTATCTGGCGGTCTAGACAGGCGCAACCGCCTCGCGGCGGTGAACAAGAGAGTACCGCCTCTTTGTAGGCGGTCTTGGAGGCGGAACAGGGAGAGGCAAACCGCCTCTTAACTGGCGGTTAAGGAGGCGGCGGTACCGAGGCGGACGGAAGGAAAATCGACGCGAGCTTATCTTCTTCTCGCGCCGTCTGCAACTTGCCTTCGCCGACGTATGCCGCTCGTCCACTGTCTGCGCTACCTTAATTCACGCCTCTGTCTGTCCCCTTCAATCAGTGAGCAATCAATGAGCTCAATCTTCCACCGCCTCAATCAATTGCTCACGCGTCTGTCTATCTTCTCTGCTTCTTTTCTTCCTTTCTCTATAAAAACCCACGAGACTTCTCCTTCCAAAGACTCACGAATACACAATCCATCCACGACCACTTCACACATTCATCCCATTTCTCTTCTCCCGTATTCTCCATTTTATTTATTTTACATTCCACAAATTCACCTCTAGCCCTACGTACACAAAATAGCAGAGTGAGACGGAGTGATTACGGATGATTTCTATTACTCTCGTCTCTATCTATCTATTTAATATGTTAGGCTAGTTTACGTTTACTCTGGGAATAGTTATTATGTATCTGTATTAATTATGCAATATTTCTACTGGTTTATTTATATACAGTTTGTTACGTTTTAAAGGTCATCTCGCCTTTCTAATAAATCTCGCGAATTTATTAAATTGCTCTACTAAGTCTATTTTTGATCAGACCAGGTGATAAATAGACAGGTTAATTAAGACGTAAAACTGGAGGAAGCTTATTATGATTTAATGAGTTAGTATTCAGTTGCAATGTAATTCCTCAATACTCCTCTGCCGTTCGCAGGCTTTTGCTTGAACCTTGATTAGAACCTTGCATTACAGGTGAAGAGTTCTTATGAGGCACGACTTAGTCCTTAAGATATTTACAGGACCTTGCCAAATTATTAAACCAGTAGAGATAGCTTAATTATGCAGATTATATTAACTGACCCAGAGTTCCATTTTATTTATCTGTCAATTAGTTTATTTTATCTTTTCTTTTATTTATTTTACAAGTCAATTAATCCCCCTCTTGTGACAGCTTAGGTACTATTATATGTACATTAGTCCCACGGTTCACATCCGGTTGCTTACTTTTCACTATACTATGCGACCGGGATTTATTTGCACCCGACGTTTTTTTGGGTTTTATTCTTTTCTTTTATGTTAATTACACCTATTCTAACCACTCACTTATAACGTTGCAATCTATCACATTTTGTAACACCCCATCCATAACCTTCACACTTAAACAATAATCGCAGCGGAAATCATAAATTTAACCATATACCAAAGGGCGGGTGTTACACGCCGTTAGCCACCCACGTGGCTAACAAGGCTGTTACTTACAACGTATCGGTCTGATTACGAGAATGCCGAGCATAATTACAACCTTACAAAAATCACCTATCCAAAAGAATGACAATATACCGAGTGTAAATGTACAAAAATCACTCAACCAACTTTACATCCACCAAACAAAAGCCTCGAGTATACAAATACTACTCGGGTCCACTATCCAAAATAGCAAAAGTATTTCTTCTCGCGCCATGCTATAGCCAGTCCGCCTCCTCGATCACTCTCCTGTAAAATAATATGTGCCCCCAAAGGGGGTCAGCAACCTTTGCTGGCATGGATAACGTGCAGCCCGCTGACTACCGGGATACACGCAACTATTTGTCATGATAACATGGCGTTGATTTTAACATACAACATGCATATATTTAATAAAAGTTACTGCAGAACAAATACAACACATATAAGATGAGAACATTCCACTTTAGGAACAACCGACATGGTTAGTCAACTTGTAAGCCTAGAGGATGACTTCATCCTCATGTTAAGCTTAACACATATCACATTACTGTCTTGTTAGTCGAATGAACAACTTTAACTTAAAAGATGAGACGGGTGTAGTGACCCGAACACATCAAACACATAATTTCCCCCTAGCCCGAGTGGAAGTCAGGTAGGTAAGCTTTGGCTAAGCTAATGGGAGGTCGAATTCCCAAGAAGGGAAAACTACCCTAACATAAGGAGAGAGCCGAATCTGATTCAGATGTCGACTCCCATACATACACGCGTGACCGGAACGACCGGATTCCTCACTCCCCAGGTTAGCACTCGTTAGAAGTCCCACAATGGGAGCTTAACAATGCCTCACACAAGTAAGTGTTTAAGTCAGTTAGACATACAAGGGAAGCAAGGCACAATTCAACAACAAATACCACAACTAAACATACATAGTCGTGGTTAGAACGTTCCTTAGGTTGGGGACGTTATTACCGGATACCGTTCTCTTACGTTTCCTAGCTTTGGTAATTAATAGTTAGCACGCATTCGAGGTTACCGGTATCGGTACGCACTCGTTACACATTAATAATAAGAACTGTAAACTCATTTCATGATTTAATCTTACAAGGTTGTAAACACGCAGAAAAGCAAACAACACACAAGCCGGTGTAAACTGGTAGGCAACAGACTGCAAGAAAACCATACCTTGGTCCTTGCCGCTCTAGTGTTCCACCGTACGTTGTTCCTAAACATGATTGATAACGTCGGTTAATTAACTTATTTGACTTCTGAATTTGCTAAACACTTTACATGTTTTTATGGCATGTTTTTATGCTTAGACTTACACTTGATTATCTTTATTATACCCACTAGGGTCTACTAACTAAGCCACACTTTGTTTTTTTTTGTAGGTTTTGGGCCGACCGACCTTGCCGACCGAACTTACCCAAGGTCGGTCCATTCCAGTAGCACCGGGTCCGAAATTTTTCACTCCGACCGACCTTGCCAAGTCCGGTCCCAAGGTCGGTCCATTCCAGAAGACTTCCCGTTTGAAAATTTTTACCCCGACCGACCTTGCAAGTCCGGTCCCAAGGTCGGTCCATTCCAGAAAGATTTCCGTGCACAAAATTTGGGTCCGACCGACCTTGCAAGTCCGGTCCCAAGGTCGGTCGATTCCAGAAAGGTTTCGACGGGTTACACTGGGCTGACCGACCTTGTAAGTCCGGTCCCAAGGTCGGTCGGCTCCAGACTTTTGCTTCTAAATGTCCATTCAACTCCAAACTTCTTCACAAGCCTCCTAAGGTGTTCTAACATCATTAGGCACACTAAAACATTCATATATCCCCTTCCAAATTCATTTACAAGTTTATTTCTAAGCTCCTCCAATACTCTCTCAAAACACTTGTAGTTCACTAGTTTGCTCCCACCTAGAAATGCATTTGAACCATTATATTTCTACACAAATTTTGACATGATCTCCCCATAATTTTTACATGTTCCCACTCATCTTTTAACCCACTAAAACACTCCAACCATCAATTCGTCCAAGGCACCAAAACACACTTAAAATTCACCATTTACCACAATAGCCCTCAATATTCATAAACCTTACAAGCTTGGCTCTTAGGCCCTTAAACGACATTAAATTAAACACTGAATTTCCTCATACTATTAGCAACACCTGCATTTCACTGAACATTTATATTGCTCAAACATAAACACATTCATAGGTCACACACTAGTTCAAGGTAAGTTAATTACCTTGGGTTTTCTTTCCAAACTTTCCCCTTCTCTTTACTTCTTGTTCCACAACCGGTTTTCAACGGGGTTTATTGCTACACTAATGACCATGCCAAGGTAATTACAATGAGTATGGAGGGTTTAAGAAAATACTCCATTAACCCTAGAATAAATATTTGAACATCATAGGAGGGAATTACCTTCTACTTCAAAGTGAAGTTTTGGTAATGGAATTTGGGCTAGCTCCAACACTCTAACAGATTGAACAAGCTAAAATGGAGAGAAAACAATGGTGTTTAGTACACACCAAAATCGGCCACCATATGAAATGGGAGAATGAATGGATTTTTGAGTTCTTTCTTACCTTAGAACAACAAGAAGACGTTTGGCTTCAAAAATATGAAGCTTTCTCTTCAAAATGTGGTATACCCATGGAAGTGAAGTATGGAGTTTTGAGGTTTCAAAAGGTGGAAAATAATCCCCAAGATGAGAGGAGTATTTTGTGTGTAAAATTTCTTGATTTGGAGTTGATTTAAGGGTAGAACAAGGAGGAGCAAGGTGAGCTATTTGGAGCCCTTGCAAATCGCCATTGCTGGAGCAAAATGGAGAAGAAGAGCAGAGAGAGAGAGGTGGGATCGGTGAGTGAAGAGGATGAGGAAGAGAGAGAGTGTGAGAGAGGAAATAAAGTGAGTTGTGTTTATTGTTTTGTATTTTAGTAAATAAGTAGAATTAATAAAGTAGAGAAGGAGAGGGGGTTACCCTCGTGAGACACAAGAGGGGGAAGAAAAATCTGATTTTTTTTGTAAAAGTAGAGAGGAGGTGGCACATGGTCATTTAGCAGATAACACCCGTTAGTTCCGAACTGTCAGTTTTAACAGTCCGGTCCGGTTTCCGGATTTTGTTTTATATATATTTTATATATTATATATATATATATATATATCTATATAAATTTTAATTAGACTTAATTAGTATATTATAGTTATAAAATCAACTATAATTTATACAAGTCCGTTTTAAACGTTTAAAGTCACGTTTTCGGTTTCCTCAAAAAACGTGCTTTTTAATCCATCATTTGGATTCGTTTTCCTTCGGGAATTTTCCCACATGTTCTTAATGACTTAATTAGTCTTAAAATATAATAATTATATAATTAACTAACATATTAAGGTTGGGGTATTTCAATCTACCCCCCTTAAAAGAACTTTGTCCCCAAAGTTCACACTTCCCACGCATCTTAATTATTAGAAAGCGGGGATTACTTTTGAAACAACGCTTCCATAACAAACATACAAACATTCTTTACATCACATGGACACAAGGTCCCATAACAAACATCACTTAGACTCAAGGTCTATAACATAATAACATAGACATGTATTTCAATACATGCCGTACATACATAACCGAAACGGCTCTACCCCCTTAAATAGGGGTACGCCCCGTACCCTATACATACAAACTAAGAAGTAAACAACGACGGGTACTTCACCCTCATATCATCTTCCAGCTCCCAGGTGGCCTCCTCGACCTCCTGGTTAGACCAGAGAACCTTCACCAATCTCACAGACTTATGGCGAGTGTCTCGAGTCTTGGTGTCCAGGATCCGTACGGGAGTCTCCACTGATCGCATGGTCGGCTCTAGTGTTAGCCTTTCGGGCTGAAGTACATGAGACGGATGAGACATATATTTCTTCAACTGGGACACATGAAATACATCATGTACCTTGCCCAGCTCAGCAGGTAAATCGAGTCTGTAGGCTACCGGGCCTATCCGCTCCGTCACAACATAGGGCCCCACATATTTCGGGCTCAACTTGCCCTTCTGGCCAAAACGAAATACACCCTTCATGGGGGATACTCTAAGAAATACCTGATCGCCCACGGCGAACTCCAGGTCACGTCTGCGCACATCTGCGTATGATTTCTGTCTATCCTGAGCTGCTTTCATGTTGGCTCGGATCTGACGTACTTCTGCTTGTACTTGCTCTAAATACTCAGGTCCTATAATGACCGTCTCACTCGACTCATCCCAGCATAATGGTGTGCGGCATGGTCTACCGTACAAAGCCTGGAAGGGAGACATCTTGATCGACGCATGGTAACTGTTGTTGTAGCTAAACTCGATCAGATGTAACTTATCAATCCAGCTGGTCTGAAAGTCAAGTGCACATGCACGTAACATATCCTCAAGCGTCTGTATGGTGCGCTCACTCTGACCATCTGTCTGTGGGTGAAACGCCGTACTCAACTTCAGTTCGGTACCAAGTGCTTCCCGTGTACTTCTCCAGTACCTCGAGAGGAATCTGGTATCCCTATCAGACACGATAGTCTTCGGTACTCCATGATGTCGTATTATCTCACGGTCGAAGAGCTCTGCTAGCTTCGCCACTTTCCAGGTGTCCTTCATCGGAATGAATCGGGCCACCTTGGTCAGTCGGTCAACAACGACCCAAATCATATTTAAGCCTCCCCGAGTAGGCGGAAGCCCAACAACGAAGTCCATGGAAATATCATGGAACTTCCATTCAGGAACGGGCATTGGCTGTACCATGCCACCAGGACGACGGTGCTCAAACTTGACCTTCTGGCAAGTGAGACACCTAACAACATAATCTGTCACATCTTTCTTCATACCGGTCCACCAGAAATATCTCTTCATACTCTTGTACATCTTTGAAGCTCCGGGGTGAATAGAAGTAGAAGAACAGTGTGATTCACTCAGTATGCGCTCCTTCAGCTCAGCGCTACTTCGTGGAATACAAAGTCGGCCATTCAGCCTGATCAAATCATCATCATGTAGTCGGAAATCATACTTTTGGCTCTCGAATGTGCCGTCCATAAGTTTCTGTTTGATCTCTTGCATGTACTGATCTGACATCTGAGCACTCCGCACCTCTTCAACCAAGCTAGAGTGAGAGATTAGCGAATGGAGAGAGTGTGCTCGGCGACTCAATGCATCAGCTACAATGTTTGCTTTACCTTCCTTGTACTGAAGGTTAATATCGTAATCAGTAAGGAATTCAACCCATCTTCTTTGCCTCATGTTCAGCTCCTTCTGAGTGAACAGGTATTTCAAACTCTTGTGATCTGAATAGATCGTCACATTCACTCCGTACAAATGGTGTCGCCATATCTTCAAGGCGAAGACAATGGCACCCAATTCTAAATCATGTGTAGGATAATTTTCTTCATGTCGCTTTAACTGTCGGGAGGCGTAGGCCACGACCTTCCCGTGTTGCATCAAAACACAACCCATTCCCTTTCCTGACGCATCACAGTACACCTCAAAACCATCGGTACCCTCTGGTATAGTAAGAACTGGTGCAGAAGTCAAAGCATCCTTGAGACTCTGGAATGAGCTCTCACAGTCAACAGTCCACTCAAACGGTGCATCCTTCTTCATTAAGGATGTCAACGGTTTCGAAACACTAGAAAAATTCCTCACAAATCTCCGATAATAACCTGCCAGACCGAGGAAGCTCCGGATGTCGGTAACCGTCTTCGGTCTAGGCCAGGTGCGCACAGCATCAATCTTGGCCGGATCCACAGCGATCCCGGCCTCTGAAATAACATGACCAAGAAAAGAGACTTGGTCCAACCAAAATTCACACTTCGAGAACTTCGCATAAAGCTGGTTCTCTCTCAATGTTGCAGTACACTCCTCAGGTGAGTTTCATGCTCAACCTTGGACTTAGAGTAAATAAGAATATCATCGATGAAGACAACTACTGACTTATCCAACTGATCTCGAAACAAACGATTCATCAAGTCCATAAACTTTGCCGGTGCATTAGATAAACCAAACGGCATGACCGTGAATTCATAGTGTCCATATCTGGTTCGGAATGCGGTCTTCTCGATATCACTGTCCCTTATAGCAATCTGATGGTAACCCGATCGCAGATCGATCTTAGAGAACACAGATGCACCTCTCAGCTGATCAAACAAATCATCGATACGTGGCAATGGGTAACGGTTCTTCACCGTCACAGCATTCAGCTCTCTGTAATCGATGCAGAGGCGGAGACTCCCATCCTTTTTCTTCACAAAAAGGACTGGTGCTCCCCATGGGGAAACGCTAGGGCGGATGAATCCCTTGTCGAGTAGGTCTCGCAGCTGCTCTTTGAGCTCTGTCATCTCAGCTGGAGCCATACGGTAGGGCGCCTTCGCTATAGGTCCGGTGCCCGGCACCAAGTCAATCTCAAACTCAACTGCCCGTGTAGGCGGCATGCCTGGGAGTTCCTTAGGAAAGACATCAGGAAACTCCGACACAACCGGTACATCTGGGCTAAACTCAGGGTCTCTCTCTATGTCCTGGACATAGCAGAGGTATACATCATTCTTTCTTCTGATTTCATGATACATGGCCATGGCGGAGATGATCTGTGTCGAAGGCTCCCTGGGCCTCTGGCGGTATGAAATGGTAACCCCAGACGGACTCCGAAGAAGCAGACGGTGCTCGGCACATAGGATTCTGCCCTTGTACCGCTCCAACCAGTTCATCCCGACAATTACATCAAAACCGAGCCCTCGAACTCTATCAAGTCGATCGGGAACTCTTCATTCTTAATTCGTACAACGACATCTCGGTGGTAGCGGGGTACACCTGATCCGCTCTTTCGACGGGAGAGTGACTAGGAAGTCTTGCATCTCTTCACCGTCTAACCCCAACCTCTTCGCAAATGATAGCGAGATGAAGTGTGTGAGGCTCCGGAGTCGAACAAGACCGAGGCGTCCACGCCATTAACTGGGAAGGTACCGGTGAGGATGGTGCCGCTCTTGCCGGCCTCTGCCTCATTGCAGACACTCAGTATACCTCCCGTCCCGAGTGCACAGCCTAATTTATTCCAGAAACTTATAAGTATAACGGTAATAACACGGGTGGTTTACTCAAGAAATCACAGCTTTATTCATAAAACTCATCTTTACACCATGATGGTATTACATTAGGCTACATCGCTTGAGCACTAGCATACTTAATGCATCACATACTTAACATACAACTGACTTCACACTTTACATGGTTACACATAACTTCAAAACTGTCTAAAGGTTAAGTTCAAACGTCCAGGCTTCATGTGTGTGGCATTGATTATTGTCGGAGGTGCCGTATTCAATTTGATCTTCTTGATACCATGATACAGCATCCTTGACTGCCCACCCATGATTAACACATCTCCAGACTCCAACACTAGCTTCCTTGCGAGGTCCGCTCGCTTCTGCTCGCCATACATAAAACTGCGGTATCACCAATGGACCAAGACACCACGGGTACTCCCTTACTTAGGGACTCGGGTGTCTCGTCCTTGTCTTGGTGCAAACCCAATCTTCCACCTTTTTGGTAGAAATTGACAATACATAAGTCCGCCTCGATACTTGGAATTTGTTCCGGTTCAACTTGCTGAGCAATTCCCACGGTGTGGTTAACAACCGCAAGGAACTCCTCAGGTATACTCGGTATAGTAGCTCCATCTTCAGCTCGCGTGTCCTGATATGACTTGGTGTAAGGGTTCCAATCCTTACCCATGCACATCATCTTTAAATTCATCCTCGCTCCGCTGGATATTCGGGTGTGTAGAAACCTCCAGGTGCTGCTCCAAGCTCGTTGCATCGACGAATGATATGGATTTGTGCTTCGGGTGTCAGGTATCCTTTTAATAATATCATACCTGGTTGGATAACCTGACACCGTTCTGTCGGATAGTCGGCAATGTCGATGGTGGTATCTCCGGGGTTCGGTGTGGGTGGGATTGGATAACAGATATGAAGGTTCCTAAGGTTTATAATTTCCTAATTTAGGTGGGTTTCACATTACACTTTAACTCATTTACTTATGTGGTCATACATTTAGACTCACTAACACACATGCATGGAATGCGGTATGCAATCACTTATCTCACTTAACAGTTTAAGGGGTACCTGGTCTAGAAGACGATCCTGGTGCCTCTGACCGGTCCACCACGTTCAAGGCAGCCTTGCCTGCTCCCGGCCCCTTCCCCTTCTGGGACTCAGTATTCCCTTGCCCTAGGGATGGCTGATAAGTAGTTTTCGGGCCTTCAGTGGTCGCAGTGGCCTTACCCTTCCATTGCCCTCTAGGCCTATAGTTCCTGCCATCAGGGTTATTGTAGCACTCGAAGTCACGGTGCCCCAGCTTCTTGCAGTAGTGGCACTGCACATCATTCCCTTTGCAATCCTTGCGGGATGGTCACCTTTGCACCACTTACAGAAGTAGTGGCGCTCCGGTCCAGAGCCCGTACTGGCTGCTATCACAACACATAATCAATACACACTTTACAACTTAACAACACACATTAAATCCGATTTCAAAATCAAGTGTTTACCCTTCATAGGCTGAGAGCGTAAAGGCTTAGCCGCATAGGCGTATGTGAGCTTCAGCGGCTCCTCAGCGGCGGTGGACTGGGCCTGGCCCTTGCCACCCTGTTGCTGGTCCTTCTGGTGCTGAGGGTATGGTTTCCTCTTCTTCCCTCCTTGGTGCCCTTGCGAGCTTTGGCCCTCGCTCGAGACCTTGCGCTTATGCGCATTCTCCTCGTCCCTTAAACGGACGGTGATCTCCACCTTAGCAGCGGCATGATAGCACTCCTGAAGTATCAAGGTGTTAGTCATGCCCCGCATACATTTACACACTCACATACAATATAACTCATTCACACTTAGGCATTATTTGAAGATACCTGCAAGGTATTGTACTCGGCTGGCCCCATGCCATAGCGTAGGCGGTGGCTCAACCCGCTGTAGAAGCGATTCACTAAGACCCGGTTCGAGTAACCTAGGTCGGGTAGGAGATGGACAAGGTCGGTGAAGGCGGTGTAGTAGTCGTCCACCGTCATTTGTCTCCTTGCTTTAAACTGTCGAGCTCCAGGCGCTTTGCCTCTTGCACATGCACTGGGTAGTACTTGGCCCGTAGCAATGCGCGTGTACTGCTCCCATCCAAACTCCGGTCGGCCACTTTCTCGGCCCGTACAAGTTTCCACCAGTTTCTAGCCGAACCCTTCAAGTAATACGCAGCAAGTCGGACCTTGGCATCAGCAGGAACGGCCAAAGTCTCGTAGGCGGTCTCAAGCTCCGAGATATACGCCTCTAGTTTGGAAGGGTCGGTCTCCCCTTTGAAAGACGGGGGCCTCAAATCGGCCAACGCTTTCACCCAATTAGTCTCGCGTGGCTGTGGTGGTGGTGGTGGTTCAGGCTGATCCTGACCAACGGGCTGTTGTTGCCCTTGCTGCACTGCGGTTACTATTTGAGGTATCACTTGAGCTAGGGCGGCCGCCATTGCCTCTGCCATCATCTGAGCGGTAGGGTTCTCCCCTGGGTCTCCCAACCACGCCCGCGGCCTCTTCCTGGTGGTCGCCCTGCCCTCATCTGAATTTTGTTACATGAGCAATTTAGTATTGTGCATAGAAACTTATCGGGTCAAGTGTTTATAACGTCCTTTGACGACAGGTTTAAATTTCTAACTCGTATATTCCTAAGCTTAATCAGTAATCAGGAAGATTACAATTTTTACACCCCATCCATAACCTTCACACTTAAACAATAATCGCAGCGGAAATCATAAATTTAACCATATACCAAAGGCGGTGTTACACGCCGTTAGCCACCCCACGTGGCTAACAAGGCTGTTACTTACAACGTATCGGTCTGATTACGAGAATGCCGAGCATAATTACAACCTTACAAAAATCAACTATCCAAAAGAATGACAATATACCGAGTGTAAATGTACAAAAATCACTCAACCAACTTTACATCCACCAAACAAAAGCCTCGAGTATACAAATACTACTCGGGTCCACTATCCCAAATAGCAAAAGTATTTCTTCTCGCGCGCATGCTATAGCCAGTCCGCCTCCTCGATCACTCTCCTGTAAAATAATATGTGCCCCAAAGGGGGTCAGCAACCTTTTGCTGGCATGGTTAACGTGCAGCCCGCTGACTACGGGATACACGCAACTATTTGTCATGATAACATGGCGTTGATTTTAACATAAAACATGCATATATTTAATAAAAGTTACTGCAGAACAAATACAACACATATAAGATGAGAACATTCCACTTTAGGAACTACCGACATGGTTAGTCAACTTGTAAGCCTAGAGGATGACTTCATCCTCATGTTAAGCTTAACACATATCACATTACTGTCTTGTTAGTCGAATGAACAACTTTAACTCAAAAGATGAGACGGGTGTAGTGACCCGAACACATCAAAACACATAATTTCCCCTAGCCCGAGTGGAAGTCAGGTAGGTAAGCTTTGGCTAAGCTAATGGGAGGTCGAATTCCCAAGAAGGGAAAACTACCCTAACATAAGGAGAGAGCCGAATGATTCAGATGTCGACTCCCATACATACACGCGTGACCGGAACGAACGGATTCCTCACTCCCCAGGTTAGCACTCGTTAGAAGTCCCACAATGGGAGCTTAACAATACCTCACACAAGTAAGTGTTTAAGTCAGTTAGACACAAGGGAAGCAAGGCACAATTCAACAACAAATACCACAACTAAACATACATAGCGTGGTTAGAACGTTCCTTAGGTTGGGGACGTTATTACCGGATACCGTTCTCTCACGTTTCCTAGCTTTGGTTAATTAATAGTTAGCACGCGTTCGAGGTTACCGGTATCGGTACGCACTCGTTACATTAATAATAAGAACTGTAAACTCATTTCATGATTTAATCTTACAAGGTTGTAAACACGCAGAAAAAGCAAACAACACACAAGCCGGTGTAAACCGGTAGGCAACAGACTGCAAGAAAACCATACTTGGTCCTTGCCGCTCTAGTGTTCCACCGTACGTTGTTCCTAAAACATGATTGAACGTCGGTTAATTAACTTATTTGACTTCTGAATTGCTAAACACTTTACATGTTTTTATGGCATGTTTTTATGCTTAGACTTACACTTGATTATCTTTATTATACCCACTAGGGTCTACTAACTAAGCCACACTTTGTTTTTTTTTGTAGGTTTTGGGCCGACCGACCTTGCCGACCGAACTTACCCAAGGTCGGTCCATTCCAGTAGCACCCGGGTCCGAAATTTTTCACTCCGACCGACCTTGCCAAGTCTCGGTCCCAAGGTCGGTCCATTCCAGAAGACTTCCCGTTTGAAAATTTTACCCTGACCGACCTTGCAAGTCCGGTCCCAAGGTCGGTCCATTCCAGAAAGATTTCCGTGCACAAAATTTGGGTCCGACCGACCTTGCAAGTCCGGTCCCAAGGTCGGTCGATTCCAGAAAGGTTTCCGACGGGTTACCTGGGCTTGACCGACCTTGTAAGTCCGGTCCCAAGGTCGGTCGGCTCCAGACTTTTGCTTCTAAATGTCCATTCAAACCAAACTTCTTCACAAGCCTCCTAAGGTGTTCTAACATCATTAGGCACACTAAAAACTTCATATATCCCCTTCCAAATTCATTTACAAGTTTATTTCTAAGCTCCTCCAATACTCTCTCAAAACACTTGTAGTTCACTAGTTTGCTCCCACCTAGAAATGCATTTGAACCATTATATTTTTACACAAATTTTGACATGATCTCCCCATAATTTTTACATGTTCCCACTCATCTTTTAACCCACTAAAACACTCCAACCATCAATTCGTCCAAGGCACCAAAACACACTTAAAATTCACCATTTACCACAATAGCCCTCATATTCATAAACCTTACAAGCTTGGCTCTTAGGCCCTTAAACGACATTAAATTAAACACTGAATTTCCTCATACTATTAGCAACACCTGCATTTCACTGAACATTTATATTGCTCAAACATAAACACATTCATAGGTCACACACTAGTTCAAGGTAAGTTAATTACCTTGGGTTTTCTTTCCAAACTTTCCCCTTCTCTTTACTTCTTGTTCCACAACCGGTTTTCAACGGGGTTTATTGCTACACTAATGACCATGCCAAGGTAATTACAATGAGTATGGAGGGTTTAAGAAAACTACTCCATTAACCCTAGAATAAATATTTGAACATCATAGGAGGGAATTACCTTCTACTTCAAAGTGAAGTTTTGGTAATGGAATTTGGGCTAGCTCCAACACCTCTAACAGATTGAACAAGCTAAAATGGAGAGAAAACAATGGTGTTTAGTACACACCAAAATCGGCCACCATATGAAATGGAGAAGAAAATGGATTTTTAGTTCTTTCTTACCTTAGAACAACAAGAAGACGTTTGGCTTCAAAAATATGAAGCTTTCTCTTCAAAATGTGGTATACCCATGGAAGTGAAGTATGGAGTTTTGAGGTTTCAAAAGGTGGAAAATAATCCCCAAGATGAGAGGAGTATTTTGGTGTAACAATTTCTTGATTTGGAGTTGATATAAGGGTAGAACAAGGAGGAGCAAGGTGAGCTATTTGGAGCCCTTGCAAATCGCCATTGCTGGAGCAAAATGGAGAAGAAGAGCAGAGAGAGAGAGGTGGGATCGGTGAGTGAAGAGGATGAGGAAGAGAGAGAGTGTGAGAGAGGAAATAAAGTGAGTTGTGTTTTATTGTTTTGTATTTTAGTAAATAAGTAGAATTAATAAAGTAGAGAAGGAGAGGGGGTTACCCTCACGAGACACAAGAGATGGGGAAGAAAAATCTGATTTTTTTTTGTAAAAGTAGAGAGGAGGTGGCACATGGTCATTTAGCAGATAATTAGTATATCATTATAGTTATAAAATCAACTATAATTTATACAAGTCCGTTTTAAACGTTTAAAGTCACGTTTTTCGGTTTCCTCGAAAAACGTGCTTTTTAATCCATCATTTGGATTCGTTTTCCTTCGGGAATTTTCCCACATGTTCTTAATGACTTAATTAGTCTTAAAATATAATAATTATATAATTAAAAACATATTAAGGTTTGGGGTATTTCACATTTGGAGACAATTCCAAAGTACCCATCAAAGGAAAAAGGCACCTTGATGATTTGTACAAAGAATGGTGATCATCAATTCATAGGTAATGTATATTACATACCAAGCATGAAAAGTAACATTCTAAGTATTGGACAACTCATGGAAGGAGGTTATGAGATCAATATGAAAAATCGAATGCTTTTCATAATGGATAGTTATGGGAAAATGGTTGCAAAGGTGCCGATGTCAGAAAATAGAATGTTTATTCTTGATATTGAGACTACCGCTGCAAAATGTTTGAAAGCTTGTGTCAAAGATGAATCCTGGGTTTGGCATCTAAGGCTTGGACATGTGAACTTTGAATGATTGAAGATGATGGGTCAAAAAAGAATGGTGAAAGGTCTCCCGTATATCAACCACCCAGAACAGTTTTGTGAAGGATGTTTGGTTGGCAAGCAATTCCGGAAGAGCTTTCCAAAAGAATCCACTACAAGGGCAAGAAAACCACTTGAACTTATTCATGCCGATGTTTGTGGGCCTATCACACCAACGTCTCTTGGTTCAAGTCGGTACTTCCTACTCTTTATTGATGATTATAGTATAAAGACATGGGCTTATTTCTTGAAGGAAAAATCTGAAGTTTTCTCCATGTTCAAGAAATTCAAGTCTTTCATTGAAAATCAAGTGAATATTATATCAAGTCAAGAATAAACACACAGAGGTGGTGAATTTACTTCACATGAATTTAATGAATTTTGTGAAGTGAATGGCATTAGAAGGTTTCTGACAGTTCCAAGGTCTCCTAACAAAAAAATGGCAGTAAAGAAAGAAGAATTAATTGGCTCGAGTATGTTGAAGAGTAAGGAATGCCAAAAGAATTTCTGGGCATGAAGAAGCGGTTGATTGTGCAGTATATCTATCCAACCGTTGTCCCACAAGAAGCCTTTATGACAAGACCCCACAAGAAGCATGGAGTGGTTTCAAGCCAAATTTGTCTCACTTGAGGATATTTGGATCCATTGCCATGTGCATGTTCCCGATCAAGAACGGAGAAAACTTGATGACACAAAGCAAGAAGAAGTACATTTTCATTGGCTATGATCAGAAATCCAAAGGATACAAGCTTTACAACCCAAGTCTTGGAAAAATATTAGTGAGTAGAGATGTTATTTTCAACGAAGAAGAAGTCTGGGATTGGAATGATGATGATAAGAAGCAATATAGTTTCTTCCCACTCGCCAATGATAAGTTCAAGAGGATGAACCAAATCCTGAGCCTGCGACACCAGTAATTCCACAACAATCACCATCACTTGTCATACCCACACAGGCATCCTTTGCAACAACATCACTTCTTCCTCGGATGAAAATTCTAGTGAACCATTGAAGATGAGAAGACTTGAAGATATCTATAGGGAACTTGATCAACAAGAAAATGAAGAGGAATGTACTCTTTACTGTCATTTGTAGATTGTGAACCCCTTGGTTTCGAAGAGGCAATGAAAGAGAAGAAATGGAGGATAGCCATGGATGAAGAGATCAAATCCATTGAGAAAAATGATACTTGGGATCTTGTGACCCTTCCAAAAGGAGAAAAACCTATTGATCTTAAATGGGTTTACAAGTTGAAGAAGAACCCAAAAGGAGAAATAGAAAGATATAAGGCGAGATTAGTAGCCAAAGGTTACAGTCAACGTCCTGGAGTTGATTATGGTGAAGTATTTGCCCCCGTTGCCCGATTAGAAACCATTCGGTTGATTGTTTCTCTCGCTGCCCAGAAGAAATGGAAAATATATCAGATGGATGTAAAATCAGCATTCTTGAATGGAGTGCTTGAAGAGGAGGTGTATGTTGAACAACCTCCAGGTTATGAAGTCAAAGGCCATGAAGGGAAAGTATTGAAACTAAAGAAAGCTTGTATGGTTTGAAGCAAGCACCGAGAGCATGGAACAACCGGCTTGACAAATATCTTCAAAATAATGGTTTCATCAAGTGCCCACATGAATCAGCCCTCTATGTGAAGATATGTAAGAATGATGATATCTTACTTGTCTGCATATATGTTGATGACCTGATTTTTACCGGAAGTAATCCAAGAATGTTTGGTGAGTTTAAGAAAATCATGACCAAGGAGTTTGAGATGACGGATCTTGGTATTATGTCCTATTATCTTGGTATTGAGATAAAGCAAAAGGAAGATGGATTTTTATCTCACAAGAAAGTTATGCAAGGGAGGTGCTGAAGAAATTCAAGATGGAAGATTGCCATCCGATATGTACACCAGTAGATTGTGGCACAAAGTTATCAAAAAACGATGAAGGAGAAAAGGTAGATCCTACGACTTTCAAAAGTCTTGTTGGAAGTTTAAGATATTTGACATGCACAAGGCCGGATATTCTTTTTGGAGTTGGCCTCATTAGTCGCTACATGGAGTCTCCATCAACGATTCACTTTAAAGCGGCTAAAAGAATTCTTCGGTATCTAAAAGGAACAATCAATTATGGATTGTTTATTCATCCTCTGATGACTACAAACTTGTTGGGTATAGTGATAGTGACTGGGCAGGACATATTGATGACAGAAAGAGCACTACAGGTTTTGTATTCTACATGGGAGACACAGCATTTTCGTGGAGTTCAAAGAAGCAGCCGATTGTCACACTCTCCACATGTGAAGCTGAATATGTCGTGCCACATCATGTGTTTGTCATGCCATATGGTTAAGAAGAATGTTAAGAGAATTAAAGACATTCCAAGAGAAGGCGACAGAGATTTATGTTGATAATAAATCGGCTATTGCTCTAGCCAAGAATCCAGTGTTTCATGACAGGAGCAAACACATTGACACGAAGTATCATTTCATCCGTGATTGTGTTGCTGTCAATGAAGTAGAGTTGAAGTTCGTGAAGACTCAAGATCAAGTTGCAGATATTTTCACGAAGCCATTGAAGAAAGAGGTATTTAGTAAATTACGTTTTATGTTAGGAGTCATGAACAATTAAGTTTAAGGGGGAGTGTTATAACTTAATTGTTAAGAGTTGTGTTTGTTGTTTAAAAGTTGTGTCTATTATCAAGAGTCATATTTGTAGAGTTGTATCTTTATGTAGAGTCACACCCTTTCTAAGAGTAGCATCCAAGAGTCACTTGCTACTACTATATAAAGAGGGTGTTGTGTAAACATTTTTTGATGAGACATCAATCACACAATTTACTTCCTCTTCATCTATCTTCTATTTCTCCCAACAGTTGAGGCTGCGGAAACGGCCGGTAAAGAAAGCGGAGGATTGAGTGTCGTTATGGGAAGGGAGAGATGGGAAGGAGGGGTGGAGTTGTGGTTGTTGTCGTTGTATTCGATGATGGCGGTTGTGGTTGTGTTGTCGTAAGAAACGCCTGGTGTACTCTCGAGAGCGTAGGCGGCCATGTAATAGCGGTGAGATGGGGATTGGTTTGTGGTGAGGAGGACATCAATGGTTTGTCCTGGAGAGATTGTTATGTATGAGGAAGTGAAGGGTTTTGTGCAGGCGGCGTCTGTTGCTACGACTGTTAAGTTGTGATTGGAGATGCCGAAGAAGAGAATGTTTTGAAGTGCCGCGTTGATGAGACGAAGAAGATAGGTTTTTCCGTAGTCCACTTTCAGCTTGTAGGTATCGGTTTGTTGATATTGTGTCAGTTAATTACGTAGACTTAATTAATAAGCACGTACGGTGGTATGGTAATTAATTTTAATTTAATAGTAGTAGTATAGTAGTAGTGATACTTAACTAACCTTGGTTAGAACAAGGGTAAAGATCACCGGGTTGACCGTTGATGGTGTATGCATCGGAAGATTTATTAGGCTAGATAACTTATTTTAGGCAAACCATTTATTTTAGTCCATGTATGTGTATCAATAGCATTTATTTCAGTTTGTATATAATATCTTCATTTAGGATAGTTTTCTGATCTTCTGTAATCTTTATGTAATCTTTCTCTACCTCCAAACTCTATATATTAGTTGCTAGTCCTAGGCTTGTAAGACACACAATACACAATACAGAAAGCTTTGCCTAAATCAATCTCTCTCGTTCGCTTCTTTTCTCTCGCGTCTTCTCTATTGTGAGTTCTTCTTCGACTCACTTTCCTACAAGATTTAGGGCCACCGCCACCCCTTACGTAGAGTTGTTGGATGTCTGTCTTCCAAGTTCCACCATTCACCTGCATGCATATTAAGAAAAAGAAAAGTGAAGTAGCTAGAGAGGTCTTTAATACTAATTTTTTCTTTGTTATTATAAGAGCATCATTATCAAGAACCCAAATTTAGGTTCTTAACACTCTCTTTCATATTTCTCTCACTTCCACATCATTTTAAGAACCATGTTTAAATTTACCAACATCAGAGAACCTATCATTTAGTTTTAAACTCTCTCTATTTGTCATATCATTTTATTTTTTACTTATTAGTTTTATAAGAATATTTTTTAAATCAAACAGCAACATTCTATTAAGCATTATATAATACACAATATTAATATTAATTATTATTACTACTATTTTCAATAATACACAAATAATATTATTAAAGTTTATTATATTTTTGAAACAAAAATAAAATAAAATTTATTCATATATATTATTAATATTATTTTTATTATTTTTCACTCGATATTTAGGATTAAAATATTGTAATGAATAGATTGGTACATATATATTTCAAATATATTTTAATATTACTTTATATCAATAAAATATAAATATTAAATATTAATTTACCTAAAATAAATATATATATTTAAAATATGAAAAACAATATAATAGAGAATGAGATTTAAGAATTTTGATATATTTGGTTTATATATATTTAGTAGTTTTTAAAATATTAAGATTTTAAAATATATAAGATTTAACTATTTATATTTGACATATTATAATTAGAGGAGAAATATGGTGGATCCCATTTTTTGGTTCTTAAAAAGTTTTTCCACAAGAACCCATAATTAGAATTCTTAACTCTCTTACACATCATATTTTTTTTTTATTTTTTTTATTTAAGAACTCATAAGAACTATTGATAATCATGGTGTTGTATGATTATATATTAACAGTATCAATTAAGTAATATGAGTGACAGACCCAGGATGGCAGGAATTTCAGCGTCGGGTTTAGGAAAGGGATAATTAGTCCCTTTCTTAGGGTAGATGACGATGGCTCCATGCACTGTGGCTCGTGTCCAGTTACTGTGTGCGTGCCACCACAGAGTGCCTTCCTCTGTCGATAGTATAACTTTCTGCAAACTTACCGCCGGGAGGGATAGGGCACTGGGTGATGTATTGCGGCCCGTCTGACCACGGGTTCCTAGGTTGTTTCACTCCATGCCTACAATATTACATGTGATATAAATCATATAATAACCAATTAATTGTTCTTCTAAAAAAATATTTGATGATGTAGTTATGCTAACCAATTAATTTATGATAATCAGGTCAGGGTTTGAAAAAATTAATTAGTTTTATGTAACTTGTAGGTGTAGGTAGGTACCAGTGAACTGTGACGTTGTAAGTGCCCTTGTTGTATACGTCGACGATGACGGTGTCCCCTTTGTGTGCGTATATATGGTTGGACCTGGAAACTGTCCGTTGACTGCCAGGATCTTCTTCCTGCTGCATAGCTTCGTGAATGTTGTTTCTTGCAGCTACATAAACATTAATATATACTTATATAGTATTAGAATAAATTAATTAGAATCATGCATGATTAATGAAGCTCATGCATGAAGATATATAACTAGCTATATATTTATCATTTCGACCCTAGCTAGCTAGCAATTAATTAAGTTGCTTAATATTGCATGCAAGATTAATAATCACCTCGAAACGATAATGTTTCAAGGAATAGCAGCACTAGCGGCGATCGCAACTAAGAAAACTTGAACGATAAGGGTATCCATAATAGGGGTTCTTGACACGGTTACATATGTGAAATGTTCTACAATGGTGTGGATTCCACCCATTTTCTCTCTCCAAGGTTCTTAAATAAGAACCCCACTTTTTATGATACATTAAACTCACCTATGTGTATCTCTCTCTTTCATATTTTATCTCTCATCTAAATAGTGATAGTTTATTGGTTGTTCATTAAGAGAGAGAAGATTAAGAAACTTTGTTATTGTAGTGAATAGAGTTCCTTAAGTAATAAAATATAATTTTTAGATGACATGACACCTAGAAATGTGTTAAGAAACTTAAAACCATTGTGGATGCCTAATGAGCTTTTGCTTGAATTTCTTCATCTCGTGTATTGTGAATGGTTTCCATATCTTCCTACGTTGAGGTATTTATAGATAAAACTAGAGAAACCCAAAGGGCCGGGTTGCCTTGCCGGGAATCAAACGTTGAATAGTTATGATGGATGGTCCGACGTGACCAGATCATATCCAAACCAGAAAATAATTGATCAAGAATCCAAAGGGGTTAGTCTATGCGAGCCGCCTTCACTACCTAAATCGTACGTATAACCCAACCTTTTATAGCTTTTTTTTTATAAACTCAATTAAAAAATTAGCTCAAAATCAATAATTGCTAGCTAGGGTTGTCGTTGTTGTTGTTTTCCAATCTCCAGTGATCTTGTAAGCTGGCCATTTTTGGTCCTACATATGTATATGCATGGATCCTTCGCTTAACCCAGGGAAAATCCAACTTTGACACGTCTCATCTGGAAATTTGGCACGTGTTCAGAATGTCATATTGTACATAATTAATTAATTAAATTCTGACATAACTGATGAAAGTTTAACGTTGTTAAAGTCATAGATTTCCATGCACGCCATCATTAGCCGCGCGTTGCAGGTGTGTGAATGTTGCATCCTTCTGGACCTGATCAGGTCAATCTTGACAAAGTTAAGACTACCACTACATTTTTTTTATATAATTTGGGTATATAGCCCTTCCAATTAAAATAAAGCCCGGAGAACGAGGTAGATTAGTTTAATTGGGTCTCGTTAAAACCTTCTAAGTAAAATCCAGTGGAAAAAAATAAAGCTTATGGGGGAAAAAGAGTACCCGTCGCATCCGATTACAGTCTTAACTAACAAAATATCCAACTGAAACATAACAAAACAACAACACACACCAAGTACCTAGAACACCCTCCCGCAAAAGTCCAACACCAAGTTACAAATAGTCTTTCAAAGATGACACGCACCAATATATGTGTTACGAGAGAGGGGGAAATCTTTCCACCACACCTTAGTCCACCTCCAAATCCCCAGCTTTATCTGGGTGATGACACGATTAACTTCACACACTTCTTCTCGAAATATTATGTTATTCTGTTGTAACTAGATATAATAGACTCCATAGCAAAATGTTGTCTTCCACACACGTCTCGCCTTGGGGTGCAAAGGGAATGAAAACCAATCCGCGTATACATCTGTAATGCTCTCGCAAAAAGTAAACACCACATTCCACCATCTCAGAATAATCTTCATATTCTTACTATCCCCGGGCAATGAAACAGGATATGTTCAAGTTTTTCCATGACTCTCTTACACCAGGGGCCAGAAGCTGAGACAATAGGAAAAATGTCTCTCTCAAACAAAATTTCCTGAGTCATATTAGTCTTCTAATAATTGCGAACTAACGTTAATTCCACTTTATGCTCACACAAACCTCTCCAGAGCGACATTAGGTCCACGCCCTCCATACCAGGCTGCACATCAAGATTATGTATATGCAGTGAGGTAATAATATCTTTCGTTATAGAAATTTTACCTCCCAACGTCCAGGTCACCTCGTCCGATTCATGATGGGATGTAGGGGTCTGCCGCAGAGCATCACCTAACTGGCGCAACAATTCCTCCTCGTACTCAAATAAATCACGGTGCCACCTGAAGTCCCATTTCTATATGCCATTGTAACACCCCTACTACGCACATCACAATACTTGAAATCGCAGCGGAAAATAAACCACTAAACAGTAACTAAACGAATGGTGCTACAACGCCGTCAACCACCCACGTGGTTAACAAGGCTGAATAAATACAAGTGTACCGGTCTGATGATCAGACTCCCGAGCATAGAACTAACAACCACATATATACATCAACAAAATACCGAGTGTTTACATATATCCTTCACCGTATACTGTCACTGTAAACTGTCATAACCAAATATATACACGCCACGGGAGCACAGGCGCATCCCGGGCCAACATCCAAAAGTACTCAAAAGTAAACTACATCTTGGGATCTAGAGCCATCGCTTCTTCGATCCTCATCCTGCAGTAAAAGAAATATGGATCCCCCGAGGGGGTCAGCAACCCTTGGCTGGTATGGTTAACGCGCAACCAATTGTCATGATGACATGGCATTCATTTTAAATCATACAACTTATACATATAAACACAACATGGGTATTGTACACATCATCACACACATCACACACATACAATTCCTTTCAGGAAGAGAACCAACACAGTTAGTCCCCATTGAGAGCCTAGAGAATGTTGCCATGCTCATGCTAAGCTCGGTACATAACTCGTTACCGTCCTGTTAGATTGAACGGATAACTTAACACAAGGCGCCCGGATATAGTGATCCAAGCCCACCGAAATAACACATAGTATGCCCTGTGGCCCGACGTGAGTCAGTAAAATAGCCTTGGTTAAGCTAAAGTGAAGGTTGGAAACCAAATTGGAAAACAACCATAACATACAGAGAGAATCGAACGGTTATGACATCTTGCTGACCCCCTCGGGGGATCCATATTTCTTTTACTACAGGATGAGGATCGAAGAAGCGGAGTGGCTCTAGATCCCAGGATGTAGTTTACTTTTGAGTACTTTTGGATGTTGGCCTGGGATACGCGCAACCAATTGTCATGATGACATGGCATTCATTTTAAATCATACAACTTATACATATATAACACAACATGGGTATTGTACACATCATCACACACATCACACACATACAATTCCTTTCAGGAAGAGAACCAACACAGTTAGTCCCCATTGAGAGCCTAGAGAATGTTGCCATGCTCATGCTAAGCTCGGTACATAACTCGTTACCGTCCTGTTAGATTGAACGGATAACTTAACACAAGGCGCCCCGGATATAGTGATCCAAGCCCACCGAAATAAACATAGTATGCCCCTGTGGCCCGACGTGAGTCAGTAAAATAGCCTTGGTTAAGCTAAAGGGAAGGTTGGAAACCAAATTGGAAAACAACCATAACATACAGAGAGAATCGAACCGGTTATGACATCGACTCCCATACTCACACGCGTGGCCGGAACAGACCGGACTCCTCACTTCTCCCGTTAGCACTTGTTAGTAGTTCATCATTGAACTCAATAAACAATTCACAATAATAGGTCAAGTCTTGTTAGACACACACAAGGGAAGAGAGTGTCATACTTAACAACATAATAATATTTAACAACTGTAAACTCTTTACATGGTTTAATCTTACAAAGTCATAAACACACAGAAAAACAAACAACACACAAGCCGGTGTAAACCGGTAGGCAACAGACTGCAAGAAAACCATACCTTGGTCCTTGTCTCGATTGATTTCCTCTGTAGGTCACTCCTATACATAGTTAATAACGTCGGTTAATTATTTATTTAACTTCAAACTTACCAAGTATTTAACATGATTGTATGACATGTTTTAATGTCTATCTTACCCTAGGTTACCTTCATTATACACCCTAGGGTTAACTACATAAGTCACATTATTTTCTGTTTTTTTTACAAGTTTTGGTATGTCCGACCCACCGTCCGACCCATAACTGGGTCGGACCCTTCCAGTGGTTTTCGGGTTTGGAAAAACTTAACTTGTCCGACCCATGTCCGACCCAACCTTCTGGGTCGGACCATTCCAGAGAATTTCATCGCCCTCAGAACATACATGTCCGACCCACGTCCGACTCACTCGACTGGGTCGGACCATTACAGAACCTTTACCGCCTTACAAAACATGCCCGTCCGACCCACGTCCGACTCACTCGACTGGGTCGGACCATTCCAGAACATTTTCCCTCCTTTGAAACATAACCGTCCGACCCATGTCCGACCCACCCTTCTGGGTCGGACCATTCCAGAACAATTTCCTGACGTCTAACAGGGGCTGTCCGACCCAAACTTGGGTCGGACCCCTGGGTCGGACGCCATCTAAACTTGCCCAAACTTTGTCAAATCTTCAGCAAACTTCTCCTAAAGCCTCTTAATGTCTCCTAATAACATTTGGTACACTTATGTCCACATACAACATCCATGAAACTCATTTTCTAATTCCTTAAGCCTTTACTCATTTCCTTGTAAAATTCCTTAACACTTATAACATTTTATACTAGGTTTCTAAATGGTGTTTCTCACCTATGATAGCTGCTATCCCAAAATGCTTTCTCCTCATCTTAACATCATCTCTTAAGCATTATTTCTTACCAACCTAAACCCTAGTTGATGTCTAAGTCCCTTTGTTTACCTAGAACACCTTAAGACGTTATTTCTCCCCTTGCGAAATACTTAAGCATTTCCTACATTTCTAATTCACCAAACCTTATGTAAACACTTAGAACTTCTTGCTTCTTACCTAAATTTTGACATGGATTCCCCTAGAACATTACTAAGCCTAAACACTTTGTTTCCTCCATTAAACACACAAGAACACCTAGAATCACCAAGAACACTCTCATACACAAAACTTCACTCAAATCACACTACATTACCATATAATGCATAATTTAAATTGCATGGCACTTAGGCCCTTAAAATGCATGGCTCTTAGGCCCTTAAAGTGCATAACTCTTAAACACTGAATTTCCACTATATATTTGCCTTTGACCTGCAAATACACTCAACAACACATATGCCTTTTTACTAGTCTCTTGAGAACACTTTACTAAGTCATTCACCATTTGCTCTTTAGGTAGTTTTAACAAGCATTATAAGCTCATTTCTCCTAAGGCATTAAACAACATTAGGTTAGTAGATTTACCTCTTTTCCAAACAACTTCTTTCTTGTTTCCTTATAAAAACCGGTAAGGTATTTGATTCCTTGTCAAGTTCTAAACAATATACAACATTATAATGAGTATTCAAGCTTTAAGCTTCATCTCATTGTAAACCCTAATTTTACATTGTTTCAAAAACATTAATGTAGTTGTTTTACCTTGATCTTTGAAGAGAGTTTGAATATATATCAAGAGAGGACTCCACCTAGTCCATGAAGAGTTGGAATGAAGCTAGAACAAAGTCACACAAAGAGCTCCATCAATGGGTATTTTCGGTCACAACAAAAACATGGAGGAAATGTAGTTTTTATTTGAGATTCCTTACCTAGAAGCAAAGGAAGTAATAATATGTAAAAATACAAGCTCAAGCTCCTTCAATGGTGGAACTCCTTGGCACCGAAATGGGGCTCTTGAAGTTTTGAGAAGGTAGGAATGAAGAGCTTGATGAGAGGAAGAGATTGGTGGTGTTTTTTTTGATTTGGACAAGTGAGCTAGATTTTACAAGAGGTCAAAGAAGAGGTTTAATAGTGGTGGTGATATTACCGTGAGAGAACAGCAAGAAGGGAGGAAGAAGGAGTTGGAACCGTGTGAATGAAGAAGGGGAATGAGAGAATGAGATAGAATTTGCTTTAAGAAGATATTTGTTCTTATAAAGTAAAAAGTAGTTTAATTAGTTTTCTTTATTTACTTATAATATTAACTAGAGAGTGGTGAGTCACCACACTTAGAAAACCGGCCCCCTATAATATAATGAGGGTATTTTAGTCTTTTTTTGTCAATTTAATTACTTAATACAACATATGTTACAAAATAGCTTATAAAAAATCACTATTCATAAAAACAAGGCACATAGAAGTGAAAATTTTGATTTCCCATTGATATAGACTTCCAAATTTGATACTATATAGTACACATGTTAATTAAAGAGTAATGATGGACATTTAGCCATTCAAAACTCATTTACAAGACAATTTTTCAAAAATGTGCTTTAAGACTTCTAAAAGCACATTTTGTGTTTAAACTTGTTTTCAAGCTTGGTTTTCTTTGGTAATTGATTTAATATGTTCATTAGTATATAAATGAGGTCTTGGTAAGTTCATTAGGTCTTAACCAAGCTTATCCCAAGCTTAGAGCACATTTTGGCTCTTATTGACTTTAAAGCACATTTTGTGTTTTCTTTTGTTTAAATTTGTTTACTAATGTTTCTAAGACTCTTTTTAGTCTTTATATACCATATTTAGGTGTTTAACAATATACTAAGGTTTGGGGTATTTCAATTCTCCAGTTCACCCATTTGAGCAACCATACACTCCTTTTACAAACTGAGCTGAAAAGGTCTCGGGAAGCTGCTCCTAAGGCTCCCAACACAAGACCAGCAATCATACCAGAAGTTAACATCTTTACCACTCTGTACTGTTATCCTCAGCTTTTCTTCGATTAATGTTTGGAGAGAGGGGTGCTTTGTCGTCGCCTTCATCATCGCATACCAGATGCCCTTCAATCCTGCTCTCTCGATTTTTATCTCCCCTGAATGGACACCCTGCCTCATGCAATATATTGACCGTGTAACTCTTTTCCAGAGGGGGGAGTTTGTTTTGCAAAACTATACCTTCATTTAGCCATGAAGGCCAAATTCTTTAATTGCAAGTCCCAGAAACCGAGTCCACCCATGTCTTTTGGGCGCAAATTTTTCCCCCATGAGACAACAGTTAAGAATTTACTAGTGTTCTTGCCCCAAAAAAATTTCTTTGAAGTGAGACTAGTTTTTTCCTTACTCTCACTGGAATAACAAACAAACTAGCATAATATAAAGGTATAGCATCAAGTACGGACCTGACAAGGACTGCACGACCCCCTTTTGAAAGGCTTATGGCCTTCCACATTGCTAGTTTGTTTTTTACTTTTTGAATCACCGGCTCCCATGTTACAGATTTTCTTGTATTTGCACCTACCGGACAACCCAAGTATGTGGTCGGCAATTCTCCCACTTGGCAACTGAATGTCTCCTTAATCATTTGAATCTCTTCCGCATCAGCATTGATACAATAAGCCTTTGATTTCTCTAGTTTCAGCCTCAACCCACTCATTTCCGCAAATGTTAAGAGGATCCTATGTAGGTGCACGAGTTCCTCTTTGTCTATCTTGCTAAAAAGCATGACATCATCAGCAAATTGCAAGAGGGTTACCCTCACTTGTCTTTCTCCAACACTCAACCCTGATATTACTCATTGCTCCACGACACTTTAGATTAACCAATTCAACACTTCAACCGTTATGACAAACGATGAAGGTGATAGCGGGTCACGTTGTCTCAATCCACAGCTAGGGGAGAATGCCTTTGTAGGTGATCCATTAACTAGTAATGAAACCCATTAGGTCATGATACATTCCTTTATCCACTTCCTCCACATGTTACCAAACCCCATGCACTCCATCATCTTATCAAGGAATTCCCATGATCCGAAGTCATATGCTTTCCTCATATCGATCTTCAATAACAACTCTTTTCTTTTGCTCTTCATAAGCCGTGTTATTATCTCATTCACAATAAGGGGGCCCTCAAGGATGTTACTTCCTTTAACAAAACCGGATTATGTCTCATCGATGAGCTCAGGTAAGAGGGGGCTAAGCTGGTTGATGAGTAACTTGGCAATCACCTTATACATGCAACCTACCATGCTTATCGGCCGGTAATCTTCTAGTTGAGAAACCTCTGGTTTCTTTGGAATTAGAGATATCCAAGTGATATTAGCTCCTCTTTCAAGTTTTGACGTACTAACAACCTCATCACATCTCTACAAAACTCACCACCTAACACATGCCACATCTTTTTTACAAATTTCATGTTGTATCCATCAAATTCCGGAGCCTTGGATCCATCACACTGCATTACTTTTTGTTGGATCTCTTTCATAGTGGGGGCTACCTCAAGGAGTGAAGCTTGTTCAACCGTTAGTGCAAGAAAGATTCCAAAAGGAGGATTTATACATGACAAAGGGATTGCTTGATACAGCTTGGTATAGTACTTCATAATGTGTTCCAGAATTTCACTTGGCTGATCCACTACACCATCCTCCGTTACTAGGCATGTGGTCATCTTCTTCCAGTGGTTAAGGATAGCTTTTCTATGGAAATACTTAGTGTTATTGTCCGCATCTTTTATCCACCTATCTCTTGAGAGTTGCCTCCAATGTCTGCCTTTCAGCTGTTGCTAATCTTTCCATGGCAAGGATTCTTTCATTTTCAGTCTGGGGCAAGCTATCACCTTCTTCTATCTTATGTTCCACCTTTCTCAACAGTTCTTTGTGGTTAAGTATCCATTGATGAATTTCCCCAAACACGTCCTTATTTCACCTTTTCAAAGCTCCTTTTAATCATTTTAGTTTTTTCATCGTAGACCCACTCGCCTCATATGTCAACCTGTAAGGCGGATTGTTCCGTTGCTTGATAGGACCAGAGGACTTGAGGCAATAATTATGTCCATCTCCCTTTCTTGTTATCTAACTTGCTTTTTAGGGCTTTAACAATTTGGCCGTTCACATTCTCAAGTTGTCCATTAGATGTGGGTGTGCTACCGACACAAATCTTAGGTCAATTTTTCATTCTTCACAGAATGCCCGAAAGCTATCACAATTGAATTGAGTTCCGTTGTCCGTAATTATAACCTTGGGCAAGCCAAATCTGCACACCACGTATCTCTAAATGAACTCTTGTGACCTTTTAGCAGTGATGGATATAGTTGGCATTTCCTCTACCCATTTTGTAAAGTAATCAATAGCCACATATATGAATTTGAACCTCCCGGGAGATGCTTCCGAGAAAGGGCCGACAATATCCAATCCCCACATGGCGAAGAGGATAAGGGATAGAATAGCTTTCTGCAGAGCTAGGGGGTGTGAATTTTGCTACCGTGTTCCTGGCATTTGATACAAATCTGTATATATTCCTTGCAATGTTCTTTTATTTTTGGCCAAAAGTACCCAAGCCTCATGATCTTGTGAGTTGTGGCTTTTTCTCCTTGATGGTTTCAACAAATTCCTTCGTGTATTTCCTCTATGAGTTTGCTCCCTTCTTCTGTGGTGATACATTTGAGGGCGGGCCTTGCAAATGATCGTTTGTAAAGTTGACCATCCTCAAAGAAAAACGATGTGGTCCTTCTTTTTACTGTTTTTGCCTATTTTTCTCCTGGGGGTAACTTCCCTTCGAGTATGTACTCAACGACCGGGGTCATCCATGACTCTACTGATCCGGGTTGCTCAATGGTGAGTACTTGAGTTTCATCAAGGCTTAAGTTAGTTTTGACTTCCAACCACACTTTGTTTGGAACTCTTTCGGTCATGCTTGCCAATTTTGCTAAGGTATCTGCTTCGACGTTCTTCGTTCGGGGGAGATGCTTTAACTCACACCTTAAGAAGTTTGTTTTTAACTCCTGGACTTTGAGCAAGTATTTCCAAAGCTTTTCCTCTTTCACCTCATAGATGTTATCGTTTTACCTTGCCACCAGCATAGAATCCGAGTATACCTCTAGATCTGCATAAATCATAAGATAATGAGTCCTCCCTCCTTTTTTTAAGAGGAGGCTTATTTTATAATCAATCTTTTAAAGATATATTTTATTTGTTTTTTTTTGAAACCTGTCGCCCCTAGGGCAGTAGCGACCTCCAACCCTTGGATGAGAGCCTCGTACTCTGCTTCATTGTTGGTTACCTCGAATTTTAGCCAAAAGGTATAGTTAAGATCCCGTCCGTCAGGGGTTTAGACTACAATCCCTGCGCTTGCTCCTGTTTTGCACCGGTCTCCATCAACTAAAATGACAAAAAAGGTTGACAGGTTTCTTTTCTTCTTGATTGAAGCTTGTTTCAGTTATGAAGTCTGCGAACGCTTGTGCTTTTTAATTGTTGTTCGTGGTAGAAAATGAATTTCATACTGGGTGAGCTCAACTGTCCAACTCACTATGCGCCCGGATGCGTTTGGATTGTTGGCTATTTGCTTCAATGGCCAATTAGTTCTGACAAAAATCTGATGTGATTAAAAGTAAGGGCGTAGCTTTCGAGACACAATTACCAAGACGAAAAGAATTTTCTCGATGTTGGTGTAACGCCCTTCGGTTGCCGTCAAAAATTTTCCGGTGTAGTAAACTAGAATTTCCTTTTTCTCTTCTTCCATTATTAGAACTGTTGCCACTACCCAGTCAGAAGCGGACAAATAGAGATAAAGATCTTGACTGGGCGCAGGGACACCCAACTTGGGCAGTTCCCGGAGCATTTCTTTGATTTTCTCAAAGGCCTCAACACATTCTAGTCCCTATTGGAATTTACTGTTCTTTCTCAAAATGTTAAAGAACGGGATTGTCTTTTCTTGGAGCTTCGATCAGAATTTGCTTACGGTCGTGAGCCTTCCATTAAGAGCCTCTACATCCTTGATGTTTTTTGGAGGGGAAAGATCGAGAATATCTTGACTCTTTTCTGGGTGTACTTCAATTCCCCGTTGCCCAACTATAAAGCCAAGGAATTTCCCCTTCGTGACTACCAACACTCATTTTTCTAGGTTTAACTTGATTTGGTATTTATCCAGCGTATTGAATGTTTCCTCAAGGTCTCTCATGTGTTGTTCTTTCGAGGTGCTCCTCACAACTATATCATCAACATAAGCTTCTACATTGCGGGCGAGTTGTCCTTGGAATACTTTGTCAATAATTCTCTGAAAAGTCACCCCTGCGTTCTTTAGACCAAAGGGCATTACTTTATAACAGAATGCTCCTGCTGAAGTGATAAAAGAAGTTTTTTCCGAATCACTTTCATTCATTTTTATTTGGTTATACCCTGAGAACACGTCTAAAAAACTTAACACGGAACTTTAAGCCGTTGAAATGACCAATCGGTCTATTGATGGCAGTGAATAGAAATCTTTTGGACATGCTTTATTTAAATCTATGAAGTCTACACATGTTCTCCATTATCCATTTGACTTTTAGACCATGACAACAATAGCCAGCCATTTGGGATATGATACTTCTCGGATGAATCCTGCCTTGAGCAACTTCTGGACTTCCGTCTGGGCGGCTAAATCACTTTCTTCTTCAATTACCCTCATTCTTTGTCTGATCGTCGGATGTTTGGGATCTACCTGGAGGTTATGTTAGGTAACGCTTCGGTCTATTCGTGGCATTTCCTCTGTGCTCCAGGCGAATGTTGTCCTTCTTTTTTCCAAAAATCTCATTAGATGGGTCCGTTCTCCGTTGTTAAACGCATTTCCAATTTTAAAGAATTTAGAGGGGTCAGATTTTAAATGTACCTCACTTGGGAGGTCATTGGGAGCCTCATAGCTTTCTATCTTTTCTCTCGGGATGGGCGGGAGAGGAAGTTTTTCCTTGAACTCTTTGTCCGATCCGACAGTTTTGACTATTCCTTCCTCTAGTAGGCTTTCCATGATATGGACTTCACAGACTTGAGCCATTTTCTGAATTCCCCTTATAGTCACTAGTTTGTCTGATCTGGACAAGTACTTCATTTTAAATGATAAGTGTTGCATATGGCTCTGAAAGCATTGATCCCTGGGCGACCTAGGTACATGTTATACCCAGAGAAACCGGGCATGATGAAAATTGTTAACTTCTTCGTTCGTCTTTCATCCCTTTGGCCCAGGGTGATGGTGAAATCAATCCTGCATGTTGATTTGGCGGAGATTCCTCCTACAAATCCTCCCAACACTGTTGAATAAGGCTTGATTCTACTCCCAGGTACCTCGAGTTTCTTTACTGCTTCAACTAAGATTACATTGGTTCCGACTCCATTATCAACCAAAATACCTTCCATCATGCGATCATTTACGTGTGCTCTGATGACGAGTGAATCATTGTGTGGGTAAAGAACTCCATCTTTGTCTTCCTCAGTGAAGTAGACCGGAGGAAGTTTCTCTTGTTTGACCATCTTCCTCTTGGGAAGCTCTTGGTGTACTTCGTGGATGTGCCTTTTCCTTTTGTTCGGGGTTAATGGTCCTACTTCTGAAAAAAGGCCTATAAATTTTTTAGGATAAGTTTTTATTAGATTTTTTGAGTTCTTATTTCGAAGATCTTCCGGACATAAGTGGATAAAAGAAATAGCAATAAGATAAAAAACGAATGGCATCCCTTCTTTATTTCAAGGTAAAATATTCCATGAATTTCATTTTTAAAAGGAAAAAATCATACTCCCTTTATTACAGACCTGTAATCATCTCGAAGGATTTACTGTGGTCTAACTCTAGATGTATCTCTTTTGTTGTCGAGCCGAGGAATACTGATTGTTGGACTGTCTGTGCTGTCCGACCGGTTTCTTGCCTTTCTTCTTATTTTCTTCAACTACCCTGAGCTCCTTGGCAAGGTTGGCACAATTGATGGTTCGGTGACTTTGGTGCCTGTGATATTCACAGAATGTCACTAGAACTTCTCCAGGTTGAGGCTTCTTCGAGGGAGGTATGAGGCCTTCCTTTACAGCAGCCGCATACTTTCCTAGATTAATATGAATTACAGGGAAGACCCTTGTATTTTGATATTGAGATCTTTGAGAGGAAGTGGCGACCGGGGCCTTGTAATATGGCTTGTATCATGATCCCCCATTAGATGAACTCCCAGTGTGGCGCCCCCTGCTTGCCCTCCCTTCTTTTCACTTGCATCCGGGATTTTGAAACTACTTATCAGTTCTTTGGCCTTGTTCTCAGCTATCTCTGATTCTAGGAAGTCATGGATCATTTCGGCTAACTCTTCATGTGTTTTTGGCGCTTTGGTTGCTATTTTTCCAGCAAGTCGAGGTTGGGCCAGCCCATTGCTGAAGGCTTTGATCAGGATTTTCTCATTGATGTCATCGATTTCAGCCACCTGCTTATGAAAGCACTCGCTGTAATCTTTCACAGTTTATCCCTTTTTTTCTTTATATCCATGAGTTCTATTGTTTCCCTCTTCACCTTTTTACTAGCACCAAAGTATTACTGAAACTCCTCCATCAGCTGCTTGAAGCTTGAGATAGATTAGGGAGGCCTAGTGGAGATCCAACTCAGCGTTCTTTTGGAAAGTGTCCCTGGAAACAGATTGCACAGGGCAAGGGAACCAATTCCCTACGTATTCATGGCGAACATGAATTTTTTGATGTGTTGAGCAGGATCTCCTGTGCTGTCGTACTTCTCGACAGCTGGAGCAACAAAATGTGGAGAAAGTTTTGCCTTCCTGATCAACTTGGAGAATGGATAGAGACTCATTTCGATCAAGTCGTCTTCTTCATTTTCTCTTCCATAGTGATCGGCGTCTCTCTCCGTGCCTCTTTCTTCTCACCATTGCTCCCTTCAGAATCTCAATTCATCAGGAGCTCAATCACCTCAGTCATTTCCTCCCATCTTCTTTGATAATCTTCGTCTCTCTGCATCAGCTCCTTTTGCAAAACTTCATTCCCTTCCACAATCCTTTCATCGATCGTTCTAGTCAGATTCCTCAACATATCTTTCAGATTCTTCTTGGAGATGACATCTGGAGCTGCTACACCCGTGGCTCCAGTAATGGTTGGATTAGCGTTTCCAACATTAGCCCGCGGAGTCTTCCTTTTTTTGGAGCCATTTTGTATCTGAACCTGCAAAAAACACAATCTCTGATTTCAGATCCCTTGTTTTCGAATACTACAAAGGACCATTACTTTTGATGTGGATTTGTCGTTGCTAGATCTTTGAGCTGTTCGTTTCCCAGAGACGGCGCCAAATGAAAAAGGTCGAATTCCTTCCCTAAATAGTTTGTCTCCTATTTCCCGGTTGATCTATGTCTCTACTCTAGTTTGCTTAATCGAATTACCTTGTTACCGTGAGATCGTGCTTAGAGGGGGGCTTTGCTTACACGGAGAGAGAACATAGAAAAAGAGATTCAATTGGTCAAGATTGCGTGTCTTATTTCACGGGGTGAACCCCTATTTATAGTGATTTCCAAGCTTTCTAGAACTACCAGCCTGTCATTTTATCTATCTTCCAGACTGTCACCTTTTGTTTGTTAAGCCAAGTGTAATGCTTCGTACTCATTGTTCTATTTTTAACTATTTGGCCAGGCGTATGTGCCTAGTCACTATCTATAATTAGTTCCTTGGTTTTCGACCAGTCACATATGACCAGTCGTTATTTACACTATGCTTCTTGATTACCTACCGGTAACAGGCGACCGGTCGTACTTTCTACTTTACTCTTGCTTCTTACGGCCGGTCATAGACGACCGGTCACTATTCATACTTGTCTTTTTCTCCTTGTCTGTTTTGTGGGTGACCGGTTGTTGCCTCATCCATGTCTATCTTTCTGTCTGGTTGTGGTAGACTAGTCATCTTCTTTTGGTCCTTTCTTTTTTGGGTTAATCTCATTTTTCCCCTCTTCAATATATAAAATATTAAATCACATATAAATTATAAAAATAGTTATATATTAAATTAAGTGATACTCAATATTTATTAAATTATCAGTTATTTTTTCATTTGTATACATGTTTTAATAATTTTTTGTTAACTATAAGTTTTAAGATTTTATCCTTTTATTAATTAGCATATTGTTTTATATATAATGTACAACAATAAAGTTTACTAATAATTATCATATTTTTCTTTTACAATTTCTTTACTTATAATTTTTTATACACATCGATAACTAATTGACTATAGCAAAAAATAACATAACCGTTAAACATAGGACCCCCAATAAGTGGGGGCCCTGTGCCAATTAAAGCTCCACCTGCACACCCTCAAAGACGGCCTTGCGTGTGTGTGAATGTCTCATATCTTATTAAGTGGTTATCTAATTTAACCATGAACCTTTAAATTCATTACATCAAAACCTCATGGAATAGCATTACTGGTGATCGATGATTGAACACGTAAGTGAATGTTATACAAAACATTAAAACAATTAAAAAGAGACAACAAAGCTTGAACTCGTATGTAAGTGATGTATTTTTTTTTTGATAAACCAGTAGGACTGATATTGCATTCAAAAGATATCAAACATATTACAAGCTCTAACTACTGACATGGGAATGTTTTCATCGATCCATCCAGATCTTAAACTTAAGAGAACCATTATACAACTTAAAACATAAGCTAAGAGGAAGACTACATAGATTTTGATCAACACTATAATGCACAGTTTCAAACATTGAAGACATGGCTAGAATCTGATTAGAGTAGTCAAATTCGATTCCTTCTGTCACCTTTTCAACGCTTTTTGGTTTTCTTCTTCTTTCACTTGAATCTCCACTTTCTTGTACCCTTTTTCATATGCCCATTTCATACCAAAGCTTAGAACATCCATTTCTTCATTCTGATTCGACATCACTTTGGACTGGACTTTGTTGTAAGTCATGAGAGGCTCACCCTTTCCAGTTTCTTCAGATTCCTGCCCATATTTGTGTTCTCCTTTTTGCTCTAAAGACTGCCCAATTCAGTTTGATATAGCCCTGCAGAGGTGGAGTCCATTCATTAGTACAGTCAAAAGCTTCCTTTCTTTTTGTTCGTGCATCTTGGTAACTCTCAGTGAAAGCAATATTACTATCTACCAGAGCTAACCATGAAGCATCTGGGTTATGCCTAACATAGTTCTTAGCATCATACAGAGACCACATTAAATTAGCCACTTTGCAGAGTTTTTCCGTATTCCACCCTCTAGCTGCATCCAGAATCCAATGTTGAGCTCTTTCATCTCCTTTAGTGGGGATTTCGTTAATATTGATCAAATTGTTCCAATATTCTCTAACCATCACACACTCAAATATAGCATGTGCCACTGTATCCTTCATACCACAGAAGAAACAATCAGGAGACCCTCCAATTCTCCTTGCTATATTAGCTATACAAGGCACTATATTCTTTTGAAATTTCCAAAAAATAGAATTACACGAGGACTACTGGTTGAGCTTTTGGTTCTGTTTAGCAGATTAGCATTATCTGTGTTTTTACTTCCTGAGGCTGAGAGGCAAGAATACCAATCTTGGCAGATCTTATAGGCTGAGCTCACTGAATAAGTACCATGTTTAGACTGATGCCAAAACCAGGAATCCTCTTGATGAGCATTAACTGTAGTACTCAGGATAAGATTGGCATCAATAGGGAAAAAAATCTGGTTGATCAGGACACTGTTCCATTGATTAGTAATAAAATCTATCAGTGTAGAAACTGTTTCTTTGTTGTCCTCTCTAGGTATAGGAGTCATAGGAAGGAAGGTATTTGGTCTAGGAATCCACGGGGATGACCAGATCAGAGAATCCTTTCCTTACCCTATTTTTTCCTCACTCCTCTTCTAATTAAAGGAATAGCAAACAACAAAGAAGACCAAATAGGACTGTCTTTTTTACCTCTTTTGGCTTCCAGTACTACCTCCAGAGGGAAGTAAAGACTTTTTAAAACTTTCGCCAACAAGGATTCTGAATTCTAGAGTAGATTCCATATTTGTTTTCCCAACATAGCAAGATTAAAGCTAGAGATCGATCGGAATCCCAAACCCCCCTCTTTCTTATCTTTACAGACCTCTTTCCATTTGATCCAATGCATTCTTTTCCTATCTTTCCCTCCTCCCCACCAGAAATTAGAGAAAATAGCATTCATTTTGGAAATAGAAGCTTTTGGGAGGCGAAACAAAGACAAAGTATAGGTTGGCATAGACTGAAGCACACTAACTATCATTACTACCCTAGCTGCTTGGGACATGGGGTTAGCCCAAGAATGCACCCTTTTGTGTAAGTTGTCGAGGAGAGATTTGAAGTGCAGGGTTTTGTTTCTACCAACTGACAAAGGAAGACCTAGGTAGTTTCCTAAAGAAGGAGCTTCAGCAACTTCAAAGATGTTACATATTTGATCTTTTAAAGTAGCATTGAGTTTCTTACTGAAGACCACTTCAGATTTAGAGAAATTAATCACTTGACCCGAGGAAGTAAGGTATCTCTGAATAATATCCTTGATAACTGAGGCATTCTCCACACTAGCATATCCTCCTAACAGAATATCGTCAGCGAAGGCAAGATGAGTAATAACTGGAGCAGTATTAGCAAGTTTAATCCCAGTAAACTGGCCAGATAGATCTGCCAATCTAATAGCACTAGAATGAGCCTCCTGAACCAGTATGAAAATAAAGGGAGAGATAGGATCACCCTGATGAATTCCTCTTGTTGACTTAAAAGGCTTTCCTGGAGAACCATTAATAAGGATAGTACACTCAATAGAAGTAATACACTGCATAACCGGGTCCAACCAGTTACTAGGGAAACCCATCTTAGACAAAATTTCAAAAATAAATCTCCATTCCAACCTATCATAGGCTTTACTCAGATCTGTCTTTAATGCAAAATTTCCTCTTTTTTTGCATTACTCTTGGAGAGATAGTGTTGTATCTCCCCAGCTAAGATAACATTATCTGTAATATTTCACCCTTGAACAAAACCTGACTGAGCTGGAGATATAATGAAGGGAAGGATATTTTTAACTCTATTAGCCAATACTTTTGAAACAATCTTATATTAAAAATTACAGAGAGCAATAGAAGTCACTAATACTGACTGCACCTTTTTGTTTGGGAATAAGAGTGATAAAGTAGTGGTTAAGAGAGTTAAGCATAGGTTTACCTTGAAGGATGTCTAAAACTGAAGCAATGACCTGTTCTCCAATCACCTTCCAAAAAGATTTGAAGAAGAGTCCATTAAACCCGTCTGGCCCTGGAGATTTTTCAGCTCCCAACTGCTTCACTGCACTAGTAATCTCCTGAACAAGATAAGGTTTCTGAAGATCTGAAATAAAATCTTCATTGAGCCTGCTTCGACTGCTTGGGAAAAAAGCTCATATGTACTAGAACTAGAACTCTGAAAGATGTTTAGGAAGTGATTCCTAGCAATCTCTTCGATTCCATCCCAAGAATAGACCATCTCTTGATTTTGATCAAGTAAACCAAAAATATTATTGGTTCTGTTGCGAGCTGTAGCTTTAGCATGAAAAAATTTAGTGTTCTTGTCACATCCTTTTAACCACCCTATTCTAGATCTTTGTCTTCACCACAATTCTTCATTGTAGTTCAAAAGTTCAATCTCAAGCTGAACTCTTTTCCTGTTATTTGCCATGCCTAGGGAATAGGCACTTCTGTCAATCTCAATCATCTCCTCATTTTTCTTCTTCAGTTTCCATTTAATCTTGTCCAAAGTCCAACCTTTCCAACTAGAGAGAATCTGAGCACATATGTTTAGTTTTTCCTGCACATCTCCTACCTGAGAACCCCACACATCCTTGATTATCTCAAGGCATTTCTTATCAGTAGTCCACAGATTCTCAAACCTAAATATCTTCACAGGTTTTTTGAAAATTCCAAAAAACCTAATAAGTAAGGGATTATGATCTGACATTTTCCTGTGAAGATGTTCAACAGAGATAGAAGGGAACATCTATAGACTCTCTGGATTACAGAAAACTCTATCAAGTCTGCTTCTAGAGTGATTTTTGTCTTTTTGACAATTAGTGAAAGTATAAGCTTCTCCAAAAAAGCCTATGTCAATAAGATTGGACTCCTCCACCACATCTTTAAAAGGAGAGAGATGAGAATCCTGTCTGATTTTCCCTCCCTGTTTCTCTTCATTATATAGAATCTGGTTGAAGTCACCAGCAATAACCCAAGGAATTGTGATTCGATTTCTGAGGATTTTAATAAGTTTCCAGGATAAAAGCTTCTGACTCCAATTCGCCCAACCATAGAACCCTGTAAAATTAAACCAGTTTCCCCTGGTAATCTAACTTCTGCAGAGATTTGATTATCAGAGTAGTTGCAAACTTTGACTTCAATATTCTGTTTCCACATTAATATTAATCCACCACTCCTCCCCTTACTGCCTACAGCTAAACCATGGTAGTTTTGAAATTTATTCAGAAACAGATCCATCTGAACAGATGATCTGTGGGTCTCCATAATAAAAACTAGCTCTGGGTTAATATTTTTTAACAAGCCTTTAACCCAAGCTACTGCCTCAGGGCGACCCAGACCCTGGCAGTTCCAACTAATGCAACTCATTTGGCCTGGCAGCCTTGCCCAGTGACCAGGTTTGCCTGCTCAAGAGAATCATCCATGTTCTCAGAGTCCTTTGTCATCTTCTCCAAATTCTTAGACAGGATAACTAGAGACTGAGACCTAGAGTTTCCTCTTCTGGTTTTGTTTTTCTTAACAGTCTGTCCTGCTTTAAAAGAGGAACCTATCTGAAACATAGGAGCTTTACCCTCTCTTTGATTCTGTTTTTTAGCCTCAATCTTATCCACCCGAATCCTATTCTTTTGATTATTCCCACTGATATCTGTTATCTCATAGTCTCTCATATTCTCTCCTGATAATAATTGAGTAATCGTCTGCTCCCCATCATCAATCAAATCCTTATTCACCTTCTGTTTCTTATTTTCCTGATTCTGGAACTTTTTAACTGCTCCTTCCTAGTCAAAAGATTGGTAAAATCTTCTTTTCCCCAGTTCTTCCCTAGCTTGAATAATATTTTCAATGTAAGTGTTGTGTATTAGTTGTGCATGAGTGCGGTTAAAGAGGTAATATTGTTGATCTTGTTTAAAAAAGAAAAGGGAAAATTCACGCGATACTACTAAAAAGTTTGTTAATTCATAAAAGACCACAATTTTTAAAAAAGTTTTCCAGATACCACAAAAAATAATTTTAATTCACCAGATACCACAGATTACTAGCCCAGAACTTTTTAAGACCAAAATACCCCTACTTGTTAATAAACATAGTTCACGGTATACCACATAAATATTTTTAAATTACAAGATACCCCAATATTTATTATTATATATTAAAAAATAAAAATAAATAATTTTTTAGGTTTATTAATATATATTATGAAATTTTATAAAATTTAAAATACAAAATATATAATTAAAAATAAAAAATATATATAAATAAACTAAAAGTACCAAGAAGTTAAAAGAATGATAATTCAATTTTTTAATAATATTTTTACTCTTATAATTTTAAAATATAAAATATTATTATAAAAAATAAATTTAAATATACTAAGATTATAAAAAATTGAATTATCATTCTATTTACTATTCTTAATCAAAATTTTTTGGCTTCCCTAATATAATTATACCTTTTACTATTTTTCACATTTTTAGAGATTTTATTATTATATATGATATTTTGTAATTTTTTAACTAGAAAAAGTTAACTTGTGCTACTTACTTTAATAAAATATATTTAATAATTTTTGGGTATTTTTGAACTAAATATATATAAAGTGAAGCTAAATAATTTGAAAAAAAAAATAAAAAGTGCCATATATGAAATAATAAAATGTCTACAAATATGAAAAATAACGAAAGGTATAATTATATTAGAGAATTTGTAGAATATTTAATAGACCAAAATAGTAAAGAGAATGATACTTCAAGTTTTCATAATCTTAATTTATATAAAATTTTATTTTTATAATATTATTATATATTACTGTAATTATTAGAGTAAAAGTATTAAAAAAATTGGATTATCATTATTTTAACAATTTGGTACTTTTAATTTTTTATACTTTTTAGTAATTTTATAATTATGTATTTGATATTTTAATTTTACAAAATTTAAACCTATATATTAATAAACCTATGAATTTTAATTTTTTTAAATATATTTTAATAAATATTGTGATATCTTGTGAATTTTAAAATATTTATGTGGTATGCTGTGAATTATGTTTATTAACAAGTAAGGATATTTTGGTCTTAAAGAGTTCTGGGTTAGTAATATGTGGTATCTGGTAAATTAAAATTATTTTTTGTGGTATCTGGAATTTTTTTTAAAAGTTATAGTCTTTTGTGAATTAACAAATTTTTAATGGTATCTCGTGAATTTTCCGAAAAGAAAATCATGTCATAGGTTTTTTCCGGTACAAATAAGATATGTTCCACCTCACATAGTTGTTGTATTTGTCTTGTACAAATTAAAATTAGTTCTTGTATATAAGTCTTTATAAATCAAAAAATCATTCATCACATATTCGGCACATTTATTTTAAAAATTCTATCAGATTTGTTCTTGTTCAATAATTTCACATCTAATAAATTTTCTTTTCTTCAGGAAGATTTCAAAAACTGATTTTGAACACGATCCGTTGACCACACTTCTCCTCTATAGTACTAATTTTAATGTTTTTTAACCAATTTGCAGGTACCAGAGTAAGAATTTTTGAAAAAAATTTCATGCTCCCCCCACCCTTCCAAATTCAATCCCCGAACCTGTCCAACACATCCTCAAAGAAAAGGAGGGGGAGACAAAACCCCCCTGCCCCCTCTTCTATTAGGTTCTCTTTGTTGGTTTTGGGAATTGGGGAATCCACATTCTTCTTCTACATCATTCAGGTTCATCTTCCTTAATATTTTATTTTCTGCAAATAAATAAATACTAAATAATAATAACACAACGAAATCAAACCATACTGATCTTAGTTGGGCAACATCGTTTCCACCGAATCACCCTGACATTTGTTTTCGCAATTCAGCAATAGGCTTTAATTTGGGCCTGACGTAACTTTTCATTTTCCTGTTATCCCAGAGCAGAGCTCCATCATTTTCCTTCAAGCTTCATGTCAATAGCTATGTGATCACTATCCCAAAATCTGAAGAGATCGTTTGGTTTTCTGGTGGAGAAAGTTTTTGTTATGGGATTCTGGATAACCCAATTCAAAAAACCCTGAGACAAATAATCAAAATTGTCATTTATTTTTGCTGTATTGTTTAAACCTTCCACATGGTAACGTAGATTCTCGATGCTTCATCATCTCACCAATCACCAACTGCTATTTCCTGATGCATCTTTTGCCTACAACGTGTTCGAGATAAAGTGGGGACCAACTTGTTATGGGCTGCATTTGCTCCAGGGATTCTTCTCCTGATTTACATCCAAACATTTATGGCAACCATGAAGGAACCCGAAAGGCAACACCAGAGCTCTCTTTGCATCCTGTTTCTGCGCCTAAGACCGAAGCCTTTGGTGAAGGGACGAACGGTCGGTTATCGGTCGACATGTCTTTTTCAAGGCCTTTTGATAGTAATGCGGGTCAGGTTAATGGAAGGACGATCATTGTGGAGAGGGCGTCTACAAGGAGGCAGCATCAAAGAAGAGCAACAGTGGATTTGGGTCTCAACAGGGGGCAAAGGCCAATGGCTCAAGATATCACCAAGCTTGGTGGTATGCAGGGTGCTCAGGGGGATAATGGGTGGCCTTCTTGGCTTACTTCTGTGGCCGCAGAAGCCGTCCATGGGTGGTTTCCTAGAAAGCCGGAGTCCTTTGAAAAGCTAGAAAAGGTTAGTAGTTCATCTTCTCCTCATCATTTTGTTATGCTCGGTATAGTTGGTAATGAAAATCTTGCCTTAATCATGTGTAGTCGAGCTTGATCAATGTCCTTGTCTTAAAACATGCTGCTAAGTTACTGAAGTATTTCGTTAGTTAAGAACTCTTCCATAGATATTACTATGTAATGCATCGACATTTCAATGAAATTAATGCTCTTATCTTGTAGATTGGTCAAGGAACTTATAGCAGTGTTTATAAGGCTCGTGACTGCAACACAGGAAAGATAGTTGCTATGAAGAAGGTTAGGTTTGTCAACATGGATCCAGATAGTGTTCGATTCATGGCCAGGGAAATCGTGATCTTAAGAAAACTTGATCACACAAATGTGATGAAACTCGAGTGTTTAGCTACATCAACCATGTCTGACAGTTTGTACCTCGTCTTTGAGTATATGGAACATGATCTGGCTGGTCTTTTGGCTTCGGGAAATAAGTTCACAGAGCCACAGGTACAAGTCAGTCATAAAATATTCTACCTTTGTTGATTGACCTGATGAGGCAACAATTTCTGGTTAATTTTGGGGTTCTTATATAGGCTGAATCTGAACCCACAGATTAAGTGTTACTTGCAACAATTATTCCGAGGATTGGAACACTGCTTTAGTCGTGGGGTCCTGCATCGAGACATTAAAGGGTCAAACCTTCTGATAAACAATGATGGTATATTGAAGATTGGGGATTTTGGTCTTGCTACTTCCTTCAATCCTAACCAGAGGCAGCAATTGACTAGTAGAGTTGTAACCCTGTGGTATAGAGCCCCTGAACTTCTGTTAGGGTCTACAGACTATGGTATTGGCGTGGATATGTGGAGTGCAGGTTGCATTGTTGCAGAACTATTTGCTGGGAAGCCTATTATGCCAGGGAGAACGGAGGTTAGTCTTCAGAGACGACCAAATTTTCTTGTTAATTTGTGGCCTAACTATTAACTGATGAATAAGCGGTAACTTCTGCCCTATTGCAGGTGGAGCAGATGCACAAGATTTTTAAGCTTTGTGGCTCACCCTCCGAAGATTACTGGAAAAAGATGGTATCACCTCATGCAACTAGTTATAAACCCCATCAACCATACCCGAGGCGTGTGGCTGAGACATTCCAGGACTTTCCACCTTCCGCATTGGAGCTCGTTGATTCCCTCCTTACAATTGCACCGGAAGAAAGACCAACTGCTTCTGCCGCATTGCAATCTGAGGTAATAAGAGAATTACATAACTTGACGCAGGCTGCAAGAATAGTTACCGCATTAGTTCATTTCATGCAAACTTTTTCTCTACTTGTAGTCTTGTTGTGCAAATTTCTTATACCATCGTATTTTTTAGGCTAGAAATTAGTTAACTTGTGAGTCCCCCTCACCTTATTTTGTTTAATGTACCTGAATGTCTCCCCAGTTCTTCACAGCGGAGCCTCTCCCTTGTGATCCTTCGTCGTTGCCCAAGTATCGTCCATCAAATGAACTTTATGTTAAGTTTAGAGAAGAAGAGGCAAGAAGGTACTATAGATTGTATTGTTTCCTTTCTCACTTTTCTGATATGTATATCTTTCGTTGGATTTAGTCTCCAATCATCTGACCTGTTATTCTCTACTTCGTAGCCAAAACAGCTTCGTTCTTCATATGAAAGATTGATTTGTAATTGTAGGACGTCAAATGAAAGATATTCAGGCAGACTTATAGGATGGAAAGTGCTTACTAATTGGCTCCTTTATATTACTTAATGTCATGAAGCAGGCTAAGAGAAGGTCTTCCGGGTCAAGGTCAAGAAGTTGCTACAAGAGATCTAATGAGAGAGACTGAGTTAATTGGCAATCACTGTTATAAAGTTGACACAGTACAGGTTGTTATTATAGCCTCTCAAATTCGCCCACTCAAAGTTGAGGCTTTCGACATTTTGAACCTTATTGGTGTTTTCTCTTACTTGAAAAATAATAGGACAATTCGGGATTGAAAAGCGTGGGTCCTAACTATATACCTCAACAAGGGAATAAGAATCTTGCCCTCACAATTGACACCAGAAGCATGGCAAAAAATTCATGCTGTTCGATGGTTCACCCAAGTGCAGTTGGGTTGACCTGGTCAAATGATGGGAAGGTGAAGGAGGAGGATGAAGCCCAACTGGCAGACATTGATGGTTGTAACTCAAGAAACATCGGAAGAGATTTGAGAATTCAAACGCAGAAAGAGGAGTCTTCTGCTGTAAGTATTTCACTTGAATTAGTAGTTAACTGTATTCGTGATCCGCATTTGTTCCGCTGAAAATACTAGTTCTTGATTGACGTGTTTTACTTCGTTTGGGAAATGAATAGGTATATATGCCAAAGAAAAACAGGCTACTCTATTCTGGACCGCTGATGCGGCCTGGTGGGAACTTGGACGACATGCTCAGAGAGCATGAAAGGCAGATTCAACAAGCTGTCCGCAAGGCTAGAACTACAACCAATGGGGAAAATGAGCAACATCATTAATTAGATTTGTTTGCCCACCAGGAAAACTGAGATAGCAAGAAGCTGACAGACTTCATGTTGAATCGTAACACTCCTGCATAAGCTCAATCATATAGATAAAAGCGGAGCAACAAAACAAAGTCAATGCCTCAAAGTCAATGGGGGTATAGTTGATCCAATTAGTCAAGAACACCACCCAGCATATGAGATGCAACTTGTGTGGTCCATTGTCAATGCGTCCCGCTTGCACTCAAGGAAGGAGAAGCATCCCACAGTGGTGTTCAATAACACACCGGAAAAGAGGAGTTTGATCATTGTACAAAAGCAGGAAAGCTAACCATGTTTGTTGGTGTATTTGTTGTACAAAGATATGTGTATGATATGTATAGTGCCAAATTTCTATTATTGATAGCGAATGTGGGTTTGCGTATATGATGTAAAGTGATCATTGTTAAATGCTGAAGGTAGTTGAAACGTTACTCACACACATAACATAGGTCATGTCTTTTGATTGCTTCAATGTTGCGCCAGGTTTTAAGTCTTCGTGCCTTCTATGAAACTGTTCAGAAGCAAGACTCAATTATTGTGCCCTACTAGCTGCAAGTAGATTTGATAACTTGGGTCATTCAATTAGGGTCTCCTTACGTTTGGATCAATTATGGGTTGGAGCTGATCAGTTGAATTCAGTTTTGTGAGATTTTGGTTATGTTTGGTTTGGATTGGTTTGAGTGTAAATCTAAGAAATATATGTGATTGGGATTATTTTATATCTGACTTCAAATCGTTAAAATAGCTGGTGTTAGGTCATGTTCAGACAGCTAAACATGAGTTAAATTGGAACTAAAGTTTTAGAAATTGTATTAACCTATTCAAATCAAAATTGACAAAACCAATGGTGACAAAAAATTCACTTTGTATTCAAGTTTCAGTGGAAAGATAATTAACAACTGTAAAAAGAAAAAATTTATGTAATTTTACTACACTTATGAAAATTCATTTAACTTTTGTATTGTTTACAACTTGTCACCAAATTTGTTATTCAATTCACAAAATACCACTTCACTTATTGACGCATCAGCTAGAAAGTCCACAACATGACATTAAGTTTCAATTTTTTTTAAAAAATAAAATCAAGGAACTACTATACTCTATATATAATTATAAAACTTGTAATCGGTATAAAATAAATTTGAAAATATAAATAATAATGAAATTCATAGAACTGAAAAAATTCAAAATTATTAAATATAATTAAATTAGAATATATTTTTTTTTTGAACAAGAAGAAGACAAGATTTTCATGTATGAGTAAACAACATTTACAAAGTCGCTGCGCATAAAAAAAAATTTATGCCCGTTGCTCAGGTACGCGCCCCACGCGCATCCCCCCGGCGATTTTCTTCTTCCACGCCCGACCTCCATTGCTTCTCCACCCCATCCATGGAGACTAGCGTGAGCGCCGCCCTGCCCTGAACCGCCGTCGCAGCCCCGTCCCGCCGCCAGGTGGCTAGTCTCCTGCCGGTGCGGTGCTTCCCCTCCCTCTCTCTCCCCTGTTCGAGCTTATGGCCAATCGGAGACCCAACACCCGCTCTTTTGCCGGTGCCGCCTCCTCGTCGACTCCCGCTCCCGGTGCCGCCCCCCCCCCCCCCCGACGACCTTTCCCCCTCCCTCTCTCCCAACGGAAGTTCCTGCTCCAACGTGTGGATCTCTGGCTCCTATGTCTCCCCTCGCGCCTCCAACTCCAGTGGTGGCTCCTGCGCAGACTCCACCTCCCCCTGTAGCGCCGCTAGTCCCTGATGCCCGTGGAACTGCCCCTTCTCCATCGCCTACGCCTCTGGTCCAAGCCCAGCCTCTGCCTTGCCTCCATTCCGATGCCGCGCCTCACGGGGTGTTGCCGGCTTCGACTGCTTCAACGCCCAACACTCCAGGGTCAACCTCGTTGACCGCCAGTTCCACGCTTTTGATGCCGCCAACCAAGGCCCCAGCTACGGTTGTATCTGCAAGTACGTGTTTGTCCGCTGCCCAGAATTTGTCGGATGGCCAGTGTCTCCATTCGAATATTCTTGGACAAGATATTGACCCCTGGGTGGTCAAATATCTGAACCCTGCTTCCACTGCTATTGAGCCCCTCTGTGACGCCCATATCTCGTCTGACCTTGGTTTGGCTTCCATCCAACTCGGCTCCCCAGTTTTGGGGGTTCTTGAGGCCAAGCAATCTGCACATATCTCTGACCCCAATTTAGAGCTGGTGGTTGAATTATCCGGGCCAGCTACTACTTTGGCGGATGATCTTAATAAATCGGTCCAACGAGCTGCTCACCAAGTGGATAGATCATTTGCCCCCTCGCCCGAAGCTCCTGTCTCTAACGCTTCGACTTCAGAATTTTCGATAGCTGGCATGGTGGCACCCGCCCCAGATGCTGCCCCCGCCTCGAGGCTTGCAACCGGCCCCCCGGCCCCCATGGCCAAACGAACTCCCGTGAAAGGTAAGATCTCCAACCCTACTAGTCGGAAGTCTAATCCTTCTTTTATGGATATTTTACTTGCTAAACAAAATGCTAGTCCTGGAATGTCCCTTCGTGGTGATCTGAATGAGAATAACGAAACCAATACCCCCTATGTGAGTATAGTGGACGAGGACATCTCTCCCGAAATTGAATACTGGGGCAATGCCTTAGTGGGCCATATATGGGGCAAGAAATACAACTTTAATATGGTCAAAGAATATATTAAAAGAGCTTGGAACTTCGTCCCCCAAACCCTTCTCCATGAGGATGGTTGGTTTTTATTCCGTTTTGATAATCAGGAAGACCTACAGAAGGTCCTTGATAAAGGGCCCTGGCTCCTTTACTCATCCCCACTTGTCCTTAAAAAATGGTCCCCCCACCTCTCTTTCAATCCAAAGGATCTTAACAAAATCCCAGTTTGGATCCAGCACCCCAAGCTCCCCATCAGTCTTTGGTCCCAATCCAGTCTCAGGAAAATTTGCTCTAAAATTGGTAATCCCCTTCACTCGGACCAATCCACTGCCACCAAATCCAGGATCTCCTATGCTAGAGCTCTAGTAGAAGTGGACTTTAATCTTGACATCTTGCGTGAGATCGAGATCCGCATCCCAGGAGGTACTATCTTCCAAAAGGTGATCTATGAGTGGGAACCGGTCTCCTGTTCCTCTTGCCACCAGCTTGGGCACTCCTCAGCCCGCTGCCCGATCGCCTCCTCCCTGGCCCCCCCAAGGGGAATCCCATTCCTCCATCGTCCTCTTCTTCACCCATCCTCCCTGCCCCCGCATCTTCCTCCCCACCAATCCTCCCCACCACTCAATCTCCTCCCCAGCCTGTCCTCCCTACCCCTGTTTATGCCCATGCGCCGATCCCCCCTCTCCCTCTCTCCTCCACGCCTCCCATAACAGCATCCACACCCCTCCCCTCTACCAATCCAACCCCAACCTCTTCTAGCTCAGATGGCTTGCCCATGTCCCCCTCCCTTCAGCTAATGCTTGATCCTGCCAAGTCGGACTCCTGGCATTTGATCCCACTAAAAGGGAAATCCCCTAAGCTTGTTAGCTCGGTCACCGCAGCAGAGGACCTTTCGCTACAACTAGGCAACTCCTTTTCTCTCCTTGATGAGGCCACTGCCACTCAGGCCCTCCTTTCCCCGTCCACCACTCAGTCCTTATGAAGCTAGCGGTTTGGAATATCAGGGGATGCAATGACCACCCCAAAATTCTTGAGATTAAGAAATTTGTTTTGAGCAATAAGCTTTGTGCCTTCGGTCTTCTTGAAACCCACTTCTCCCTCCCCAATCATGATTCTATTTTGCGTCGCCTCCTCCCTAACTGGAGCTTCATTCATAACTACGATGCACATCCCCTCGGCCGCATCTGGATCTTTTTCAACCCCTCAATCCTCCGCCTTCACCATCTCTATTGTCTATGGTAGAAACAATCCTACCCTTAGATCCAATCTCTGGGAGGATATCTGCAACCTTAGCCGCAACATCACTGGCCCCTGGGTAGTAGCTGGGGACTTTAACAATATCCTATATGCTGAGGACAGATTGAGTTGCCGCGCCCCTCCCCCAGGAGATTATCGTGACTTTGCAAACTGTGTATCCAGGGCAAACCTTCAAGACCTCAGATACTACGGGCGCTTCTACACCTGGTGGAATAACCAATACGACCACAGTCGAGTCCTCGGGAAAATAGACAGGGTCCTAATTAATGAGGAATGGATTCTGGACTTCCCAACCAACTTTGCTACCTTCCTTCCCCCCTTAGTTTCGGACCATAGCCCAATGATCATCACCCTCCCCATCTCTAAGCCTAGTAAAAGGAGCTTTAAATTTCTTAATTTCTGGACCAATGACCCCTCATTCCTCCCCCTGGTGCGCGAAGCCTGGAATCACCCTTCTCAAGGGAGCCGCCTTTACTCTATCATCAACAAACTCAAAGCTCTCAAAGCAGGCTTATCCTCTTTGCATAAATCTGAATTCGGCTCCTATGGAATAAAGGCCAAACCATCAGAGATGAGCTGGGGGACACTCAAGCTAGGATGGAGCGTGAACCTTGGAACCAAAACCTTATCTCCAAAGAGAAGTCCCTGAGGCACAAACTCCTCACCAGGGACTACTATGAGCTCCTCTTTCTCCGCCAACTCTCTAAAACCCGTTGGCTCAAGTTTGCGGACTCAAACACTTCCTATTTCCATCGAGCTGTCAAAGCTAGACGTAACAAAAACTCCATAGCTTTCCTAACCAATGGAGATGGAGTGGAGCTCAGATCCCCTAGGGAGATCGAAGCATGTTTGCTTACTTACTTCCAAGGAGCTCTAGGGACTAAGGAGCCTCTCCCGTGCACCTTAGATGACTTCAACATAGAGAACTCTAGGACCCTAGACCAATCCATGTGGGGATCTTTAATCCGGCCTGTGGATAATAGGGACATCCAAAATGCTCTCCACTCCATTGATGATGACAAAGCCCCTGGGCCGGACGGATATACTGCTAAATTCTTCAAAGCAGCATGGAATGTCATCGGGGAGGACATCTGCCTGGCAATCAAAGGCTTCTTTCATGGAGGCAGACTTCTCAGGGAGGTCAACACCACCTTAATCACGCTTATCCCCAAATCTGATGCCGGCTCTACCCCCGGTGACTTCAGGCCCATCTCTTGTTGTAATACCCTATACAAAATTATCAGCAAAATGCTTGCGAACAGACTAAAGGATACCCTCCCCCTACTGGTCAACAAAAACCAAGGGGCGTTCATCAAAGGACACCTCATATCTGACAATATCCAACTCTGCTCTTGTCTAATGAAAAACTATCAAAGAGCCCATATCTCCCCTCGCTGCATGATAAAATTGGATATAAAGAAAGCTTTTGACACGGTTGACTTGAACTTCCTCCAGTGCACTCTCTCGTTCCTAAACTTCCCCCGGAGTTTATCAACTGGATCATGCAATGTGTTACTACCGCCTCCTTCTCTATCAACATAAATGGGTCCCCATCTGGCTTTTTCAAAGGAGAGAGAGGGCTTCGCCAAGGAGACCCCATCTCCCCTTACCTCTTCGTTATGGTAATGGATATGTTCTCTCGGCTTCTTGATCAACTCCCCCTAAGCCCTGGGTTCAGCCTTCACCCGTCATGTAAACATCTCCGGCTTAACCACCTCTTCTTTGCAGATGATGCCCTCCTATTCTGCAGAGGAGACCTCAAATCTATTACCCTCATTCTCAGCAAAATCAAACTCTTCTCAGAGGCCTATGGCCTCAAGCTTAATCCCACAAAATCGGATCTTTTCTTGGGAGGTGTCCCCTCTCATGTAGCGAATGATATACTCAAACTAACTGGTTTCAACCAGGGCACCTTTCCCTTTCGCTACCTTGGTATCCCTATCACTGCTAGGAAACCAAAAACTACTGACTTCAACCCCCTTTTGGATAGTATCCGCAAGTCCATCTCCTCTTGGGCTGGAAAATCCCTTTCCTTTGCGGGTAGACTCACTCTGCTTTAGAGCTCGCTCTTTGGTATTGTAGGATTTTGGGCCTCATGCATCTTCATCCCAAAAAACGTCATAAAAAACATCACTAGACAATTCCGGTCCTTCCTCTGGTCTGGAGATTCTGACAACAACACCACCCCCCTGTGGCTTGGGAGACCATCACGGGCACCAAGAAACAGGGGGGCCTTGGCCTTAGAGATATCCAAAAATGGAACATGTGCTTCATGGTCAAAACTATTTACGCTATTACCAACGAGCCTGAGCGATTGTGGATCCAATGGATCCATAGTCTTTTCTTGACTACCCAAAATATCTGGACGGTTGACGCCAAAGGAAATGATCCATGGACCTGGAAGTCCATCATGCAAGCGAGAAACTGGTGGGTCAACCAATGCGGGTCCACGGAGGATGCCACCTCTTTACTCCATTCACACGCTCCCAATCTTCGGGTTATGAAATACCCCAAATCTAATTAATATTATTAAACCTTTTTTTAATGAAAAATAATCCTACTATAAATCATTTCACGAACGCATGCAAACCCATGCATGAGAACGTTACGTAAAAACAGTCGTTTCTCCATAAACGCTAAAACGCCTTAGAAGCATATGGTCAAACATGACCTTGTATGACCTTCTAATATTCAAACCAAATGGTCATACAATTATTATATGAATATATAAATATATTCCTTAAGCTATATTCAGTCAAAAACGCAAAACGCTCGGGAGTGCTCACGCACGCCCCTTAAAGCACAAAAAGTCCGGAGGAGTGCCGAGGTGGCACGAACTCCTATAAAATTAATTCCTCGAGTTCCTAACATCTTCATTAACCATTATAAAGAGAACCCACGAAGTGGTTTCTCAAAATTCAGCAAAAACAACAGGAGGATTTCTTAGCGCTCCTTTTTGCCCGGGTGTGTCCCGATGGCCCGTAAATTATGTCACGGGTGGATGTAACCCCATATAACCCAATGTAACATCTTAGATATGTTTATTTACTATAATAAGTGTTTACAAACACTTGGAACTCATAAAGCAATTGGTTTCCCAAAACCCCAAAAAAACAAAAACCCCCCAAAATTTCCTTAGAGCACAAAAACACACCTTCGGGGTGTCACGAAAATGCATTTTACGCAATTACTTGTAGTTTTTGACATGCCACGAATATGGGTAAATTAAATAGGGTTAAAATGACCTTCTAAATCAGTTGGTGTGTGACTAGTTCAACAAGGAAGGCTCTCTATAGGGGCCGATTTTGAGAGCAAAAAATAGTAATAAAATTGCCTTTAAAGTTTAAAAAAGGCTTTTAAAACTAATGACTCATCATCCCATGTGCTATAATACTTAATGGCAAAGAAATGTGTGACTCATTTGACCAGAGAGCTGTCGAAATATGTAGAGAACATGGCCAAGTTGGCTAGACAAAAAAACAAATACTAAAAGCAAAAAGTAGATCCTTTTCTTTTGCCTTTGATTTCTTAAGATGTGACTTCCTTAGCTCTTCTTGGCTCTTCAACACCGATGGAGACCCCATTCAACCCTTGAAATCTGCACCTACATGGAAGAAGAGAAGACAAGTCATTTAACATTGAAAAATCAAAGGAATATCCTTACCATTTCCTTACCTTGTCTTCTAGCCAACATTATTGCTTTCCAAACTCTGCTTAGTCACACACATGGCCGGTTTTCATGCTGGAAAGAAAGGAGGCATTTATTGAGCCAATAACTCATGCAATAAACTAAGGAAAAGAATAGTCAAATGACATTAAAATTTACAAACAAAAGTCATTTCCAAATTGCATTCTCTTACCTATACGTGAGCTTAGTCTCATTTCCCTCCTTGCACTCTTCATTCACGAATTGGTAAGGTTCCTAACTCTCTCTTCTAGCTTCATCTTCTTCCTTTGAAGCACTTAAGTCCATTAATGGAGTTTTAACTTCTATCTTCATCTTTAAGGTAATTTCCTAGCATCTCTTGTCAAGCCTTGAAGCAAAACTCTTCCTAGAATAACAAGGAGTGTTCGGCACCAATTAGTTCTCCAAGGAGGTTGTCCAAACCAACATTAAACCAAGGAGCATCTCAAGGTTACCTTAAGGTAGTTTTAATGCTTGAAAATCCTTAAAGCACATTTTTATGTGTAACCAAGTTCTACTTCTTCTAAGGTTCTTTTCTTCTTCATTTTGATGAAGGAAAATTTGTTCTTCATCCACCTTAGGAGTGCCGAATTCATAAGGAGAAAAGTCTAAGGTAAATCCTTGTAAAACTACTTACAAATCTACTTAAGATCTTTATTCAAGATCTAACTCCTAAAACTCCTACACCACTTGCATATAACCGAAGTGGAGCATCAAAATTTCCTTGGAGAAAGCTTGGCGATTCAAGAAGAGTTCAAGCACTTAACCACCTTTGTTAAGAAGTAAGTTTACTAAGTAAATCCTTATGATATAAGCTTTGTTAAGCTTCTAAAAATTATACAAAAATTATGTACATCTCCTAGGTTTATTAAAACCGAAACTATATGGTATTATATGCCAAAAATACAATCTATAACTTATATAGAAAATATTTACCTTAAGACACATTTTTGTGTCACAAAATTTATTTATGTTACAAATAAATTAGGGCCGAAACTTCAAGGGCAAAAATGCTTATTTTTGAGCTAAGAATTTATATAAGACATTACAATAATTTTTACATGAGTTATATAACTCCTATGAATTTATGTATAATTATTATGACATATAAGTCCACTTTTATATACTATATGGCCACCAAATAAATATGGCCGAATGTTCTAGTTGATAAATAGGTATTAATGACCTACTTAGGTATATAAACTTATATCACAAAGTTTGGTGAGCTAAAAGTATTTCATTAGTGCTTAAATGGCTAATTAATTAAGTTAAGTGGCTTAAATGTAATTTTTACAAAATTTAGTGTATATATTGTGAAAGCCGAGAGCTAAAGGGGTATTTGGTGAAATTATAATATAATATAAGGTTAGGAATTAAGTTTATGAATTTTAGATAATTTAAACAAGTGTTAAAATAACATTTTATTAAGTTTTGGGCTATTATGTAATTTATAAAAGTTGTTATGAAAGTCTAGAACATAAAAAGGGGCGAATTCATAATTAAGAGATTTATTAGGCTCACCTTTGAAATTTTGAGGAAATATATATTTAGACTTTAGTTTATAAGTCGTTAAGAAGTTATTATAAAGTTTTGGGGTGAAAATGTAATTAATGGAGAGTTCAAGACCAAAGCCGAATTATTTGGGGTTAGTTTGGTAATTTAAGAATTTATATATATATATATCGGCATTTATGGAGAATTAAAAATTAAAACTATAGTTTATAAGGCATTATGCAAAGTTTATAAGGTTTTGTGGTTAAATTGTAATTATGGGAAAATAAAATATTATTGCCGAGAATTTAAGGGGCTAAGTTGTTATTTATGAAAGTTATAGTACTTAAAAGCTATATACCAAATATAGTGTGTGTACTATTAATTTAGCTAAATAAGAAGTTAAAACTCTATAATATAATGAGATTAGAATTTAAATATAAAGTTTATGAATTAATGTGGTTGGTTTATAAATAACCGAAATATAAGGGTAATAATTTAGATTTAAATAAATATAGGTCCTATATGGATATTTTGAGGAATTAGAAGAAATAATTTTAATTAAAGGAATTATGGAATTAGAACTATGGCTTATGTAGTTATAAGGAAGTTAAAAAGAAACAATAAGTATTGTTTATGACTAAAAGGAGAATAATGAGATTATAAGAATATTATGTCATTGTAAGACATTTAAATATAGTTAAGAAAATTATAAGTTGTTATGTCACTTAGACAATTAAAATAAACAACAAATATAGTACATGAATATATGAATACATATATGTACATTAAAGGATTTATAACTAAATCAAAAAGGAATAACAAATAAGTTATACATTAAATCATGAGGTAATTAAAAGAAATAAACCTCACATGAAATAACAAATAAGAGATTTGTTGAAAGATCCAATAGGATCATTATATAAGGGTAACATAAATTAACCCTCTCAGTTAATCCTATTCTAGGACTTTGTTTGACCAGACGTTGACCGGGAATTTACAAGTACAGTCTACGGTGAACGGTATGGGATTCTTGCAACCTGTTTTCTACCGGATTACACCGGCTTGTGTGCTATCTGTTGTTTGAAATAACGACCAAGATAATTGATGTAAACTGTTGTTTTACTCTTGTGCGCTGTTGTATTATTTTATGTGCGTGAATATTGCTGACTACAACGTGTATGTCCCACGCATACAAACACTACTATACCAGTGGATTAAATACCTGCGCTTCAGTATACCGAGGTCTTGTACTCAAGTCTCTCACTAACTTCACTTTATAACAAACGTCATTATCCTAAACGTGATAATTGACAATACACATTGTGTTCTTGTTTAACGTCTTTATATGACACTTAACAATTCTATACCACGAGAACGAGGAGCCCAGTTGGATCTGGCCATGCATGCTACAGGAGCTGTACCTGTCTCAGGTCGTCTCCTAATTACGTCGCGACGGAACTTTCAGTTGGGAGGAAGACTCTATTCCTTCCGGGTTTCTAATGCCCTTCAGTTTGAGGAAGACTTCATTCCTCTAGTGGGATTCTATTTCCCACGCCTCTCAGTTCAGGGTTTAACTACGTTATCTCCTGGGGTTTTTATACCCAACCTTTCAATCTTAACGAGGTCACTATACCTCCACTATTTAAGATATTCAGTTATACCTGTCAGTCCCATTGTGTGGACCGACTATCATTAAAGAATTTCAGTTCAGCTAAACGACCTTCTGTGTCTTGTTCTATGTGACATTATTGTCCTTGTATGGATACTTGTTATTATCAGACTATGCTTGTTTACAGCTTTATAAAAATGAACTGCATGTGTTCGACAAAGTAGTTGGTGTGGCCCGGTAGACGATGGGCTGCACGTTTTCCATACCAGCATTGTTTGCTGAGCCCTTTGGGGGCACCCCCATTTTTCAGGTACCTGAAGTTAAGAAGATTACCACACCGAGTGTAGGTGGGGTAGATTCAAGCTATGGGAGCCTTCTTTTAGACATTTGTTTTACTTAAGTATTTTACATTTGAGTTTGATTCCTAGTATCTCGGATTGTATTCGTATTCAGACCGTGACTTTTGGAGATTGTATTTGGATTTAGCCTTGTTGGTCACAAGGGTGGCCAACGGCATTGTAATACCGCCCGGTTGTTGTATTTATTTCCGCTGCAGTTGTATTTTATTTGGGAGTGATCGCCGTTCAGTTTATTGGATTTCGGGTTGGGGTGTTACAAAAAGTGGTATCAGAGCGTAGTTACGCTCTGGATACAAGGATACACCGAGATTAGGATATCTAAGACTTAGGTTAAGGGTTGAGAGATAGTATTGAAAAGAGTTTAAGTTAGTTTTACTTAGACTACTATCCAAGACCAAGATTTTGACCACAGTGCCTAATATACCTCAACATCCTGCAGATGTCAGGAAGAGGAGGACGACGTGGACAGGCTGATGAGGAGCCAAACATCAGGCTGGCAGACATTGCCACCTTAATCGCTCAGGCATTTGCACAGGCGGGGGTTGCACAGCAGCACAGCTACCTCCACCAACCACCCAGGGAGAGAGACTGGGTGAAGAGTTTGGCTGATTTGAGGCTGATGCATTCAAGGGGCAGACTGATCCTGCTCACTTAGAGACTACATCCTGCGAGATGGAGACAGCGTTCGAGACGCTTGCAGTCCCAGCTAGGAAAAAGTAAGACTTGCTGCCTTTTATCTGAAGGATGCAGCTAGAGATTGGTGGAACATGGTGAAAGCCGACCACCTGGATGACCCAGCTTTTACTTGGGGACATTATACTGCACTACTTAGCGGGGGCAAATACTACACGGCCCACACCAGGATGTGAAGACCAGGGAGTTTGACGCCCTGGAGCAGACGGGAAAGATGACCGTTGATGAGTACTATGCGAAGTTCACTTCGCTACTCCGACTATACCCGGTATAGGATACTGGACCAGGTTTGGTCGACCGGTTCTACGGGGGACTGAGCCCTCGACTCCAGTTTGGGATGGGACCAATATCCCTACAGTTTGCAGGAATGCTATCATGCCGCCTCCGTGGTGGAGATCACTTGTAAGAGAAGGGATGCTTTGAGCTCCCAAAAGAGGAAGGACGGACCTGGTGGCGAAGATGCCAAGCAGGGGAACTCCAACAAAGGAACAAACCCTATCAGAAAGGACAAGGGTCCTATCAAGGGAAGGGGAACAAACTACTGGGAACCCCCAGTCAGGAACCCACGGAGCAGCAACTTCACAGAAAACCTACCCATCTAAGGGTAGGCACTCTAATCAGACAGTAGATTTGAAACTTTTGTGATTACTTCAGTACCGTTGGATGTATAATTAACCTTGATTGTATTAGGTTCTGGACATGGCTCAAACACGGGCCAGAAGTATGTCCGCCGTTTCAACTGTAAACAGTGCGGAAAGGATCACCCCGGCGTAGACTGCCAAGGGGAGAAAGTCATGTGCCGCTACTGTCAGATACTCGGACATCGTGCCTTCGAGTGTATCCGAACCGGAGAGCAGGAACTACCGCCCGGGAGCAAAGCCAAACACCGGCCCTAAGAATGGAGCTAGCGATACTCGCCCTCCACCAACAAACCAGCTCAGGGTGGGTATAAAGGCAAGGCCCAGCATCGGGACCCGCCCTACATGTCATGGACCGCTCAGATGAGGCTGGTCCTTCTACCAACCCAGGTATTTCTAAACCATGTGAACCTTATTGAGCAATGGATGATGTGAATGAGTGCTTGCATGCCTTGATTGCCTAATTGAGTAGGAAAGAATTAGTAAGACTCACTAGTAAAATTTAAACCACGTAGGAAGCTATAAGATATGCTTTCCTATCCCCTCACCGCCCTCCCTGGAGAAAACATTATCAAAGTACAAGAACCAGGGAACGAACAATGTAAGGTTATCCAACCAGGTTTGATATTACTCAAAGGATACCTAACACCGGAGACACAAATTGCAATCATCAGAAATGTCAAGAATTGGGAGCAGGACCAGGAGGGTTCTACACTCCAGAATTTCCAGGAGGATCAAGAATGAAGCTGAAAATGATGTGCTTAGGAAAGGATTGGAATCCTTACTCAAAGACCTACCAAGATACAAGAAATGGAGATGGAGCACAAGTACCAAAAATCCCAGAAGAATTTTTACCAATTGTGGAACAAGCAGTTAATACAGCTCAACAGCTAGAAGAAGATCCAGTTCCCAATCTAAGGGCTGATCTATGTATCATCAACTTCTATGAAGAAGGAGGCCGTTTAGGACTACACCAGGACAATGATGAAACAAAGGGTCCCTTGAACAGGGGATACCAGTATTGTCTTTGTCAATTGGAGATGACGCAGAGTTCCTTTATGGCGAGCAGAAGCGTGTGGACCTTGCAAAGAAAATCATATTGAGTTCAGGAGATGTTTTAGTAATGGGTGGAAAGTCAAGGTTGCTATACCATGGAATTAAAAGGATTAAATTAAACACAGCACCTTCGACAGTGATAAACACCACTCACATGAAACCAGGAAGATTAAGTTTGACTTTTAGAAAGTACTAGTATTGTAATTGTTTGGACATCTGAAAGGAGATCATCTCATCAATGAAGCATTATTGTTTAAAAGTGAATGTCTTTAGACCCCATCATATATCAAAGTACTTACTCAGATTCTGTTATTAGGTTGTGCTAAGGAGACGGAAGGTGCCTTAAGTATACTTACTGAGGAGGAGGCCAGCAAGGGCGGCGCGATCCTCACTGGTACCTTTCCGGTTAATGGAGTGGATGCATTAGTACTGTTCGACTCCGGAGCCTCACATACTTTCGTTTCGCCTTCGCTTGCGGGGAAGTTGGGGCTAGACGCTGTAGAGTTACCTGATTTTAAGGTGGCACTCCCGTCTAAGGAGAAGATCAGTTGCACTCGTCTTTATAGAGGAGCCACTATCAGTATTAAGGAGGAGGAATTTCCTATTGACCTTATTGAGTTCAGAGGTCTAGGATTCGATGTTATAGCCGGGATGGACTGGCTGGGGCGGCACAGAGGCCGCATTCTTTGTGCAGAGCGCAGACTGTTGCTTAGAGCCCATCAGGAGTGACAGTATCTTACCGTCAGAGCCCTAGAGCACCGTCTATAAAAGTTATATCTGCTATGTCCATGTACAAGCACGTCAGGAAGCAGAGGAAGTATTTATGCTATATGTTCAGGATGTAGAGCATGACCCTGATTTTGATCAGCTATGCCAGTGGTGTCGGAATTTCCAGATATTTTTCCAAAGGAACTTCCAGGCTTACCGCCATCCAGAGAGGTAGAGTTCTCCATCGAATTACTACCAGGTACCGGTCCCATAGCTAAGGCACCGTACCGTATGGCACCAGCAGAGATGGCTGAGCTGAAGGAGCAGCTGAAAGATTTATTGGACAAGGGATACATACGACCTAGCGTATCTCCTTGGGGAGCACCAGTGCTTTTTGTGAAAAGAAGGATGGAAGCCTTCGTTTATGTATTGATTACAGAGAGCTTAATGCAGTATCGGTGAAGAATAAATATCCACTACCACGGATTGATGACTTGTTTGATCAGTTGAGAGGAGCAAAAGTGTTTTCGAAGATCGATTTGAGATCAGGCTACCATCAGATACCCATCAGGGAGCAAGACATAGAAAAGACAGCATTCAGAACACGGTATGGCCACTATGAGTTTACAGTTATGCCTTTTGGCTTGTCAAATGCACCTGCAGTCTTCATGGATTTGATGAACAGATTATTCAGAGAGCAGTTGGATAAGACCGTGGTTGTATTCATCGATGACATCCTCATTTATTCAAAGTCTAAGGAGAGCATGAGAGTCACCTCCGACATGTACTTGAGATCTTAAGGGAGAACCAGCTTTATGCTAAGTTCTCCAAATGTGAGTTTTGGTTGGACAGAGTTTCCTTTCTAGGACATGTTATCTCAGATGCTGGGATCGCAGTGGATCCAGCAAAGATAGAAGCAGTTCGCACTTGGCCTAGGCCAAAGACGTTACGGACATCAGGAGTTTCCTTGGTTTAGCAGGATACTACAGAAGGTTTGTCAGAGACTTCTCCCAAATAGCCAAACCTATGACCAGCTTAATGAAGAAGGACGCACCTTTCACATGGACTACTGAATGTGAGACCTCATTCGAGCTTTTGAAGAATGCTTTGACATCAGCACCAGTTTTGACTATACCTGAAGGCACAGAGGGTTATGAAGTTTACTGTGATGCATCAGGCAGGGGATTAGGGTGTGTACTCATGCAGAATGGGAAGGTAGTCGCCTACGCTTCCCGACAGTTGAAGAAACATGAGGAAAACTATCCCACACATGACTTGGAGCTTGGAGCTATTGTTTTTGCATTGAAGATCTGGCGCCACTACCTGTATGGTGTCCAGATGACCGTATATTCGGATCACAAGAGTTTGAAGTATGTATTCACCCAGAAGGAGTTAAACATGAGACAAAGAAGATGGGTTGAATTTCTTAAGGACTATGACATTGATTTGCAGTACAAAGAAGGGAAAGCTAATGTTGTAGCAGACGCACTGAGTCGACGAGCACATCCCTAAATGCCATTGTGGCTAGCTCGAGTCTTATGGACGACATACGTAGAGCACAGCAGAGTGATCAGCGAATGATGGAGATCAGTCAGAAGTTGTCTGACGGTACATTTGAGGGTGGAAAATATGAGTTTCAGCTACATGATGATGGACTAATCAGATTGAAGGGAAGATTGTGTATTCCCAGAGACAGCACAGATATAAGGAGCATATTCTTCGAGAGTCCCACACTTCTTCCACATCTGTCCATCCAGGAGCTTCTAAGATGTACAAAGATCTAAAGAGGTATTTCTGGTGGAGTGGTATGAAGGGCGACGTGACAGAATATGTGATTCGATGTCTCACTTGTCAGAAAGTGAAATTCGAACATAGACGACCAGGAGGTATGGTACAGTCTATGCCAGTTCCAGAGTGGAAGTTTTATGATCTCCATGGACTTCGTGGTGGGACTACCACCTACGAGAGGAGGCCTTAATATGATTTGGGTTGTTGTTGATCGACTGACTAAGGTTGCTAGGTTTATTCCGATGAAAGACACCTGGAAAGTGCCAAAGTTGGCAGAACTATTTGAGCAGGAGATTATCAGACATCATGGAGTACCTAAGACTATTGTTTCAGATCGAGACACTAGATTTCTCTCACGATACTGGCGAGCTACTCGCGAGGCACTTGGCACTGAGTTGAAGCTTAGCACAGCATTTCATCCTCAGACAGATGGTCAGTCAGAGAGGACTATTCAGACCTTAGAGGACATGCTACGAGCATGTGCCTTGGATTTCCAGGGCAGCTGGATAGATAGACTACATCTCATCGAGTTTGCATACAATAACAGCTATCACGCCTCTATACAGATGTCACCTTTCCAGCCTTATATGGCAGACCATGTCGCACACCATTGTGCTGGGACGAGTCTAGTGAGACCGTCATCATTGGGCCTGAGTACTTAGAGCAAGTCCAGGCAGAAGTACAACAAATCAGAAGTAACATGAAAGCAGCACAAGACAGACAGAAATCATATGCTGATGAGAGGCGACGAGACCTTGAGTTCGCAGTTGGCGACCAGGTATTTCTACGAGTATCACCCATGAAGGGTGTATTCAGATTTGGGCAAAAGGGCAAGCTAAGCCCGAAATTTGTAGGACCCTACGCTATCATAGAGCGGTGGGCCTTGTGGCATATCGACTTGATTTGCCAGCCGAGTTGGGCAAAGTACACAATGTTTTTCATGTGTCTCAGCTTAAGAAATACATGCCTCATCCTTCTCATGTTCTACAACCAGAGACACTCTCATTAGAACCAACAATGCGGTATGTGGAAACACCGCAAAGAATCTTAGACAGAAAGACACGAGATACTCGAAACAAATCTGTGAGCCTAGTAAAGGTTCTTTGGTCGAACCACGATGTGGAAGAGGCCACATGGGAACTAGAAGCTGATATGCGAGCGAAGTTTCCCTCATTATTTACCGACTAGACACTTTAGTCTAGGGTACGGGGGCGTACCCCTCTTTTTTTTGGGGGTAGAGCCTTTTTCGTTTGTGAGTTTAGTATGCATTTGTTGCACTTTTGTGCATTTCAGTGACACTTTGTCTTGTATGTGTTCTTGTGTAACACTGTTCAGTATACATCAGTGACATTGTCTTGTATGTGTTCTTGTGAAACACTGTATTGAATGTACTTTGTACTTCTACTTGTTGGTGTGTACTTTGTTACACTACAATGAAAAGTTTATGTGCACTACTCTGCACTATTAGATATGAAAAGTGACTGTGTTATTACATTACACTATATTGTTCCAAAGTATTCCTGTTGTGTTTGATGTACACTGTGAACTTAGGAATATAGAGACTTGGGACTTGATCCCTACTAGATTGAGTTGTGGATACTTAGTGGAACTTGATTCCCCACAACCTTATAATTTAGATATGAGACTTCGGGGCGAAGTCCTTTTTAAGGGGGGTAGATTGAAATACCCCAAATCTAATTAATATTATTAAACCATTATTTAATGAAAAATAATCCTAATATAAATCATTTCACGTACGCATGCAAACCCATGCATGAGAACGTTACGTAAAAACAGTCGTTTCTCCATAAACGCTAAAACGCCTTAGAAGCATATGGTCAAACATGACCTTGTATGACCCTCTAATATTCAAACCAAATGGTCATACAATTATTATATGAATATATAATATATTCCCTAAGCTATATTCAGTCAAAAACGCAAAACGCTCGGGAGTGCTCACGCACGCCCCTTAAAGCACGAAAAGTCCGGAGGAGTGCCGAGGTGGCACGAACTCCTATAAAATTAATTCCTTGAGTTCCTAACATCATTATTAACCATTATAAAGAGAACCCACGAAGTGGTTTCTCAAAATTCAGCAAAAACAACAGGAGGATTTCTTAGCGCTCCTTTTTGCCCGGGTGTGTCCCGATGGCCCGTAAATTATGTCACGGGTGGATGTAACCCCATATAACCCAATGTAACATCTTAGTATATGTTTATTTACTATAATAAGTGTTTACAAACACTTGGAACTCATAAAAGCAATTGGTTTCCCAAAATTTCCTTAGAGCACAAAAACACACCTTCGGGTGTCACGAAAATGCGTTTTACGCAATTGCCTTGTAGTTTTTGACATGCCACGAATTGGTAATCTTAAATAGGGTTAAAATGACCTTCTAAATCAGTTGGTGTGACTAGTCAACAAGGCTCTCTATAGGGGCCGATTTTGAGAGCAAAAACTAGTATAAAATTTGCCTTTAAAGTTTAAAAAAGGCTTAAAACATATGACTCACCTTCCCATGTGTTATAATACTTAATGTCAAAGAATGTGTGTCTCATTTGACCAGAGAGCTGTCGAAATTATGCTAGGAAACATGGCCATGTGGCTAGACAAAAACAAATACTAAAAGCAAAAAAAAAGTAGATTCCTTTTCTTTTTGCCTTTGTTTCTTAAGCATGTGACCTTCCTTAGCTCTTCCTTGGCTCTTCAACACGAGGAGCCCCCATTCAACCCTTGAAATCGTGCACCTACATGAAGAAGAAGACAAGTCATTTAACATTGAAAAATCAAAGGAATATCCTTACCTTTCTTACCTTGTCTTCTAGCCAACATTATTGTCTTTCCAACTCTTGCTTAGTCACACCACATGGCCGGTTTTCATGCTGGAAAGGAGGCATTTATTGAGCCAATAACTCATGTAATAAACTAAGGAAAAGAATAGTCATTTGACATTAAAAATTGACAAACAAAATCATTTCCAATTGCATTCTCTTACCTATACGTGAGCTTAGTCTCATTTCCCTCCTTGCACTCTTCATTCACGAATTGGTAAGGTTCCTAACTCTCTCTTCTAGCTTCATCTTCTTCCTTTGAAGCTCTTAAGTCCATTAATGGAGTTTTAACTTCTATCTTCATCTTTAAGGTAATTTCCTAGCATCTCTTGTCAAGCCTTGAAGCAAAACTCTTCCTAGCATAACAAGGAGTGTTCGGCACCATTAGTTCTCCAAGGAGGTTGTCCAAACCAACATTAAACCAAGGAGCATCTCAAGGTTATCTTAAGGTAGTTTTAATGCTTGAAAATCCTTAAAGCACATTTTTATGTGTAACCAAGTTCTACTTCTTCTAAGTTCTTTTCTTCTTCATTTTGATGAAGGAAAATTTGTTCTTCATCCACCTTAGGAGTGCCGAATTCATAAGGAGAAAAGTCTAAGGTAAATCCTTGTAAAACTACTTACAAATCTACTTAAGATCTTTATTCAAGATCTAACTCCTAAAACTCCTTCACCACTTGCATATAACCGAAGTGGAGCATCAAAATTTCCTTGGAGAAAGCTTGGAGATTCAAGAAGAGTTCAAGCACTTAACCACCTTTGTTAAGAAGTAAGTTTACTAAGTAAATCTTATGTTATAAGCTTTGTTAAGCTTCTAAAAATTATACAAAAATTATGTACATCTCCTAGGTTTATTAAAACCGAAACTATATGGTATTATATGCCAAAAATACAATCTATAACTTATATAGAAAATATTTACCTTAAGACACATTTTTGTGTCACAAAATTTATTTATGTTACAAATAAATTAGGCCGAAATTCAAGGGCAAAAATGCTTATTTTTGAGCTAAGAATTTTATAAGACATTACAATAATTTTACATGAGTTATATAACTCCTATGAATTTATGTAATTATTATGACATATAAATCCACTTTTATATACTATATGGTCACCAAATAAATATGGCCGAATGTTCTAGTTGATAAATAGGTATTAATGACCTACTTAGGTATATAAACTTATATCACAAAGTTTGGTGAGCTTAAAATATTTCATTAGTGCTTAAATGGCTAATTAATTAAGTTAAGTGGCTTAAATGTAATTTTTACAAAATTTAGTGTATATATTGTGAAAGCCGAGAGCTAAAGGGGTATTTGGTGAAATTATAATATAATATAAGGTTAGGAATTAAGTTTATGAATTTTAGATAATTTAAACAAGTGTTAAAATAACATTTTATTAAGTTTTGGGCTATTATGTAATTTATAAAAGTTGTTATGAAAGTTTAGAACATAAAAAGGGGCGAATTCATAATTAAGAGATTTATTAGGCTCACCTTTGAAATTTTGAGGAATTATATATTTAGACTTTAGTTTATAAGTCATTAAGAAGTTATTATAAAGTTTTGGGGTGAAAATGTAATTAATGGAGAGTTCAAGACCAAAGCCGAATTATTTGGGGTTAGTTTGGTAATTTAAGAATTTATATATATATATTCGGCATTTATGGAGAATTAAAATTAAAACTATAGTTTATAAGGCATTATGCAAGTTTATAAGGTTTTGTGGTTAAATTGTAATTATGGGAAATAAAATTATTGCCGAGAATTTAAGGGGCTAAGTTGTTATTTTTGAAAGTTATAGTACTTAAAAGCTATATACCAAAATATTAGTGTGACTATGTAATTTAGCTAAATAAGAAGTTAAAACTCTATAATATAATGAGATTAGAATTTAAATATAAAGTTTATGAATTAATGTGGTTGTTTATAAATAACGAAATATAAGGGTAATAATTTAGATTTAAATAAATATAGGTCCTATATGGATATTTTGAGGAATTAGAAGAAAGAATTTTAATTAAAGGAATTATGGAATTAGAACTATGGCTTATATAGTTATAAGGAAGTTAAAAGAAAACAATAATATTGTTTATGACTAAAAGGAGAATAATGAGATTATAAGAATATTATGTCATTGTAAGACATTTAAATATAGTTAAGAAAATTATAAGTTGTTATGTCACTTAGACAATTAAAATAAACAACAAATATAGTACATGAATATATGAATACATATATGTACATTAAAGGATTTATAAATAAATCAAAAAGGAATAACAAATAAGTTATACATTAAATCATGAGGTAATTAAAAGAAATAAACCTCACATGAAATAACAAATAAGAGATTTGTTGAAAGATCCAATAGGATATTATATAAGGGTAACATAAATTAACCCTCTCAGTTAATCCTATTCTAGGACTTTGTTTGACCAGACGTTGACCGGGAATTTACAAGTACAGTCTACGGTGAACGGTATGGGATTCTTGCAACCTGTTTTCTACCGGATTACACCGGCTTGTGTGCTATCTGTTGTTTGAAATAACGACCAAGATAATTAATGTAAACTGTTGTTTTACTCTTGTGCGCTGTTGTATTATTTTATGTGCGTGAATGATTGCTGACTACAACGTGTATGTCCCACGCATACAAACACTACTATACCAGTGGATTAAATACCTGCGCTTCAGTATACCGAGGACTTGTACTCAAGTCTCTCACTAACTTCACTTTATAACAAACGTCATTATCCTAAACGTGATAATTGACAATACACATTGTGTTCTTGTTTAACGTCTTTATATGACACTTAACAATTCTATACTACGAGAACGAGGAGCCCAGTTGGATCTGGCCATGCATGCTACAGGAGCTGTACCTGTCTCAGGTCGTCTCCTATTACGTCGCGACGGAACTTTCAGTTGGGAGGAAGACTCTATTCCTTCGGGTTCTAATGCCCTTCAGTTGAGGAAGACTTCATTCCTCTAGTGGGATTCTATTTCCCACGCCTCTCAGTTCAGGGTTAACTACGTTATCTCCTGGGGTTTTTATACCCAACCTTTCAATCTTAACGAGGTCACTATACCTCCACTATTTAAGATATTCAGTTATACTGTCAGTCCCATTGTGTGGACCGACTATCATTAAAGAATTTCAGTTCAGCTAACTCGACCTTCTGTGTCTTGTTCTATGTGACATTATTGTCCTTGTATGGATACTTGTTATTATCAGACTATGCTTGTTTACAGCTTTATAAAAATGAACTGCATGTGTTCGACAAAGTAGTTGGTGTGGCCCGGTAGACGATGGGCTGCACGTTTTCCATACCAGCATTGTTTGCTGAGCCCCTTTGGGGCACCCCCATTTTTCAGGTACCTGAAGTTAAGAAGATTACCACACCGAGTGTAGGTGGGGTAGATTCAAGCTATGGGAGTCTTCTTTTAGACATTTGTTTTACTTAAGTATTTTACATTGAGTTTGATTCCTAGTATCTCGGATTGTATTCGTATTCAGACCGTGACTTTTGGAGATTGTATTTGGATTTAGCCTTGTTGGTCACAAGGGTGGCCAACGGCATTGTAATACCGCCCGGTTGTTGTATTTATTCCGCTGCAGTTGTATTTTATTTGGGAGTGATCGCCGTTCAGTTTATTGGATTTCGGGTTGGGGTGTTACAGGTTAGCTTACTCTTAAGGATGTTTCTCACCCCCCAGGACGTTGTTTTGGCACAAAATATGTGGAAACCCTGGTCACCCCGAAGCGAAATTCATTTTATGGATCACTCTTAGAGGTAGATTAAAAACGTGAAGGCTCCAAGCTTGGGGCATATGTCTTGCTAACCGATGCTGGCTCTGTGAGAATGCTCAAGGAGAAGCCACCATCTATTTTTCAATGCAGGTTCTCTAACAGGGTTGGTGGTCGATATGCGATTGGTTGAGGATCCCTGCCAACAGAACTAGTCTACACAGCTGCGCTCAATGGATATCCCGCTACTGTAAAAGGAATCGCCCGATCGACTTAGTGAGCAAGCAGCCATTGCAAGCGTTGTCTACCACATATGGATAGAGCGATGCAGGCGAGCGATGGCCAACCAAGCAAAAGACTCATTACTTGTCGTCTCCGATATCAAAGCAGCCATCAAAGCCATTATATGGACAAAGATGGCCAGTTCCAATAAAGATCTACAGGCGCTGGATAAGATACTTTGCTCCTAATGTAATGGGCATTGGATCCAATGTTCCCCCTATCCCCTATTAGATGGCTCTCTGCCGCTTTCGTATCCCTTTAGAGATCTGATTATAGTCCTCTATATGTCACTTTTTAAAAAAAAACTCTTATTCACATATATACATCATTACCTTCATTCAAAAAAAAACATTTACAAAGTCAAAACCAACAAACGGAAGAAAGAAACAGAAACAGATCACCAAACCTTATACTCTCACTATTGATATCTAAGTTCTAATATCACTGAGTATGCGGTTCTTATCAAAATTAAATCTCCTCTATCTCAATATCAAGCTAGATATAATACTTTAAGAAGAACCCTTAGTATCATTTTTTAACACTGTTAAAGCAACATTCTTTTCACATTCTCCAAATATACAACTCCCTACCGCAACAACTCTCAATTTAGAATAACTAGCCTCCGCAGTTGTGCTCAATGGATATCCCGCTACTGCAATCGGAAGCGCCCAATTGACTTGTGTGAAACAAGCAGCCATTGCTAATGTTGTCTACCACATATGGATAGAGCGATGCAAACAAGCGATGGCCAACCAAGCTAAAGACCCTGCTCTTGTCCTTCTCACATATCTAAGCGGTCATCAAAGCAATTATATGTACAAAGATGCCCAGTTCTAACAAAGACCTGCAATGGCTAGATGAAAATACTCTGCTCTTAGCCTTCATCTCATTGCCCCCCTCCCCTTATCGCTCATTTGTTGGCTCTCCGCCTTTTTGTATATGCTAGGGAAATTTTGTATATGCTCCTCGAGGCTCTTGTTGTACCCTTTTGACATCTGATATACAGTCCTCTATATATCTTTTGTAAAACTATTATTCACATATATATCATTACCTATATTAAAAAAAAAAACTCTCAATTTAAAAGTAACTCTATCTTTCTTATTAGCCATCATCAAAACCTTCATACTATCCACAAATTTTCTAGGCAAACTAATCCCAGCCAATCAAGAAGAACCTTCTCCGGGATCTGCCTAGAAAAGAGAAAACAAAGAAAAGATGGTCTAGAGACTCCACACCATTGCAGGAACTGCACTTACTATCAACTTGTGTATTCCATTTGACAAGCCTATCCTTGTGTGCAATCTGTTTCTACGAGCCATCCACCAGGTAGAAGAATACTAGGGATATTAGACCATTTCCATACAATCTTATCCCTTGCAAATTTTGAACGGCCGTACAAAAATAGAATAAAGCAAAATCATGTCAGTTTTACCCACATCATCCAAACAATATTTAACTCGCTGAACCAATCCAGCACTAACAGTTTCATCCATGGTATCTAGCACTGTTTTCCACCATGAGCATCAGTGCTTTTACCCTTGCCTCACAACACTCCGGTCTTTAAAGACATATTCCCTTGCCCAAGTCAGTAACACGGATTGTCCAGATCCCTCAAGCTGAAGCAAAATCTTCAAATTTGTAGCTTTATTCCTTGAAGGAATATCCTCAATGTCCAAACCTCCTGCTGCCTTTGATTGACAGACATCACTCCAAGATACAGGATCAATCTTTCTGTCAGCATTCCCCCACCAAAAATCTTTACAGATTGATTCAATTTTATGAATAATAAGCTTAGGAAAGACAAATAAGGCACTCCAGAACCGTTTCATGCTCATCAAGATACTTTATACTAACTGTAGCGTATCAGAGTAACTGATTAAGAACCAGTAATCAACCTTATGAATATTGCTTAAAAAAACTCAAGCAATCACACAGCGGACGAAAACACTTAGGAATATTCAAGCAACAAGCAAGCACACATGCACGCAGAGACATTGAACACATGTATGCAAACAAGAGGCATCCACACGTTAGCGGCGCCAAGCACACAGCTTGACAAGCCTTAGGGTAATTTAACCCAAGGGCCCCAACAATGTGGCACACAGCCAGCATGCCGGATGGCCACTCACCACCACAAGGATGAGAGTGGACTTATACCACCCTTAGCAGATAAGTTCTCCGGTCATCCCAAATCCCTTAACTTTGAGCGTCAAGGTCAAAGGGGATCCGCGCACCACTTGCAGCTCCTTCCCAAGTGCGCGGCCCAAGTACAAGTAACGCCAGTGCTTGGGTAACCACGAGGTTAACCCACACAGTTAGTGTAAGCACCGATGACCGGAGGGTGAGGGCATCGGGCGAATACCAACACACTTATCTCTACCCTAGCTCACACCACAGGTTTTGCAGCAACCGCCACACCCTCCTACTCATCGGGGCCGAATCAACTAGCCCCGAAAATGGATGGCGCTTAAGCGCGTGACCTATACCCGGAGTTAACTTATTGATCAAGTCACTATACTTAGAAACCTATAGGCTATGAGAAGAAAGAGGCACACCAGATATCTAACAGGAAAAAAAGCCTTCAATAAACTACAATTGAGTAACAATTGCCTCCTTAATTAGTATCCTCATCAATCCCACCAAATAAAGCTTTACACTTGTTATCCCCTCCCACTTGTAACTTAACGTTTTCTAACTTAATTATACTAGCTCCTTGAATCTATCATGTCACATGGGGCTTATTCTTGGTTCACCAATAATTCAAATGACCGTTTGATGGCTAATCTGGGAAAGGATTCTGTTTGGAAGTCCTTTGGCTCTGCAATAATCTTGTCCAATGTGGTTTGACTAATGCTATCGTTAGCTTAGAATTGATGGGTAATAATTCTCTAGTGTGGTTTCTTTGGCCTGTTGTACTCATTCTCGTATCTCTTTTGCTAGCTGCTTATACAACCTCCTTCCGAGGATGGGTTGTCAATCAGATCTATCTGGTTGATTGGTTGAAGTGATTTTTTTATTATAGAAATGATTAGTTGTTTTGGATAATTGACAACTGAGCAGTCTTCTACATCTGGTATTAATATAAAGACCAATGTAGTATGAGTATTGGATTACATGGTTGGTAATTCATACTATTAACTTAGTATTAAAAACAAAGACTAGTAATAATATTATAGCTAATATTTACGTGCTACACGAGTTTAACATGAGCTATTAATTGAGTTAGCATTTTGATAGTATACATATAACAATACAATCGATATTTCTTCACTTTCTGTTGGATATAAATAGTCAAAACGAAAATAAACATGCTATATACATGTTTCTACGATAGTTGCTTAGTACTAGGCATGTAACAGTGTGATAGTGTGAAAGTTTATATATATAATTATATGAATATACTAGTACTTTTGGTAATTTATTATGACATAATGAGTATATGAATAGTATTTGATTAAATATTTCATATAATGTAACACCCCTACCGCTAATCCAGTTATTATCTCCTAATCCATCTCAATTACCAATATCAAAGCAGCGGAATTATTACTCCAACGGTGGGTGATACAATGCCGTTAGTCACCCACGTGACTAACAAGGCCAAATCCAATACAACAATCCAAATACAATATCGGTCTGATGAATTATTATACCGAGCACTCTACACAAAACATTACATTCAACCCTTAATCAAACAACAATCCAAGTACAAATTTCAATTCAATACTATATCGAGTCTCTACAATTCTTAAACTTGCCGATAACAATTCGGACTTACAATTCAACAATTACAATTATACAATACAAGGTTCTTAATCAACTACCCATGCTTATGCAGCAACCCCGTCCTACTCTCAAACGGTAAAAGTTAAACAGTTCCAAGTACTGTAAGTAAAAACGGTGCCCCAAGGGGCTCAGCGAATTACTGGTATGAAATTCGCATACCCCGCGTGCTAACGGGGGTACGCCGACTACTTTGTCGAGGGCATGGGATTCATTTTAATTCAATCATCATGCAAGATAGAAATACATTATGTATGTACACTACACAAGTATTCAACATTCAACCATGGAATACAATCCCTAACTAACACATCAGGGTTGTTAGTTTGTATTAACTTACACTTAGGCCTGAGGGTTTCTACCTCACCAATGCCCTAGTCACTTATTCATTGTCTTACCCATTCTCTTGGGTTACTCTTACTCAAGCTTTCTTATTCTCAATCTCAATCAAGTTCCACAAATCTCCACTCTCAAGTTCAATTCTCAAGTTCTCAAGCCTCAATTCTTATTCTCAAATTCTCAATGGGACATCTTTTAAGTCATTACCCATGACCTCGGGCAGAGTCATACACAAGACTCACCACCGGGCTTTCAAATACAAGTCTTACTTCCCCGGTTTCGACCCTACTATGGGTCTAGCATAGTGGAAAGGTTCGACTATCAAACGGAACTATACACCTAGTTCCCCAAATTCACAAACGTCCGTATCTCTACCGGACTACTCAATTTCCCAAATACTTCTCTCTCGGAGTTATATTGTAATCACATATATTAGCCTAGAAGTATCTCTCTCGATATCATATAATGGCTTAGGGAATTTCTCAATGTTTAGTATTCTCAGATTTAGGGGTTTCCCCAACTTATCGAATACTTGTATGTTCAGAACATTTTCTCATATTGGTCGGTTCCTCACATTGTAGGTGGACTGTTTTTCTAAGGGAGTTTGATGGTCCCTTATCATTCTTTTACTTCTCTCAAAGTTCTTATCTTCGAACTATAACCAATCTCTTAATAGAGGTTTCATCATTTCTTTCCACTATTGGTTATTTCGTGGATTGTTCATTTCGGTTCTCTAACCGTCATCGGAGTTTACTAACCCCGTACAACTCTCCACGTTCTAGTGAGTTTGTAGGTTTGCGTTATCGTTATTCTTGATTCAATAGTTTTCGTGTGTTTCCACGTTTTCGTTAATTTGCGAACGACTCTTCCTACGAGTCTCTAATCAAGCAATACTCATCTACGAGTCGGTCTGTAACACTAAGTTAGACCGCACAATCATTCACGTATGTTAGTTCATACATCATGCATCAAGACATACATATCAAATGCAATAAATCATTTTCATGCTTTTATCTTGATTAAGTCGGCACACAAGCACACAAATTAGTGTAATCCCGGTAGCATACGGGGCATGAGAAAATCATACCTTACACCATGGTTTAACTTTACTGCGTCACCTCACATTGCTCGGTTCACACCTGATCCACTGATAACATTCCAAATGTTCTTATTAACATGAAGGCATTACGGTATGTAAATAGCTACTACTCCCGTACTTACCCCGTTATCCCGTTATCTCGGTTTTACTCTTGTTAATTTAAGTTCTCACTTCTCAATCACTTCTAGCACTTGTTTATCTTTCTAAGGACCTTTACATGTCACCAAACAAGCCCTAAACATAATCTAAAACCATTACCAATCAACCCCCCACCTTCTAATGCCTTAAAACCACATTTGGTGCAATTCTGGGGGTGGTCACCCAAAGTCCCGGACCAATGCCTAACTTAACTCTCGGCCATTTTTCTCCCTTGGTCCGGTCCTGGTCCTGGACTAGGGTCCCGGACCACTTCATTTTTTCAGTTTCAGGGCATTTTAAGGCTGGTCCGGGACTTGGTCCGGCCCCTAAGTCCCGGACCTGCTAAAAAGCTGCTAAAATGTCAAATTTCAACCCCAATTCCAACCTTAATCCACACCTAATCATTCCCTAATCTTTCCACATGTTTTCTACATGTTTAAACACCCTAAACACTCCTTAAGAACTCCTTAAATCATCGGTCAAATCCTCACCCCAATTCTTGTTCAATTCCTACATTTTCATTCTTACATTTTTGCATTTTGCACACTTGTGCATTTCTAACTTCCTCTTGGTGGTTTACCTCTTGTTCTCACCCATTTTGACCATTCCCAATTCTTCCTAGACATTTTCATTAACTATGCCCAAGTCCATCCTCCATTTTCAAGGTTATGCACACTAAGCCTTTTTCAAGAAATCCAATGCACTACAACACTCATTTGCTACAGATTTTTACACTAACATCCCATCCTTAAATAAGCATTCCTATGGTGATTAACTCACCCAAACCAATCTCCATCAACACCTAATTTCTCTAGGTCATTCTTCACTCATAATAACACTCAAACCACTTAGATTTCTACACAAATTTTGCCATAGTTTCCCCACAATTCTAGCACACCCAAATTCATCAATTCTCACCTATACCAATCCAAATTAACCACACCCATGAAGGGTCCTACCAGCACACCACATTTCATCAAACTCATCAAAATATCATCAAGCACAATAATATACACAATCTCAAATTGTATGGCACTTAGGTCCTTAAACCAACACAAGTTCACAATTCTCTCTAATATCAACCAAACACATTGTCTCACATATTTTGGGTTCATTATTTAATTTAACCCATCCCAAATCCTAAAACATATAAGATTAGCATTAAGGTAGGTTTCTTACCTTAAATTCTCATAAGTTCCTCTTTTGCTCCCCTTCCTTCTCCTCTCTTGATTTTCGGTCAAGTTGGTCAACACACTTGCCAACCTCCAAATCAATACCCAAATGGTGTATTAGGCACTAATCAATACACCTATGTTTATTAATCAAGCTAGGATGCAAGGGAAGGTGTTTAAAGCATAAAGATGAAGAATTACCTTGAAACCCTAAAATGGGATTTTGGTCATGAATCAAAGGAGGACTCCCCATAACCTTTTGAATCTTGAATAAAGCTCATTCAAGGAAGGAAAAACAAGGAAATTGGGGGAATCAAAACTGGCCACATAAGAGATGAAGAAAAGAGTGAGTTTTTGTTTTTCTTACCTTAAAACAATGGGGAGGCATCCAAGATCCATAAAGGCTGATTTTCTCTTCAAATGGGATATACCCATGGAGATGAACTTCATCCTTTTGAGATTTTGAATAGAGGGAAGTGTATCCCTTGAGGAGGGGAAGAAGAATATGTAATGTTTTCTTGATTTGGAGCATGGAGCTAGCTTGTACAAGGGAGAGAAGCTTGGGAAGCCATGGATGGCTTGAAAAATCGTCCAGCACTATAGAGGGGAGGAGGAGGACGGCTGGAGAAGAAAGAAAGGAAAGAGAGGGAAAAAAGAAATGAGGGAGGAGAGAGAGAAGGGGGTTGCTTTTTTACTTTTCACTTTTTATGCTTTTTGACTTATTAAATTAGTGAGCTACAAGTGTGTGAGAGAGGGTTAATTTTCCTCTTAAAACCGGCCCACTGTATACACATAAGCTGGGGCGCTTTTTGTCTTTTACAGAAAAACGCTCGTTAATTACCGGGTTTTAGCACTATTCACTAACCGGGCCCGTTTTCCGGATTTTTCTCGTTTCTTTAATTTTAATGGTTCTTAAGCTTCCAGTAATGTTTAATTATAGTTATTTGGTTTACTATAATTTTTACGCGTCCGTTTGACCACTCAAAGTCACGTTTTTGGGTTTTCTTGAAAAACGTGCTCTAAAGCTTCATTAGCGTTTTTAATCCGTTTTATGGATCTGTTTTCTTCGGGAATTGTTCCTGTATATTAATTAGGCATAAATAAGCCTTAGCAATCCATCTAGGATCCTATTCGAGATCACATATCTCCTATGGTTGCATAACGCACAATTTTACATTTGTGCTTTTTACGCGTTTTCTCTTTTCTTTTGGATTTATTTTCTTCACCAAAACTCTTTAGGCGTTATTATGCCTCCAAATATCATATTAGAGTAATTTAATCACCATAATTAAGTTCGGGGTATTTCATATAATTTCACTTTGATATGGCAGCTGAACAGTCTTCTACATCTAGTATACAAAAATACAGATCACCGCAGTAGTTGAGTATAAATGGTTAGAGCATGATTATCAATGCTTCTTATGGGTTCTTAAGTAAAAAATAAATAAATAAAATATGAGGTGGAAGAGTGAGGGGTTAAAACTCTAATTTTGGGTTCTTAGCGAACAACCTTTTAAGAACCCATAAATGGGACCCACGGTTTTTTCCTTTAATTATAATATGTCAAATATAAAAAGTTAAATATTATATATTTCTAAAACTAATAATGATATAAATAAACCAAATATATCAAAATTCTTAGAATCTCATTCTCTACAAAATGAGATCCATATTGACTATGTTTTCATATTTTAATATATAATATATATATATATATATATATATTATTATATATATCTATTAATTTTAGGTAAATAATACTTATTATTTGTATTGTAGTGATATAAAAATGTAATATCAAAATTTAATTGAAAAATATAATAGTAAAAATGTATTCATTTCGAAATTCATTAAAATATATTAATCCTAAATATCGAGTGAAAAATAATAAAAATTATATTAATAATATATATACATTTTATTTTATACTGTTTCAAAAATATAATAAACTTTAATCATACATAAAAGATTAAGTTAAGATTATTAGTGTATTATTGAAACTAGTAGTAATAATAATTAGAGTAAATTACTCGGAACCCCCTTGAGGATTTGGGATAATACAGTTAACCCCTTGTGTTTATCATAATTATTGGTAACCACCTTGAGGTTAATGTATCTTTGACTACGAGCCCCCGAACTATAACTTTGTTATCAAGAAGTTAACTCCGTGTTGACCTGTCAGCTTAATCACATTAATAATGTCAAACTGGACAACAAAACTGCTTAATCAACATCGTCTAACTCTTCCTCATCCCACTTCAGATGCATTTTTGAGGTTGGGTTGACGTTTTTAGGAAAATAATAACACTGATTAAGCAGTGTTTTTGTCCAACCTAACATTATTAATGTGATTAAGTTGACGGGTTAGCACATAGTTAACATCTTAATAACAAAGTTGTAATTTGGGGGCTCATAGTCAGAGATACCGTAACCTCAAAGTGGTTACCAATAATTATGATAAACACAAGGTGGTTAACTGTATTATCCCAAATTCTCAAGGGGATTCCGAGTAATTTACTCTAATAATTAAATATTATTGTTTGTATTCCTATAATAATTAATAAGTAAAAAAAATGATATGACAAATGAGGAGAGTTTAAAACCAAATGATGGGTTCTCTGATGTGGTAAAAATTAGACATGGTTCTTAAAATGATGTTAGAGTGAGAAAAATAGGAAAGAGAGTGTTAAGAACCAAATTTGGGTTCTTTGATAATCATGCTCTTATATGGTAATTCATATAGTATTAACTAGTATTTGAAATGAAGACTAGTAATATTATAATTAATATTTGCCCGATATACAAATTTAACAAAGACTAGTATTCAAACATGCTTTTTATAGTACACAAATAATAATGCCATGATGAATAGTCAAAACTAAAATAAACATTAGTATCTACAACCCTTGGATCAAGTCAATGAAGTAGGCAGATGTGCTGATATAGTAGCATTAGCTAATATTTACCCGGTATACGAATTTAACACAAACTAGTATTTAACTATGCTTTTTAATAGTATACAAATAACAATACAGTCAATATTTCTTCATTTTTCACTGGACATATAATTGAACAATCACAATGGGATATGAATACTCAAAACAAAAATTAACATGCTATATAAATGTTTCTTAGATAGCATTCCAGAATTATTTAGTACTCGTCAAATAAGGAGTGATAGTTGAAAGTTCATAAATTATACAGTATACGAATATACTACCTTTGATAATTATATTATGACATAAGAAGTATATGAATAGTACTTTGAATAAGTACTTCATATTATTTCCCTTTGATATGACAATTGAACAGTCTTCCACATCTGGTATGCTAAAGTACAGATCACCATAGTGGTTGAGTATAGAGTAATATTGCAATTCAAGTAGTATTAACAAAGTATTTGAAACGAAGACTAATAATATTATAATTAATATTTGCCCAATATACGAATTTAATAAAGATAAGTATTCAAACATGCTTTCTGATCGTACACAAATAGCGGTAGGGTGATGAATAATCAAAATGTGATGAATAATCAAAATTAAAGTAAACATGGTATCTACATGTTTTCCATATAGTAATCTGGAATTGATTAATACTAGACAACTTCTTCTTCTTCAATCCACTTCAACACCATTTTCACATGAGACATGGCACATGATCGCTCTTCAACCCCTGGATCAAGTCAACTAGGCGGACAGTCAAACCTCGACAATTTGACATAAACGGCTTCAGGTTATTTTCTTGCTAGCTGTTACAAAAGAAAAAGATAATTAGTTGATAAAAAGTTACAAAAAATAATTACTAACATTTGTAAACTAAATATATAGGCATTCGTCTAATTTATATTTAAATATTAATCGTGTGCTTGATAGCCAAACAATTGCCTACTTAAATAAACTTTATATCAATGCATTGTATATAAATATTTGTATACTTATGTAATCATCTTCTAGGTAAATATTCATATACTTAATATATAAATTTTCGTGTACTTAATATTATACATTCGTCTCCTAAATATATCCAGTACAATATATATTCAGTCGAATACTTTATTTATAAAAAAACTCGCACTCTAAATATTAAAGGTACAAAAATTATAAACATGTGTACACTTAGTATCTAATTAGTCGTATACTTAAAGAAACTTTATACTCATATACTTAAGTAAACGTCATTTACGTAAACATTCATATACCTTTACATATCAATATTCATATACTTTATATATTAACATTTGTACACTTTATAAATCAATATTTGTACACTTTATAAATCAATATTTGTACACTTTATATATCAATATTCAAATACTTTATATATCTAGGCTACTTTATAGATATATATTAATATAAACAATCATATCCACAATATTTATGCATTCCTATAGATTATTTATATAGATTTGTATACTTATTATCTAAATAGTCGAATACTTTATTTATAATTGAGACAGGGACATATCCAAGTCTTATTTATATAGGTTTGCACACTAGAAACTATTCATCGTTGTCTTTCTCTTCGATTTGGTATTCGCAATGTGCTGATCCCAGTCCATTCGCACTTAATTTTTTCTCAACTACAAAATAGAAACACAATCACACAATAAAATAAAAACTCACGATAAAGCAGGAAGTCACAAGATGAGCAAGACAAAATGGATTCAGAGGAGCAGAAAGAGTAGTGATGAGAAGAAACATCCATGTTCGGTAGGGATAGTGAAAAACATTTAGTTCACGATGAGAAGTAACAAAAAAGTACCTATGAAGTAGCACACATTTGAATTAGACAACGAGAACCTCAACTAGACAACGAGAACCTCATTTGTTAGTCGAATATGATGGCGATTAACTACACAGAGAAATTAAAGATGAATGTTGGTAAATGAAGGAAGAAGATGAAGCAAGAATGAGAATGAAAAACAAAGAGTGAAAAGTAAGATAATTAAGCAGCAAATGAATTTGGTAAATTCTGGGCTACATGTATATGTAGTCAGAGATTTACTGTACAACCAACAATGTAAATATGTAAAATGAGTAAGGAAACTTGTACAATAAACAATTATACTGAAAGTGCTATTTTTCTGTACAACGTTTGTTATATAAGTAATGTACATGTTTTATAAGTGTATTGTACAGTTTTCTTTTACTATATGTACAAGCAATGTGGCTATCTTTGACTACATGGGTGTAGACAAGAGTTGTTAAATGAATTTAGATAATTCAATTTTGTGAGGAATTGAAAAAATCACCGCAATTATTGGAGGATAGGTATAAATGAATTTAGTAATTTAATTTTGTGAGGGAATGGGCGGTAATTATTGAAGACCAGTTATTAGATCTAGGTAGATCTACATATTTATTTTTCATTTAAAAATAAATAAAAACGTCATAAAAGTAATTGACCATTAGCATACTTCATCTTTTAATCCATTAAATGAAATTTAGTCATTAATCCAAAGAAATTAGGAACCTGAAGTGACCCATTTCTTAGCGACTTTAGGTGTGTAAGATTAGGGTAGTCAATCTCGGATTTTGGGTTGGGTTGACCTCAACTCGAACCGACCTGCTCATGTTTTACCTCAACCCGAACCTGAAACGAGTTATGATTTGTCAACCTGAAACTGATCCGACGACCGAAATCAACCCGAAATCGACTCGAACCGAAATGAGTTATGATTTGTCAATCTGAAACTGACCCGACGACCCGAAATCAACCCGAGATCAACCCAATATCAACCCGATATCAACCCAAAATCAAAAATATTGTACTATCAATACAAATTCTATACAAAGTCACCCGAGACAACATAACATAGCATATAAAACAATCAAACATGAATGGTTACATCTTAATCTTAGGGCTATGAAATCTTTTCGGGATGATGGTTGAAATCGGGTTAACTAGTTGAAAATTATAACCCAAACCCGCGTGTTAACGTTTCGGTTTCAACTTGTCATGATTGATGCATATATGATTATAGTTTCCAAAAAAAAAAACAGCTCAAATGACCAAAATAATTAAGTTGATATCAAGCCAATAATAACTTCTTTCTATATATGAGAGAAACCACGAGCATGCATGCAGAGTGTCAAATTGAATGCGAAGGTATTGGGAAAACAGGATAGTTAGTACCCTTTTGGGTAGATCCTACGATTAAGATAAACCAGTACATACAAGAATCTTTTTTTCCCCCTTTTTTTCTGAAAAGGATAAGACGGTAGATCTTTATCCATTTATATTAACTCATCAAAAAAGATCTTATATTCCCACCGTATTTTAAGTAGCAGATCCCATGTTGCTAGCCAACTGTTATTTGGTTGAGATTCAACTAAGACCAGTTCAACTAATCTCACTATTCTAGGCTATTTTTCTGCATTTTGCACCATCTAAAATCCACAAACCCTACTCTCCGTCTGCTGTCATTAGATAATTCAAACCCTTCGTTCAATTCCCTCCTTATTGGCCACTCCCCACTACCTAAAGAATCGATCCCTTATCATCAGACTTACACTTTTTCCACTGAAAAAAACGAGAGATCAGAAGCGCTGTTCTCTGACTGTGAAATTGTGTTTTTTTAATCTTACACGGCCAATATAAATCTTGCCTCATCAATCGACAATAATGCCCGACATTGTAAGTTGGAATATGCATCTCCTCGCTAGCGTTATGCTTTAAAACTAACTGATTCGGATGATCTGAATCTCTTGTTTGTTTGATAATAATAATACAGGAGAATGACAATAATGAGAGGTCAAATCAAGCAGACGAGAGCGCAGTCGACGTGAACAATTGGTTGCCCATCACCGCATCAAGGAAAGCCAAATGGTACTACTCCGCTTTCCACAATGTCACAGCCATGGTTGGGGCTGGAGTTCTCGGCTTGCCGTTCGCAGTCTCACAGCTTACTTGGTATATATCTGTAAACATTATAACACCTTATTCTTTTGGGAGTTTACCGTTTACTTTTATATCTAAATGTCATGTAGATTTTTTTAATAATTAGATTATTTATAAGAAGATACGAAATACTGCCGCCGCAGGCAGAGATACAGTGCTTTCCCCACACATACATCACCAAAACTACATTGGGGTCCTAATCTAGGCATTTGTCAAAAATTCCATTAAGAAAAAGAGTACAACCACCCACCAGCTTCTTATCCATCTCCAGTCTCCCAATACAAAATTTTTGGGGACAAAATTTTTTTGATAATATCTTTCTTTAAAATATTATGTTATTTTATACTTTTTCAAAAATTTATATGAGAATTCAACAAATTTTTAAAAGTTTGGGTTCGAAATTAAAACTCGAACTCTTTACCTTGAAATTAAAGCTCGAAGGAGTCGTCCTATTGCAGGGCCTGACCAACGGCCTCTTCCTCTCCTTCGTCTACCCTAAGGTAATAAGGATTCCTATCCAGCGGCTGAAATTATTACAGAATATAAACACATGAAACACTAGACTAGCCATCTCATCCGAAGCGGTTATCACCCACTCATGAAGATAACTTACAACCGCTCCAATCACCGGGCACCAGGGCGGACGCAAGGGCTGGGACATTGACACCCAAAACTTTAAAAATTTACAAAATACTATTATAAATTTTTTAAAAATACAAAATAATATCAATTTTTTTTACCCCTAAACAAAAGTTTAGTAGGGTACTACCGGCACCATAGTCCTCGTGAAATACTGGTACGTACCCAACCACAACTATGTAGAAATGCTTAAACGGCAGCAGATTCTTCAAATTTCATGCAGCCGTGCCGTCGGATTTTGAGGCCTCTCTGGTTCCATGTTAGCCAATCCTTGGTTGCTGGCCCTGTTCACCGATCACGAAGAAACCTATGTTCTCCAGGATGCGTAATGTTGTAAAATCGAACGAATAATGACCGAAAACGAAGAAGAAGAACTAAGGAGAAGAATGATGTTGAGGAAACTTGTTTTAGGGTTTTGTATTCGTAAGTGTGAGAGCAGCAATCTCTGACCCAAAAACAACCATCTAAATATAACAGACTTATCTCAAAAGAAAAACCTGATATGGGCCTAAAGCCCAAACCGTACTATACCCCTAACGGTTAGGGATGGCAATGGGTCCGCGGGTACCCATTTCACCCGTCACCCACGACCCGCTAAAGCGGCTGAAAAACCCACATAAAACGGGTGAAAAACGGGTGACGGGTGGAACAGGTGCGGGTGCGGGTCGGGTGACGGGTGAACATTTTTCACCCATCACCCGACCCGCTCACCGCATAGATTATATCTATATTATGTTAAATTGTTATTATTCATTCTCCTTCACTCATGATTTTTATAACCCTAACTAGTGAACAAGGAACACTCATGCTCTAGGTGACTACGCTATTATTTATTCTCACCACTCTCGGTAATTTTACAGCCCTAACATACTTGCTTGCGTGGTTTTTAATTCTCTTCATTGAAGGTAATTGCAACCCTAACTGACAAACATGGAACAAATTAAAGATGCTATGTACCTCTATTTTCTTTCTTCACTCTCAGTAATTTTGAAACCCTAACTGAAAAACAAATAACTTACATGCTCTGCGAAGTTTTTCACTCTTCACTGAAGATAATTTTGCAATCCTAACACGCGAACATTGAGCATACATGCTTTGCGTCTCTATTTTCTCTCTTCACTCATGGTAATTTTGCAACCATATTTGGCGAACATGGAACGTACATGCTCTGTGCAATATTTCATTCTTTTCTCTTAAGTAAATTTCGCAACCCTAACCGGCGAACATAGAACATACATGCTCTGCGTCTCTATTTTCTCTCCACTCACAGTAATTTGCAAACCTAACTGATGAACAAGGAAAAAGAAAAACAAACGGGTAAACGGATTCACCCGTTTCACCTACGGGTGACGGGTGAAACGGGTGATGGGTGATACATAACGGGTGATGGGTCGGGTACGGGGGAGTGGTGAAGTCGGGTGAGGGTGCGGGTGATGGTCAACCCGACCCAAACCCGACCCATTGCCATCCCTACTAACGGTCCAAGCGGGGGGCCCCGCACCCCAGCGTTCCGCAAGATGGGGGGCTACGCCCCCAAACCCCCAAATGATGGCCCCCTGTAATTGTAAGTCCAGCCCACATATATTTTAAGTCAATTACAATATGTAAGGGTATTACCGTCATTAGTACCTTCTTCTCCCTGTCGTGGAGGTCGGGTTTGACGATTGACCAGCCAGTCCCGATCAGGACTATGATCGTGAACAACATGATTCTCTTTAAGAAACCACATGTGTTAAATTACTTGTACATGTGAAGTTCCGGGTCCAGATTGATATTATTACACTTCAAAATATTATATTATATTATACTTTTTTTTATTTATAAGTATATTAGGCAAATTTTCAAAAGTATGACAGCTCTGATCCGCGGCCGCGGCGGCACAAACATTTTAAGAGTTTGAAAAGGAGCACGCAGCCATGACAAAGTGAATTGTATCAGTTCTAACCCTCTGCTTCAGACAGACAGATAAACACAGAACACCCCATACACCCCAAACAGCAACGAGTAAACCTTTAGCAATGGAGTCTAACCAGCAGGCAAGAAATCCTTAACCCCACCATCACCCAAATTATATATCTCAGGTACGTACAACCATGGAAACCTCAAACTCAGGCTAGAAGTTCCCGTAAACCAGACAATACTCATCCGATTCATCAACAATGGCAGTGCCGTTGTTGATTGTTGTGTTTCGACCAATCCTACTATTGCAATTCTCCTCCTTCTAACTTCCGCACTTATCATATCCGCTTTAGGACGTGGGTCCCGGCCTCTAACATTCTGCAGCCCTATCAGGCTATCACCACCATGTTCTTGCTCTTTTTGTTTACAATGTATTTCTGTAGGCGACTCACAGGTTTGATCTCGTTTGCAGTGGATTTGAATGTTGCAAGTCTCTCAGTTCCCTAAGCACTCCTCTGCTTTCGTTGCGACAGTGACAACTCCTCCTATTTTAAAACTGCCGCCTAAACCAGTTCCACCCCATTAATTCGATATTTTCCATGCACAGGATTCCTGGAGTCTCAGTAATCGCCCTGTCATGGCTGGTGACATTCTACTCTCTCTGGCAATTAGTAGAGCTTCACGAAGACGTACCCGGAAAAAGATTCGACCGTTACCCGGAGCTAGGAATGCACGCGTTCGGACCCAAATACGGCTACTGGTTCGTAATGCCCCAGCAGATGATGGTACAAGTCGCAACCGACATTGTCTACGTCGTCACCGGCGGCAAATCCTTGAAGAAATTCTTCGATTTACTCTTCCCAAAAGAATTAACCACCACCAGAGAAACCTACTTTCTTGTCGCCTTCTCAGTGATGCAACTCTGCCTCTCACAAATCCCAAACTTCAACGACTTGAAAATTATCTCTTTCTTCGCTGCCCTAATGTCATGCCTCTACTCCATGATAGCTTTTGTGGCGTCCACTATCCACGGACTCCACGCCAAGAAGTATCACCAGGAGATTGATTACGGCGTCCGGTCACATACTGTCGCAGGGAAAACTTTTGATGTGTTCAATGCGTTAGGGACAATTGCATTCGCGTTTGCAGCGCATAGTGTGGTGTTGGAGATTCAAGCCACAATTCCTTCTACGCCCGAGAAACCGTCTAAGAAACCGATGTGGAAAGGTGCTGTCTGGGCATACATTATTGTTGGTTTGTGTTACTTCTCGGTTGCTATTGCTGGGTTTTGGGCTTTTGGTAATAAAGTTGAAGATGATATTCTTATATCACTTGAGAAACCTGCTGGGTTGATTGCTGCTGCGAATTTAATGGTGTTCATCCATGTTCTCGGAAGTTACCAAGTGTTTGCTATGCCGGTATTTGATTGTCTGGAGTCATGTTTAGTGAACACCTGGAAATTTAAACCTTGTTTTACTCTACGTTTCTGGGCACGAAGCATATATGTAGGTAAGTTGATCATCTTTTAATGTTCAATTAATAAGGATATTTCGTTATTACTGCTCTTTTGATGATAATATATGCTTTTGTATTTCAGTTCCTCACTTCATTAACCGGAATCATGTTTCCTTTCTTCGGGGGATTGCTTGGCTTTTGCGGAGGCTTGGCCTACACTTCAACATCCTACTTTGTGAGTCTTACTCAAACCCTAATCCAATATACCTAGTTAGTTTATAGATAAACATGTTTGGTGATTCGTTAGTATAAACCAATTAACTTTCCGCTTGGGTGATATGATGACCTGATTTCAGCTTCCTTGCATGATGTGGCTCTCTTTGAGAAAGCCAAAGCGATGGAGTAAACACTGGCTGGCATGCTATGTAAGTACTTGATTAATTAAGACCTTTCTGAATTATTACACGGTAGTCCAGGAGTAAGTTTAGACAGATCAATCTGTATATTCACCTACAGTATTATTAACAAACTTTCACGTGTTTCAATTTCAGGTATGTATAATCATAGGACTGGTTATCACCTTTTTTGCACCAATTGGAGGAATGCGTCAGATCATAATCTCCTCCAAGAAATACAAGCTTTTCTCTTAGTTAATTAGATTTTTTTTTTACAGTTCACTGAATTAGGCGTTTTTTTCATGATTCTTTTGTTTTAAAATCCTTTCACTTTTTGGGTGTTGAGTTGTGTTGGATCGAACAAGTTATCAATCTTTTGTTTCTCCTAGCTAGGATGAATTGGTTTGTGATTTGGGAGGTGTACAATATGTGTGATGGTAGTTGTAAAGCGGATTGATGAAGTAGGTAGATGGGGCATCAAGAGGTTGAATAGCGACTGCAATTAACACTCTAAATGACACATATCGACATTGACTTGTTTTTTCTTCTCTATCTCATTTCCCACTTTTTTTTTTTTGATCAGGGGCTACATATGTAGCGATGTTTAACCAGGCATTCTGGTTTGACAGCAGAGGATTTCTCCTTGCCAAAATACAAGAGAGCAATGTACCCTTGTCAAAACGCTCCCAAAAACATATAAATAAAAACAGGATAAAAAATGCCGATCGATATATCGCAATTGAAATTCCTTCATGTTCCTTGAACGAGCTTTCTGTGGTATGTGGCCCAGCATAATTTAATTCTTCCCTTCTCCTTTAAACAGAAAACCAATTCAATTCGTAGCTTGAGCCGCCCTCCTTCATTTCTTCTTTAAAGGAGCCCACTTTCCTGTCCTACTAATTCCTCTGGGCTTGAGGGCTGGTATTCCTTACACCATTTGTACTAGCTTTCTTGCTCTTATTTTGGCTCTTCAAAATACGGTCAATATTTGCTAGAGATTTGGCAGGGAAAGGATATGTGATTCGCAATCTTTGGCCGTACTTGAAACACTTTCTAGCTTCTGAAGATATAGATTGTTTTCTATTTACTCCTTTCCTGATCTGGCGTGGGGTTTTAGTCGATTGCTGCACCGAAGGCTTTTCTGGGGACAACACCACATTTAACTTGATTTGCTCCAGCGACTCTGAGTTAACCGGGAGGGGACACCCATTATTGGGCACGTCTATGTATCCCACACGTATTGGGCTAAATTATGATGGAGAATGTTGGGTCCCGCTATCCAAAACTCGATTGTGGATATGGGTCGACAACGATAGGGGCACGTTAGGTTCCCATTCTTCCGGGCCCACACCCCCAATATCCAGCCTCTCAAAGCAACTATTTTCAGCCCAACAGTGTCGATCAGCCCACGAGTGTGCACTATCCTCCATGTGTGTCTTGCTTTTACTTTTTGAATTGTCGTTCCTTTCAGTCAATACTAAACACCGATTAGTACTTAATGTGCAACCTTTATTTATTGGCTCGAGGTTGGCCGCCGCGCAAAAAAGGGGGGCATCATTATGTTTGCAAAAATTACCCTGCATAACTTTAAAAAGCCGGTTATCTCTTCCATACCCCAACAATCATAATTAAATACCTCGTCAATAGGAGACATAATTTTTTTATTGTTTTGCCCCACGCCGGAGACATCGCTGTCGTTTTGGATTATACTTTGCTGGTCATTAGTTGCTTCCTGCGCCGCTTCAGAGATGGGTTGATTCAGCCCCCAGTTTTCCGGCTGCTGTTCGACTTCATCCTTTTCCGGTTGACGGTGATCCGACAGTTCCTCAGACCAGTATTCTACAACTCCCACTTTGCTAACGACCCCGTCTATTTCTACTGGAATTTCTTCATTTATGATCTGCATCCGAGTCGTTTCTATAGTCACATGGGCTTCCAGATAATTCGGTATTTTCTCCATATTTTCTCCATATTTTCTCCATTTCCCACTTTTATTCTAGTTTTGATTTTGTTCTGTTATATTTTTCACGGCTCTCACTTTTTTTCTTTTCTTTTATGGTAAGTATTTTAACCACCAAATTATCTAAATTTTATCAAGTCAAGAAGACAACCTATTATATAGGAAAGATCAACAACAATAATATCTGATTTGTCTACTTATAGCTTCAGAATCATTTGCCAGAAAAGAATGTCGATCCAAATTTTTCTACCATGATCGTGAAACCTGACCAATTAACTATTGATCTAATTTGAGCTAAAATTGCACGCTCTATAAGTGAACATTTTCTGATGTCATAACTCATAAATATGTCTCGAGTGTCCTCTTTTGTTTCCTCTATTTTCCTCTATTTGGACAAAAACATAGGGGCTGATATGTAGGTCATGTCATGAGGTGGGGCTTGGCACGTTGTGATGCCAGAGAACCTGACAAGATTCGGCAATCGTTGAGGACTAAAAGTGGGTGGAAAATAGCTTGGGCTTGTCGTATGCCCCAAGGCTCTACCGCCTCAGTCCAATTCGGTTTGATATCAATCAAACACCTTGTTCCCGGGGTCGAAAAGAATGTAGACCGGAGCGAGTGAGTGGTCAAATTCTGGCCAGCTCGGAATATAATAAGGTTGCAAAATGTGTCCTTACAATAATTAGCTTTGAAGACTTGTGTGACTAATAAATTAGGGGACATTTTTTTAAAAAATAAATAAATTAGGGGACTGAATGACAACAGGAAGAGAATAATGTCGGATCAATTGGTTATTTTCAGAGGTAGATGAATGACAATAGTAGCATATGTAGATAGGAATTAATTGTAGCGTAATCTTAGCCGGTACCTCCTTACCGATCTACGGCTACCAGTTTGACCCACCCCGGAGATTTCAATTTGTAACAACTCAGCTGATTAATTCTACTTGGGCCATGGGCCATGGGCCATGGGCGATGATCTCTTTCTTTCTTTTTTTTTTTTTTTTTTTGGGAGGTTGGGGGTTGGAAATCTATTAAAAACAAGCAAGGAAGAAATCGAATCTTGTATATTGAGAGAAACCGAGAGAAGAGTTCACTGAACTATCGAGCTTAATGGCTCTGTGTACAGTGAATAGGATATAAGAGGAAAAGGGAATTACAGAGGGGGCCGGTCCTGGAATAAGTTCCTGATTAGGAAAACCAGACCGGGTGTAATTACAACATGTCCTAGATACACTCTAGAGAAAAGGAAAATTACATATGCAACCCAAATCCTAGAATACAAACTAGAGCAGTGTAATGTAATACCCCCCCCCCCCCCCCTCAAAAGCATAACGCGTACTGTATGTGTTGTGCTTTTGCTCCTGTGTAATGTCAACCACTTTCTTTACATTCCTGCAAGCCCAAAGAGTTAAACAGAGTTTGATAATCCTTACCTGAGAGTGCCTTGGTCATTATATCGGCGAGTTGACTCTTGCTGGGTACATATTGTCCATGGATTAATCCTTCTTGAAGTTTCTCACGCACAAAGTGACAATCGAGTTCGATGTGCTTTGTGCGTTCGTGAGAAACCGGATTTTTGCTATATGTACAGCTGCAAGATTATCACAGTTTAAGGGGATAGGGGTGATGTTTGTAATACCTATCTCATTGAGTAGTCTACTCAGCCAACTGAGTTCACTGGTGACTTGCCTCATTGCTCTATACTCTGCTTCTACAGAGGATAGAGAAACTGAAACCTATTTCTTTGATTTCCAACTCAAAGGGCATCCACCAAGCATAATGTAATAACCTGACACTGATCTTCTTGTGATTGGGCATGAAGCCCAATCTGAGTCGCAGTAAGCAACCAAATCAAAATTATCTTTCTTACTGAAAAACAGCCCAAAACCCGAAGTCCCTTTTATGTATGCTAGTGTATGATAGGCAGCTTTTAAGTGCTCTGTGGTTGGTGACTGTAAAAACTGGCTAAGATATTGGACTGCATAACCGAGATCAGGCCTAGTGTTGGTAAGGAAATTGAGCTTTCCTACTAAGGTCCTATATACTGTAGGGTTTTCAAGTTTATGTCCAGAATCATGGTGCAGTTTCAAGTTTACAGGTAGAGGTGAAACCGCTGTTCTAGATTCTTCCATATTAAAATCTTTAATGATTTGATTTGAATACTTTCTTTGAGACATAATCACTCCCCCTATGTCAAGAAATTCCATGCCAAGAAAGTAATTGAGTCTACCCAAATCTTTGATCTTAAACTCTTTATCAAGTTGTTTTTTCAGAGTTTTTATATCCTTTGTGTTGTTTCCAACAATCAGAATGTCATCAACATAAATCCCTAGGAGGGTGATGTTGGTTTTGTTTCTTCTAATGAAAAGGGAGTGATCATTTTGGGAGTGATGAAAACCTAAATCCTTTAGGAACTTAGCAAGCCTCTCATACTATTGTCTTGAGGCTTGCTTTAGTCCGTAAATGGACTTGTTTAATTTGCAAACTTTATTCTCTCCATGTAGTTTGAGGCCCTCGGGTATTGACATATACACATCTTCATGGATATCTCCATGAAGAAATGCATTGTTCACATCAAGCTGATCAAGAACCCACCCTTTCTTAACAGCCATAATTACAAGGGCCCTTATTGTTGTGCGTTTTACTACGGGGAAAAGGTTTCCTTGTAGTCTAAACCTTGTTTTTGAGTGAATCCCCTCACAACCAGCCTAGCTTTAAATCTCTCCGGGCTTCCGTCAGCTTTCAGTTTTGTTTTATATACCCACTTACAACTAATGAGTTTTTTTCCTTTAGGGTCTACAATTGTCCATGTATTGTTTAGTTTAAGAGCCTCAAATTCTTCGGTCATTGCCTTAACCCACCTGGGATCTCTACTAGTATTCTTGTAATTGGAACGGTTCTCCTAGATTTTGGAGTTTGTCAAGAAAAATGTTGGCATTTTGTGGAAGGGAGCAGGAGAGGATAGTCTGATTTGGTATGAAATCAGTAAGAGTTTCTATGACAGAAAAAGGGGAATTGTTTTGATTTTCTTGACTTAACCTTTCTGGAAGGATGACTGAAAAGGGATCCCTGTTGCTATGGGTTAAAGAGCAAATGTAGTCATCATATTTTGTTAGGGCTTTGTGAGTTCTGTTGGACCTCCTAAGGGCCACAGTTTCTGTGGGTTGAATATTCTGATCAGGGGCTCCAGTTTCTGTGGGTTGAATATTCTGATCAGGGGTTATTTTTCTTCCTCAACATTGTCCTGGTTATTACTTTCCTCTCTGATATCAGTGTTCAGATCTAAAAGGTTTGTCATCTTCTAAATACCCCAAACCTTATATATTGTTTAAACACTTAAATATGGTGTATTAAGACTAAAAAGAGTCTTAGAAACATTAGTAAACAAATTAAACAAAAGGAAACACAAAATGTGCTTTAAAGTCAATAAGAGCCAAAATGTGCTCTAAGCTTGGGATAAACTTGGTTAAGACCTAATGAACTTACCAAGACCTCATTTATACACTAATGAACATATTAAATCAATTACCAAAGAAAACCAAGCTTGAAAACAAGTTTAAACACAAAATGTGCTTTAAGGAGTCTTAAAGCACATTTTTGAAAAATTGTCTTGTAAATGAGTTTTGAATGGCTAGATGTCCATCATTACTCTTAAATATTATGTGTACTATATAATATCACATTTGGGTGTCTATATTAGTGGGAAATCAAAAATTTCACTTCTATGTGCCTTGTTTTATGAATAGTAACTTTTATAAGCTATTTTGTAACATATGTTTGTATAAGTATTTAAATTGACAAACAAAGACTAATTACCCTCCTACTACTATTTGGGGCCGGTTTTTAAGGTTGGTGACACACCACCTTTGTTAGCTTGTTAACAAAATAAGTAAACTACTTAAGTACCCTTTTTACTTTATAAGTATAAATATCTTCATAAAGTAAATTCTATCTCATTCTCTCATTTCCTTTCCTTGCTCACACGGTTTCCCACCTCTCTTCTTCCTTTCTTCTTTGTTCTCTCACGATAGAACCACCACCACCATTAAAACACAAGCTTTGATCTCTTGTAAAACCTTGCTCACTTGTCCAAATCAAAAACAAACACCACCAATCTCTTCCTCTCCTCAAGCTCTTCATTTCTATCTTCTCCAAACTTCAAGACAACCATTTCGGTGCCATGGAGTTTCTCCATTGAAGGAGCTTGAGCTTGTTTGACTACATATTATTACTCTCCTTGGATTCTAGGTAAGGAATCTCAAATAAAAACTTCCTTTCCTCCTTGTTTTTGTCATGTCCGAAAATATGTATTGAAGGAGCCTTTTATGTGACTTTGTTCTAGCTTCATTCCAACTCTTCATGGACTAGGTGGAGTCCTCTCTTGCTAGATATTCAAACTCTCTTCAAAGAGCAAGGTAAAACAACTACATTATTTTTGAAACAATGTAAAACTAGGGTTTACAATGAGATGGAGCTTATAGCTTGAATACTCATTTCAATGTTTGTATATTGTTTAGAGCTTGTCAAAGAATCAAGTACTCTATTGGTTTTCTAAAGGAAACAAGAAAGAAGTTATTTTGCAAAAGAGGTAAATCTACTAACTTAATGTTATTTTAATGCCTTAGGAGAAATGAGCTCATAAATGCTTATTAAACTACCTAAAGAGCCAATGGTGAATGACTTAGTAAAGTATTCTCAAGAGCTTAGTAAAAGGCATATGTGTTGTTGGGTGTATTTGCAGGTTAAAGGCAAATATATTGTGGAAATTCAGTGTTTATGATTTGTGCATTTAAGGGCCTAAGTGCCATGCAATTTAAATTGTGCACTATATTGTGATGTGTAGTGCTTTGTAAGTGAAGTTTGTGTATAATAAGTACTTGATGGATTTTTAGTGTTCTTGGTTTTTGTTGGTAAAAACAATGTGTTTTGGGTTAGTAATGTTCTAGGAGAACCCATGTCAAAATTTGGGTAACAAATGTGAAGTTCTAAGTGTTAAAATGAGCTAGATAAGTTAAGGAGTATTTAAAATGGTTAAGTGTTGTTCTTGTGTAAGAGACATGCATTAAGGTGATTTAGGATGTAATAAGGGCTTAGGCATGAGCTTGAGATTTTAGTATGTACCAAAGTCATTTTGGGACTTAGTAAAGACTTAGGCAAACTTTGGTAAACTAAGGAGAATGTATGAACTTGAGAAAGGGATTTGAAGTAATGATATAAGGAGTTAGTTGTGAGAGATGATGCTTGGGAGATGATGTTAAAACAAGGAGAAAGCATTTTGGGATAGTAGTTACCATAGGTGAGAAACACCATCTAGGAAACCTAGTATGAAATAACATAAGTGTTAAGGAATTTTTACAAGGAAATAAGTAAAGGCTTAAGGAGTTAGAAAATGAGTTTCATGGATGTTGTATGTGGATATAAAGTTACCAAATGTTGCTAGGAAGCATTAAGAGGCCTTAGGAGAAGTTTGGTAAAAATTGGCAAAGTTTGGGTAAGATTAGGAGGCGACCGACCCAGGGGCCGACCCAGTTTTTGGGTCGGTCGAGCCTCTGTAAAATGTTGGGAAAATGTTCGGTGATGGTCCGACCCAAAAGGGTGGGTCGGACATGGGTCGGTCGGTCAAGTTTCAAAGGAAGGAAAATGTTCGCACATGGACCGACCCAGAATGGTGGGTCGGACGTGGGTCGGACGGGCATGATTTTGAGGAAGTAAAAGGGTTCTGTAATGGACCGACCCAGAAGGTTGGGTCGGACATGGGTCGGTCAAGGTAAAGTTTTTCAGACCCGAAGACCACTGGGAGGGTCCGACCCAGTTGTGGGTCGGACGGTGGGTCGGTCGGACCAAAACTTGTAAAAAAAAAAACAGAAAAGAATGTGACTTATGTAGTTAACCCTAGGGTGTATAATGAAGGTAACCTAGGGTAAGATAGGCATTAAAACATGTCATACAATCATGTTAAATACTTAGTAAGCTTTGAGTTAAATAAATAATTAACCGACATTACTAATGTGTTTAGGATTCTCGCAAGGTGGAAATCAGTCGAGGCAAGGACCAAGGTATGGTTTTCTTGCAGTCTGTTGTCTAGCGGTTTACACCGGTTTGTGTGTTGTATGTTTTTCTGTGTGTTTACAACGTTATAAGATTTAAACATGTAATGAGTTTACAGTTGTTTATACTATTGTTATGTGTTGTTGTGACTCACTTTCCCTTGTGTGTGTGTCTAACAAGTCTTACCAACTATTGTGTGTTGGTCGTTAAGTTCCACTATGAACTTCTAACAAGTGTTAACTGGGAAGTGAGGAATCCGGTTGTCCGGTCATGCATGTAAGTTAAGAGTAGATATCTGAATCAGATTCGACTCTTATGTTGTTAAGATTGTTCACCTTAATTTGGCGTTCGATCTCCCGCTAGCTTTTTCCAAAGCTTACCTATTCTGACTTATGATCGGTTTAGTGGGAACCTGTGTTTGTGTGGTGTGTTCGGGTCACTAAATCCGAACCATCTGTTACTTAAGTTACTCGTTCGTCTAACAGAACGGTAATGAGTGTGTTTAACGAGCTTGACATGAGAGTGAATCACTCTCTAGGCTCTTATGTTATTTGACCCTTGTGGTTTGTTATCGTGGAGTGAAAATCCACTGTGTATGTGTTGTTGAGCTATGCACTATTGATGCCATGCTCCATGTTATGTTATGCTATATAATTGAATGCCATGTTATAATGACAAGTAGCTGCGCGTATCCCGGTAGCCGATGGGCTGCGCGTTAGCCATACCAGCCAAGGGTTGCTGACCCCCTCGGGGGATCCATATTTCTTATACTGCAGGATGAGGATCGAAGAAGCGGAGTGGCTTAGATCCTAGGGTGCAGGTTTACTTTTGTATACTTTTGGGATGTTGGCCCGGGATGCGCCTGTGCTCCCGTGGCGTTGTTGGATTTGGTTGTGACAGTTTACAGTGATGTTTAACAGTGATGGTTGTATATGTAAACACTCGGTATTGTATATGATGTAATTATGGTTTAGTTTATTTGCTCGGGAGTCTGATCATCAGACCGGTACAAGTGTATTGTTCTGCCTTGTCAACCACGTGGGTGGTTGGCGGCGTTGTAGCACCGAAGCGTTAGTTACTGTTTAGTTGTTTTATTCCGCTGCGATTTCATTAGTATCATGTGCGTATTAGGGGTGTTACAAAAAGTGGTATCAGAGCGAAGTATCGCTCTGATGACTAGAATACCGAGCTTAGGAACATACCGAGTTAGGAAACCTAACTACAGTTACCTAAGTGATCAGTTATGGAAAGGTTAACCACTAACTAAGTGTGGAAATACCTTATTGTCGGGAAGCGTTATGATCGTTGGACCGATAAGTGTGTAAGCATGTTGCTAATGAATACTCATGTGAATACAGATGTCAGGTAGACCACGCGGTAGAGGCCGCGGGAGTGGTACTGGTACTGGGGGTGACCAGGGCGAGAACACTACGGCTCAGGTTATGGCTGAGGCTGTAGCAGCCGCTGTGGCCCAGATGGTACCCCAGCTTGTAGCTGCGATCCAGCAGGGGCAGATGCCCGGAGTTCAGCCACCGCCACCACCGCCACGGGAGACCAATTGGGTCAAGGCGCTGGCTGATCTGAGACCGCCATCATTTCATGGGGAGACCGATCCCCGTAAGCTAGAGGCGTACATCTCCGAGTTGGAGACCGCCTACGAGACTTTGGCCGTACCTGCTGAGGCTAAGGTCCGACTTGCCGCCTACTACTTGAAGGGGTCGGCACAGAGTTGGTGGAAACTGGTGAGGGAGGACAGGATGACTGATCCTGAGTTTGGATGGAGGGAGTACACGGCTCTGCTGCGAGCCAAGTATTACCCGGTGCATGTGCAGGAGGCCAAGCGCCTCGAGCTGGATAGTCTGAGGCAGGGGGACAAGGTGTCGGTTGATGAGTACTACACAGCCTTCACCGGCCTTGTCCACCTGTTACCGGACCTGGGTTACTCGAACCGGGTACTGGTAAACCGTTTCTACAACGGTCTCAGCCACCGTCTTCGCTATGGGATGGGGCCAGCTGAGTATACTACCTTGCAGGTAATTTAAGTAAAGAGTGATGTGAATATGTGTAGTCTATAAGTGAGTAATGATGTGAGTTTGTGAGTATGTATTGCGGGGCATGACTGATCATCCTAAATACAGGAGTGCTATCATGCCGCTGCTAAGGTGGAGATCACCGTCCGTCTGAGGGACGAGGAGAATGCGCACAAGCGCAAGGCCACGAGCGAGGGCCAGAGTTCGCAGGGGTACGGGGGAGGAAAGAAGAAGAAGAAATCCTATCCCCAGCCCCAGAAGAGTCAGCACCAGGGTGACAAGGGCCAAGCCCAAACCACCACCGCTGAGGAGCCACTGAAGCTCACATATGCTTATGCGGCGAAGCCCCTACGCTCTTACCCACCAAAGGGTAATTGTTTAATCATGTGTAACAAGTTGATGTGTATGTTGATAAGTTGTGGAATAAGTACTGAGTGTGTATTGTGTTAGCAGCTAGCACGGGCTCTGGACCGGAGCGCCACTATTACTGTAAGTGGTGCAATGGAGACCACCCCGGCAAGGACTGCAAAGGGAATGAGGTGCAGTGTCGTTACTGCGAGAAGTGGGGCCACCGTGACCATGAGTGTTACCGGAACCCCAACAGCAGAGTCAACAAGCCCAAGGGGCAGTGGAAGGGTAAGGCCACAGCAGCTATTGATGGCCCGAAGACGGCTAACCAGCCACCCATCGATCAGAGGCATACTGATTCCCAGAAGGGGAAAGGGTCGGGACCTAGCAAGGCCACCCTGAATGTGGTGGACCGGTCTGAGGCGCCAGGGCCCTCTTCTAGACCAGGTACCGCCTAAACTATTGAATGTAATAAGTGATTGCATATCGCATTTCATGCTTATGTGTGTTAGTGAGTTCAAGTGTGTTATCATGTGAGTAAGGAGTTAAAGTATAGTGTGAAAGACACCTAATTAGTTAATTCTAAACTGAAAGGAACCTTCAATATATGTTATCCAATCCCACCCACACCAAACCCTGAAGAGACCACCATCAGCATCACCGACTTTCCAATGGAGCAATGTCAGGTTATCCAGCCAGGTATGATACTCTTAAGTGGATACCTGACACCGGAAGCACAAGTCCATATCATCAGACGATGCGACCGAACTTGGAGCTAAAACCTGGAGGTTTCTACACACCTGAATATCCGAACGGATCAAGAATGCAATTGAAGATGATGTGCATGGGTAAGGACTGGAACCCTTACACCAAGATAAGGACGAGTCACCCGAATCTTAAGTAAGGGAGTACCCGTGGTGTCTGGTCCATTGGTGATACCGCAGTATTCGTATATGGCGAGAAGCGTGCTGTTCTTGCCAGGAAGTTAATGTTGAAGTCAGAGATGTACTAATCAGGGTGGGCAGTCAAGGATGCTATATCATGGCATCAGAAGATCAAACTGAATACCGCCCGTCGGCAGTGATCAATGCCACACATGAAACCCGGAGTTTGAATTTGACTTTCAGACAATTCTAAACCTTGTATACCTTGTAATGTGTTAAGCCAGTATATGTTAAGGGAGTTATGTATGTGTTAAGTTATATCAATCATGTAAACCAACGATGTTTAAAAAGGAGGTGTTAATGAATAAGTGGAGTATTGAAGTATATCAACCGTGTTGTTACCCAGTATTATTAGTTTGCCAATGAATTAGGCTGTGCACTCGGAACGGGAGGTACATTGAGTGTCTGCAATGAGGCAGAAGCCGGCAAGAGCGGCACAATCCTCACCGGTACCTTTCCAGTGAATGGCGTGGATGCATCGATCCTGTTCGACTCTGGAGCCTCGCACACATTTGTTTCGCTATCTTTGCGAAGAGGCTGGGGTTAGATGGAGAGGAGATGCCAGACTTCTTGGTCACTCTCCCATCGAAAGAGCGGATCAGGTGTACCCGCTACCACCGAGATGTCATTGTACGAATCAGAGGTGAAGAGTTCCCGATCGACCTGATAGAGTTCGACGGACTTGGATTTGATGTGATTGTCGGGATGAACTGGTTGGAGCGGTACAAGGGCAGAATCCTGTGTGCCGAGCATCGACTGCTTCTTCGGAGTCCATCTGGGGTTACCATATCTTACCGCCAGAGGCCCAGGGAGCCTTCGACTCAGATCATCACCGCCATGGCCATGTATCGTGAGTTACGACGAGGGAGTGATGTGTACCTCTGCTATGTCCAGGACATAGAGAGAGACCCTGAGTTTAGCCCAGATGTGCCGGTAGTGTCGGAGTTTCCTGATGTATTTCCTAAGGAACTGCCGGGCATGCCGCCAGCACGAGAGGTTGAGTTTGAGATCGACTTAGTACCGGGCACTGGACCCATTGCGAAAGCACCTTATCGTATGGCTCCAGCAGAGATGACAGAGCTCAAGGAGCAGCTGAGAGACCTACTCGACAAGGGCTTCATCCGCCCTAGTGTGTCACCATGGGGAGCGCCAGTCCTCTTCGTGAAGAAGAAGGACGGTAGCCTCCGCCTGTGTATTGATTATCGGGAGCTGAATGCTGTTACGGTGAAGAACCGTTACCCTTACCACGCATCGACGATCTATTTGATCAGCTTAGGGGAGCATCAGTATTCTCCAAGATAGACTTACGTTCCGGATACCATCAGATTGCCATCCGTGACAGTGATATCGAGAAGACAGCTTTCAGAACGAGGTATGGGCATTATGAGTTCACAGTTATGCCATTTGGCTTATCGAATGCACCAGCCAAGTTCATGGACTTAATGAACCGCTTGTTCCAAGATCAGTTGGACAAGTCAGTGGTAGTCTTCATCGATGACATTCTTGTGTATTCTAAATCTAGAGGTGAGCACGAAAGCCACCTGAGAGATGTGTTACAAACTCTGAGGAGAAACCAGTTGTATGCAAAATTTTCGAAATGTGAATTTTGGTTGAACCAAGTATCTTTCCTTGGACATGTGATTTCTGATGCCGGGATCGCTGTTGATCCGGCAAAGATAGATGCAGTGCGCACCTGGCCTAGGCCGAAGACAGTCACTGATATCAGGAGCTTCCTCGGTCTGGCAGGATATTATAGGAGGTTTGTGAAGGACTTCTCCAGTATCTCGAAGCCGATGACTTCCTTGATGAAGAAGGATGCACCATTCGAGTGGACAGTTGACTGTGAGAGTTCTTTCGCGAGTCTCAAGGATGCTCTGACATCTGCACCAGTCCTGACTATACCAGACGGTCCAGATGGTTTTGAGGTCTACTGCGACGCATCAGGCAGAGGTATGGGTTGTGTATTGATGCAACGGGAAGGTCGTAGCATACGCCTCCCGTCAGCTGAAAAGCATGAGGAGAACTACCCTACCCACGACTTGGAACTGGGTGCCATTGTCTTCGCATTGAAGATATGGCGACATTATTTGTATGGGGTGAGTGTGACAATCTATTCTGATCATAAAAGCTTAAAGTACTTGTTCACTCAGAAAGAGTTGAACATGAGGCAAAGAAGGTGGGTTGAGTTTCTGAATGACTATGATATTAATCTGCAATACAAAGAGGGTAAGGCAAATGTGGTAGCTGACGCGCTGAGTCGCCGAGCACACTCTCTCCATTCGCTAGTCTCTTATACTGGCTTGGTTGAAGAGGTGCGGAGTGCTCAGATGACGGATCAGTACATGCTGGAGATCCGGCAGAAGCTTATTGATGGCACATTCGAGGGTCAGAAGTACGACTTCAGACTCCATGATGATGACCTGATTAGGCTGAATGGCCGCTTGTGTATACCTAGGGGTAGCGCTGAGTTGAAAGAGCGCATATTGAGTGAATCCCATTGTTCTACTACTTCGATTCACCCCGGAGCTTCAAAGATGTATAAAGGTATGAAAAGGTATTTTTGGTGGACTGGAATGAAGAAAGATGTTAGTGATTATGTATTGAGGTGTCTCACTTGCCAGAAGGTCAAGTTTGAGCACCGACGGCCTGGTGGTATGGTACAGCCAATGCCAGTGCCTGAGTGGAAGTTCCATGATATCTCCATGGACTTTGTAGTAGGGCTTCCGCCTACAAGGGGAGGTCTGAATATGATATGGGTGATAGTTGACCGACTGACCAAGGTGGCCCGATTCATTCCGATGAAGGACACTTGGAAAGTGGCAAGATTGGCGAGTTTGATAAAGATTGTAAGACATCATGGTGTACCGAAAACGATTGTATCTGACAGAGACACCAGATTCTTATCCAGATATTGGAAGTCCACACGAGAGGCATTGGGTACTGAATTGAAATTGAGTACGCGTTTCACCCACAGACCGATGGTCAGAGTGAGCGCACTATTCAGACACTTGAGGATATGCTACGTGCTTGTGCACTTGACTTTCAGACCAGCTGGATTGATAAGTTACATCTGATCGAGTTTAGTTACAACAACAGTTATCATGCTTCGATCAAGATGTCTCCCTTCCAGGCCTTGTACGGTAGACCATGCCGCACGCCATTATGCTGGGATGAGTCGAGTGAGACGGTCATTATAGGACCAGAGTATCTTGAGCAAGTTCAGGCAGAAGTTCGCCAGATCAGGGCTAATATGAAAGCAGCTCAAGATAGGCAGAAGTCGTACGCAGATGTGCGCCGACGTGACCTGGAGTTCGCCGTGGGCGATCAGGTATTTCTGAGAGTGTCCCCCATGAAGGGAGTGTTTCGTTTTGGCCAGAAAGGCAAGTTGAGCCCAAAGTATGTGGGGCCTTACGTTGTGACGGAGCGGATCGGCCCGGTAGCCTATAGACTAGACCTACCCGCCGAGCTGGGCAAGGTACATGATGTATTTCATGTGTCCCAGTTGAAGAAGTATATGTCTCATCCGTCTCATGTGCTTCAGCCTGAAAGGCTAACCTTAGAGCCGACCATGCGATCAGTGGAGACTCCGGTACGGATTCTGGATGCTAAGACTCGAGACACTCGCCATAAGTCTGTGAGACTGGTGAAGGTTCTCTGGTCTAACCAGGACGTTGAGGAGGCCACTTGGGAGCTGGAAGATAAGATGAAGGCGAAGTACCCGTCATTGTTTACTTCTTAGTTCTTATGTGTATAGGGTACGGGGCGTACCCCTTTTAAGGGGGGTAGAGCCGTTTCGGTTATGTGTGTACGACGTGTATTTGAATACATCGTCTATGTTATGTTGTTATGTTACAGACCGTTGTGTCTGAATGATGTGGATAATGTTGTATGGACCTTGTGTCCATTGTTATGTTATGTTGTATGGACCTTGTGTCCAATGTTATGTTATGTTGTATGGACCTTGTGTCCAATGTTATGTTATGTTGTATGGACCTGGAGTCCAATGTTATGTAAGTGTGTTGTTAGTAATATATGGAAGTATTGTTTATAAGTGTTCCCGTGTTCTAATATTTAGGATATGTGGAAGTATGAACTTTGAGGACAAAGTTCTTTTAAGGGGGGTAGATTGAAATACCCCAAACCTTAATATATTGTTTAAACACTTAAATATGGTGTATTAAGACTAAAAAGAGTCTTAGAAACATTAGTAAACAAATTTAAACAAAAGGAAACACAAAATGTGCTTTAAAGTCAATAAGAGCCAAAATGTGCTCTAAGCTTGGGATAAACTTGGTTAAGACCTAATGAACTTACCAAGACCTCATTTATACACTAATGAACATATTAAATCAATTACCAAAGAAAACCAAGCTTGAAAACAAGTTTAAACACAAAATGTGCTTTAAGGAGTCTTAAAGCACATTTTTGAAAAATTGTCTTGTAAATGAGTTTTGAATGGCTAGATGTCCATCATTACTCTTAAATATATATGTGTACTATATAATATCACATTTGGGTGTCTATATTAGTGGGAAATCAAAAATTTCACTTCTATGTGCCTTGTTTTATGAATAGTAACTTTTATAAGCTATTTTGTAACATATGTTTGTATAAGTATTTAAATTGACAAACAAAGACTATATTACCCTCCTACTACTATTTGGGGCCGGTTTTTAAGGTTGGTGACACACCACCTTTGTTAGCTTGTTAACAAAATAAGTAAACTACTTAAGTACCCTTTTTACTTTATAAGTATAAATATCTTCATAAAGTAAATTCTATCTCATTCTCTCATTTCCTTTCCTTGCTCACACGGTTTCCCACCTCTCTTCTTCCTTTCTTCTTGTTCTCTCACGATAGAACCACCACCACCATTAAAACACAAGCTTTGATCTCTTGTAAAACCTTGCTCACTTGTCCAAATCAAAAACAAACACCACCAATCTCTTCCTCTCCTCAAGCTCTTCATTTCTATCTTCTCCAAACTTCAAGACAACCATTTCGGTGCCATGGAGTTTCTCCATTGAAGGAGCTTGAGCTTGTTTGACTACATATTATTACTCTCCTTGGATTCTAGGTAAGGAATCTCAAATAAAAACTTCCTTTCCTCCTTGTTTTTGTCATGTCCGAAAATATGTATTGAAGGAGCCTTTTATGTGACTTTGTTCTAGCTTCATTCCAACTCTTCATGGACTAGGTGGAGTCCTCTCTTGCTAGATATTCAAACTCTCTTCAAAGAGCAAGGTAAAACAACTACATTAATATTTTTGAAACAATGTAAAACTAGGGTTTACAATGAGATGGAGCTTATAGCTTGAATACTCATTTCAATGTTTGTATATTGTTTAGAGCTTGTCAAAGAATCAAGTACTCTATTGGTTTTCTAAAGGAAACAAGAAAGAAGTTATTTTGCAAAAGAGGTAAATCTACTAACCTAATGTTATTTTAATGCCTTAGGAGAAATGAGCTCATAAATGCTTATTAAACTACCTAAAGAGCCAATGGTGAATGACTTAGTAAAGTGTTCCCAAGAGCTTAGTAAAAGGCATATGTGTTGTTGAGTGTATTTGCAGGTTAAAGGCAAATATATTGTGGAAATTCAGTGTTTATGATTTGTGCATTTTAAGGGCCTAAGTGCCATGCAATTTAAATTGTGCACTATATTGTGATGTAGTGCTTTGTAAGTGAAGTTTGTGTATAATAAGTACTTGATGGATTTTTAGTGTTCTTGGTTGTTTGTTGGTAAAAACAATGTGTTTTGGGTTAGTAATGTTCTAGGAGAACCTATGTCAAAATTTGGGTAACAAATGTGAAGTTCTAAGTGTTAAAATGAGTTAGATAAGTTAAGGAGTATTTAAAATGGTTAAGTGTTGTTCTTGTGTAAGAGACATGCATTAAGGTGATTTAGGATGTAATAAGGGCTTAGGCATGAGCTTGAGATTTTAGTATGTACCAAAGTCATTTTGGGACTTAGTAAAGACTTAGGCAAACTTTGGTAAACTAAGGAGAATGTATGAACTTGAGAAAGGGATTTGAAGTAATGATATAAGGAGTTAGTTGTGAGAGATGATGCTTGGGAGATGATGTTAAAACAAGGAGAAAGCATTTTGGGATAGTAGTTACCATAGGTGAGAAACACCATCTAGGAAACCTAGTATGAAATAACATAAGTGTTAAGGAATTTTTACAAGGAAATAAGTAAAGGCTTAAGGAGTTAGAAAATGAGTTTCATGGATGTTGTATGTGGATATAAAGTTACCAAATGTTGCTAGGAAGCATTAAGAGGCCTTAGGAGAAGTTGGTAAAATTGGCAAAGTTTGGGTAAGATTAGGAGGCGACCGACCCAGGGGCCGACCCAGTTTTTGGGTCGGACGAGCCTCTGTAAATGTTGGGAAAATGTTCGGTGATGGTCCGACCCAAAAGGGTGGGTCGGACATGGGTCGGTCGGTCAAGTTTCAAAGGAGGAAAATGTTCGCACATGGACCGACCCAGAATGGTGGGTCGGACGTGGGTCGGACGCATGATTTTGAGGAAGTAAAAGGGTTCTGTAATGGACCGACCCAGAAGGTTGGGTCGGACATGGGTCGGTCAAGGTAAAGTTTTTCAGACCCGAAGACCACTGGGAGGGTCCGACCCAGTTGTGGGTCGGACGGTGGGTCGGTCGGACCAAAACTTGTAAAAAAAAAAACAGAAAAGAATGTGACTTATGTAGTTAACCCTAGGGTGTATAATGAAGGTAACCTAGGGTAAGATAGGCATTAAAACATGTCATACAATCATGTTAAATACTTAGTAAGCTTTGAGTTAAATAAATAATTAACCGACATTACTAATGTGTTTAGGATTCTCGCAAGGTGGAAATCAGTCGAGGCAAGGACCAAGGTATGGTTTTCTTGCAGTCTGTTGTCTAGCGGTTTACACCGGTTTGTGTTTGTATGTTTTTCTGTGTGTTTACAACGTTATAATTTAAAATGTAATGAGTTTACAGTTGTTTATACTATTGTTATGTGTTGTTGTGACTCACTTTCCCTTGTGTGTGTCTAACAAGTCTTACCAACTATTGTGTGTTGGTCGTTAAGTTCCACTATGAACTTCTAACAAGTGTTAACTGGGAAGTGAGGAATCCGGTTGTCCGGTCATGCATGTAAGTTAAGAGTAGATATCTGAATCAGATTCGACTCTTATGTTGTTAAGATTGTTCACCTTAATTTGGCTTCGATCTCCCGCTAGCTTCTTCCAAAGCTTACCTATTCTGACTTATGATCGGTTTAGTGGGAACCTGTGTTTGTGTGGTGTGTTCGGGTCACTAAATCCGAACCATCTGTTACTTAAGTTACTCGTTCGTCTAACAGAACGGTAATGAGTGTGTTTAACGAGCTTGACATGAGAGTGAATCACTCTCTAGGCTCTTATGTTATTTGACCCTTGTGGTTTGTTATCGTGGAGTGAAAATCCACTGTGTATGTGTTTTGAGCTATGCACTATTGATGCCATGCTCCATGTTATGTTATGCTATGTATATAATTGAATGCCATGTTATAATGACAAGTAGCTGCGCGTATCCCGGTAGCCGATGGGCTGCGCGTTAGCCATACCAGCCAAGGGTTGCTGACCCCCTCGGGGGATCCATATTTCTTATACTGCAGGATGAGGATCGAAGAAGCGGAGTGGCTTTAGATCCTAGGGTGCAGGTTTACTTTTGTATACTTTTGGGATGTTGGCCCGGGATGCGCCTGTGCTCCCGTGGCGTTGTTGGATTTGGTTGTGACAGTTTACAGTGATGTTTAACAGTGATGGTTGTATATGTAAACACTCGGTATTGTATGATGTAATTATGGTTTAGTTTATTGCTCGGGAGTCTGATCATCAGACCGGTACAAGTGTATTGTTCTGCCTTGTCAACCACGTGGGTGGTTGGCGGCGTTGTAGCACCGAAGCGTTAGTTACGTTTAGTTGTTTTATTCCGCTGCGATTTCATGTAGTACATGTGCGTAATTAGGGGGTTACATTCTTTCAGTGATTTGGTTTGTAGGGGGTAGTAAAAGGACTGTTCTGTTATTCTACATTCTTGTTGTTAGTAAAGTCTCTCCATTCTTCTCTCTCAAAGGATAAATTTCTCAAAGAAGGTACATGTCACGGCTGTCTGAGAGTGTATTATCTCTAAGGACAAGACTCTAGCTCCTTTTGTATTCTTACAATTTCCAAGGTAAATACAAGGGAGGGATCGAGATCCAGTTTTCCCACTCTGGTGGTTCTATGTTTGTGATGTAACAAAACAGCCAAAGGTTCTCAATTCATGGTAATCTGGTTTAGGTAGAATCTAGGTTTTCTCAAAAGGGTGTGTTGTTCAAGATTTTACTAGGAATTCTATTATATAAATAAACAGATTGTTCTACACAATATCCCCAGAAACTTTTTCCAAACCAGATTGGAAGAGAAGGGCTCTTGCTACTCCATTATATTGACCTGGTTTTCTCTCAACAACCCATTTTGCTGGGGGGGGTTTGTGGGACAGCTAGTTTGATGAATAATTGCCCTTTTGTAATAAAATTCCACTTCCCTCTAAAGATTTCCTAGTCTTGGGCATATCACTCACGTTATTCTTATTTTTACGCTCTTGTTTCATGTGTTTTTCAATCAGAAAAAACAAAGTTCTTTATTTTTTTCATTGCCTCGATTTCTGTTGAGGAGTCTACACCTCAAGTCCCTCTTGTGTAGTCATCTACGATTGTCAAGAAATATTTATGTCCTTCTGCGGTTTGATATATCTCATAGGTCATCACATTCTATGTGGATCATTTTAAAAGGCTGTGTGGTTTTTATATTTGAAGTGGGAAATTTTATTCTTTTACCTTTAGCCTTGAAGCACACAGTACAAGGGAGGATTGGAGGATGAGCATTAGGTTCCCTAATGTATCTAGTTCTGGTATAGAACACATTTTCTTCAAAGGTATATGTCCTAACCTATGGTGCCATAGAGACATTTTCTTAAGCTGGTCCCTTTCTACATCCTCTCTGTCTAGGCTAGTGTACAAAACAGTCCTAGTTTTCCTCTTAGCAATAGCAGAATACAAAACATTCAGATTAGCAAAATACAATCCAGAAACAAGTTTTCAAACTCCCAAAAAGTATTTGTTCCAGAGTCATGCAGCATACAACAATTATTACTGAAAACTATTTGCAGTTTCAACCATTCTAGCAGTCTGCTCATGGAAATCAGGATAACCTTGAAGAACTTGACATACATGACATTTCTCAGACATGTAATTCCATTCATAATCAGATCTCCTGTTTCATGGATAGGCCTTTTATGCCCATCAGGTAATGTTATTTCCTTATTTTTAGACAAGGTTTTTCGATTTGAAAGCAAATCTACATTCCCACTTATATGTTCTGTAGCTAGCTCGAGTCTAAGATCCACATATCTCTTAGTTTTTCTAAACCAAGATCATTATCAGATACCAAGCAGGGCAGGAAACTGAGACATAAATTAGAATTAGGAATACCTGAAAAGTCTCCAAAATTCGTCTCGGTGTTGGTTTTGGTTGAAGATTTCCGCTGCTGTAGGTAGTTGACTAATTGCTCCAATTGGTCGCTACTCAAGCCTTGAACTGGTGAGTTCTGGTTTCCTCCATTGTTGTTTTTTTCCTTCTTCCTCTATTGCGGTATTGACTCGAACTTCCCTTGATTTCTTGTTTTCGCCACCAGGGAAACAAATCAAGAACCAACAGTTGTTTCTTGAGTGCCCGACTTTTCCACAGTTTGAACATTTAGGGATTTCTTTCTTGTCAGGATTGACATACTTCCCCCTCTGTTTCTTCTGTGCGAATTTAGGGTTTCCGGTGGAAGAACTTCCCCTTTGTTTGTTTGAGTTATAATTTCGATCAATTCCCTTAGAATACAAAGCTACTGATTGTTCGGTGTCTTTCGCTTCGTGGCTCACGAGTTGCTCTTCCTCTTGAATCAGAAGGGAGTAAGCTTCCTCCAAAGTTGGCGTGTCCTTCATGGCAAGTATTTGGCTTCGAATGTGCAAATACTCTTTATTCAGACCCATGAGGAAGTGTATTAACTCTTCTTCCTCCTTACGTTTGCCCCGAAGTTCTTTCCACTTGCAGCCGGCACAACAATTGCATGCTTCTTGTGGCAAGGTGGACTCATACTCCGCCCATATTTCCCGAAGTTTCATAAAGTAGTCGGTAATTGTATCCTCACCTTGTCTAGATTGTAGATCTGACCCTTTACGTTGTGAAGTGTGGCTAAATTTTGTTTCTCGAACCGCTTGCACAACCATGCCAAATCTCTTGAGGATCTTCGGAGTACATCATGGGCGTCCGATGTTTGGCGCAACTGAGGAGATTATCCAAGAACTGACGAGTGAGTTCGCCTTGCCACGCCGCATAACATACAGTGTCTTGAATGTTTGGGCCGGTTACGGTTCCTTCCACGAACCCTAGCTTGTTCTTCGCTCGAAGCGCCCTGCGCATCCCCCATTTCCAGGAAAGGAAAGCTTTCCGGTGAACTTCGTAGTGAGTGGTTGCCCGGGTTCCGTGGCGTGTACACAGAGTGGGTCGTTCGAATCAATCGTCGTCGGAGGGTTGGCCACCACCTTCTTCCCTTGTGAGCTATCGCCGGTTGGTTTTTCGTCTCCGCTCATTCTCTTTTCTTAGCAGGAACGAATTCACTGCTCTGATACCATATTAAAAACAAGCAAGGAAGAAATCGAATCTTGTATATTGAGAGAAACCGAGAGAAGAGTTCAGTGAACTATCGAGCTTAATGGCTATGTGTACACACAGAGTCACACACAGAGTCCATGGATGGGGGATATGTCAACATGAGGCCCAAATTCGTCCATCTTGAGTTGGGTCCTTCTTGGCCCGTTAACTGGATTCAGGAACCACATATACTCACATTGGTCGGTCTTCTGATTTCCTTTTCTTCCAATACGAAATCCAGATAATTGATTTGACCCACGCACTGATCGAGTAACCCGGCAGGCAGCCGGCAACGTGTTGCTCCAACACCAACACGTGTACTCAGGTGTGTTAATGTGGTTACATCTGCAAGGATTCATCTTATGAAATACTATTCCCTATTCTAAGCTAGGTTACTGTAATTTGCTTGATTTGTATAGGGTATCCCAAAGAAACTACTGCTCTGCTCCTACAGCAAAAAGCGTGCTTGGAATGTCTCAGCGCCCCGCTCACCCCTCCTTTGACTTGTTGCTGGCCGGCTATAGAATCTTGTTATTGAAGAAATTAAGCAAATGCCAATTATGGCAGTGTTGCAACCCACTCACGATCCATACTCCTTCCACCCCCAACCAAAGGTAAAATGACTAGTACTACAAATTAATCAGAGACCCCGGCCCACGACAACCGTTGGGAAAAGAATTCAGCTCTATTGTAATTTGTATTCGCCCCCTTCGTTCCAAATTCTTCTGATGATGATAGTATAAATTTGGGAAACAGAGACGAAGACAAGAACATTAATCAGTCCATTGGGCATGTCGCTGAACGTACCTATAGGGCCGCCGCCGGCGCAAGGCCACCCATTGAGATTCCCGATCGTCACCTTCATCACCCTCTTTCTCATCGTCTTCTTTCTAAAATCCACTACTTTCTCAGACCCATCAACAAAAATCAATAACCACAACACACCCACCAGCCGCATTCCACAGCCACAAATCAAGATCATCCTAGTCGCAGCAGCAGCAGTAACTGCTTGACCTCCTCTAAACTCCCCGCCTCAGTATCCCAGATCCTCATCCACTACGCCACCACAAACACCAAACCACAACAGACCATCGAGGAAATCTCCGTCACCGAGCGCGTCCGTCTAAAATCCCCGTGCAATTTCCTAGTATTCGGGCTGGGCTACGACAGTTTGATGTGGATCGGTCTTAACCACGGGGGGCGCACACTCTTCCTCGAAGAGAACATGATGTGGATTGATGAAATGGAGAGACAATTCCCCGGACAGCTTGTTTCACGCCACGTCAACTATTCCACCACCACAAAGTCAAACAAGCGGATGAGCTTCTCCGTCGTGCGACAAGTGGCGGCGGAGATACAAAGAACCCGTGCAGTCAAGTGGTGGACCCCAGAGAGAGTAAGTGTGAACTGGCCTTAAAGGATTTGCCGGATGAAGTGTATGAAGTGGAGTGGGATTTGATCATGGTTGATGGGCCTACTGGGTACAGTGATTATATGCCTGGCCGGATGACTGCGATTTACACGGCTGGGTTGCTGGCGAGAAATAAGAAACATGCGGCAGCGGAGACGCATGTGTTCTTGCATGATGTGGATAGGGTGGTTGAAGATAAATTCTCCAAGACGTTTCTGTGTGAAGGGTATTTGAAGGAGGAGGTTACAAGGCTCAGGCATTTTGTTGTGCCCAGTCAGAGGGACAGTCCTGGGACACCGTTTTGCCCGCCATTGTTGATTGGGTGATTGAATGAACAAGACGTTTTTTTTTTCTATTTCTTCTGAGAAACAGAGTAGCAAAAAAAAGCGGATTGTTTGTGCGCTTTTTTTTTTTTCTGAAAGAAATGATGTTTTTGTACAACTATACTGCATGATTTGATCGATCCAGATATCATATTCTACTACTGAGTACTATCGTCTCGATCGTCTGGTAACAAACAAAATGTCGATCGAGAGTATACCGGGCGAATTGACAAACGTGAAAACTAACCGGCATGAAATTGATGGAAAGTTTTGTTTTTTTTGGCAAATATGAAAATAGTGATAAAGAACCTGCATGAAATTGATGGAAAGTTTTGTTTTTTTTTTGGCAAATATGAAAAGTAGTGATAACGAACCGGCATGAAATTGATGGAAAGTTCTGTTTTGAGGCAGATATGAAAAGTCCTGACAACAGTGATAACGAACCGGCATGAAAACATTGTACCTATTTGAGTCTCCACCCCACGGTCATTTAGTTGAACTGATTGGAGAAAACTCTCACCCCGCGTGTAACGGAGGCAATCGAATTTGAAAATCCATTTTTTTAAAAAAAAACAATTACTTAACATAAACTGTATATATGTGTGTTAGCGTACTTCTCCAAATGCTGAAGAGAAATCAAACAGGAAACTGAAGAACTTGTGGAATCCGGTTGAGAATAGTCTCTAGTAAAAAGACAGCGACAGCAAAGGACTAAACAGAGCGTTTGGGGGGTGGGGAGGTTAGGGTTTTGGTACGACAGAACACGAATGCTCTGCGCTTCCGGCCGCGAGGAAGAAATAGAATGGGGGAGCGACAGAAAACCTCCACGGCGAAACCGAGAACCAGCATAAGCAAGAGGTTGCACGACCACCACCATATAAATCCCCATCACGAGACGAGGGCAACGGTATAGATTTCGCCCGTCTTTGTTTCGTTCTGAGGATTGTGATGATGGACATCACCTAATTGGTTGTTTCGGGATATATTTCCTGGATTAAGTGATTGAATTTGTCCCGGATTTCTTGTTGGCTGAGGATTTTTTTCAGGCCCTGATATACTACCAGATACCAAAGTGTCACAAGATCAGAGTTATCCGAAGAGTACCCTCCCATACTTGTTGTGCCTGCCTAATGTTCTACCAGTGATCATTATTCTCGTTACTGGTGTGACTGATATGATCTTACAACACCACTCAAATCTCATTCCATTTCCACTTAATTATGTGTGCGCTTTACAGCCCTTTTTTCAAAGAAAGTGATTCCTTTCCACAGGACGACAGAATACATTGGGATGCTTCACTTCACCCGTAACCTGTCATATAGAGTACACTTTAATTAAATATTAGCTAAAGTTCTCTTGGGTAATTGAGAATGTAGCGCGGGGGAGCCAGAGTACCGTTAAGCTTAACTAGGGAAGAATGAATATTAATGCATGCTTCCCACCTCACCTCTCTGCTGCCTATCCAACTCTCACATGAAAAGAAAGTGCACTTTTTTTTTTTTTTTCACATTTCTGGATCTGTACGCCGTACCGTACACAGTACCACTAGTAGTCTATCTCATTTCACTCTTCTCAGAATTGTCTTTCATTTGCAATCAAAAATAACGAGGGGATCAATGATCGGTACTACCTAGTACCTACTACCATATCCCAACCCATGATCACAACCACTCAACATCCACAAGGTTGCATCTCAAATCACGGGAGAGACAGCCAGCCAGCTTCTAATCTTACCAATTCCTTCTGATCCACCGCTACATATAAAGCAGAAAGAAACGGTTCATGTGCAACCCATGATCGATCAATCTTCTCTCCTAAACTATCTTATTCTGCCCCCTTATATATCTTGCTGTATATATAAACAGTAAGAAGTGGGAGGTGGTGTATATGGGAATGATGAGTTCTTCCGCAGCTTCAGTAGTAGTGGTGGTAATACTGGCAGTGTTACTGTTGGTTAGTGGTGTCTGTGATGGCTGGCAAAACCAAGTTCAGACACCTTGCTTCTTCATATTCGGTGACTCACTGGTTGATAACGGCAACAACAATGGTATGATCACGCTTGCACGTGCCAACTACATGCCTTATGGAGTTGATTTTCCTCAGGGTGCCACTGGCCGTTTCACTAATGGGCTGACCTTCGTTGATGCACTTGGTTAGTGGGAATCTGCAGGATCTATCATCAGCTTCATGTTCTGTAACATTACTTCAATATATACATGATAATATTGATTCTCTCTTTTATATCTTGTAAACTCTCAATTGAAATGCTTGGTAGCTGTTGTCTGTTGTGCAATGCAGCTGTACTCCTTGGCTTTTCTGATACATCCCACCATACTCAAGAATCCGTGGCCCTGCGGTCATGTACGGGGTGAACTTCGCTTCAGGAGCATCTGGAATCAGAGAAGAAACTGGAAACAATCTGGTAATCAATCAATCTTGTTTAATTAATTTTGAAATGTAAGTTACTGCATGATTCCTAAAAGTGATATATATGTATATGCTAATTGTTTATGTAAACAAACAGGGTGCTCATGTATCAATGAATGAACAAGTGAACAACTTCGCACGAGTAGTGTCCGAGATTAGAAGATACATGAGAGGAGACAACAACACCGTCCAAGACTACCTTAAAAAATGCATAATATACTCGGGATTGGGGAGCAACGACTACCTTAACAACTATTTCATGCCCAATTATTACTCCACTTCATCACAGTTCTCACCTCGAAGATTCGCAGCTTCTCTTCTCCATGACTACAATATCCAACTCAGGGTAATTTAAAACATTTTTAACATTCAATATTACTTGCACTGACAAGACAACCAGATGGAAATTAGACGCGCAAGGTTATGTTTTTGTATAATTGTCAGGCACTGTATGAGCTAGGAGCAAGGAAAGTGATAGTGACGGGGATAGGAACAATTGGGTGTATACCGTATCAGCTTGCAAGGTACAATGGAACTGGTAAGAGCGGCAAATGTAATGAGGACATAAACAACGTGATCAATCTGTTTAATATCGGGTTAAGGAAGATGGTGGATGGTTTCAATGGAGGGAAATTACCTGGGTCTAAGTTTGTTTTCCTAGACTCGTTCCAGAGTTCTAAGGATCTCTTGATCACCGCACCTAGATACGGTACACAACTCACTCACTAGTTGTAATAATAATTTTTTCCTACTGATAACTAATGATTGATTGATAGTAGCATGCTCTGATTTTGTGGTTGGTGTTGTTGGACTGTAATTATATGCAAAATAGGATTCAAGGTTATGGATAAGGGGTGTTGTGGAGTTGGGAGGAACAATGGACAGATCACTTGTTTGCCGTTTCAGAATCCATGTGAGAATCGGAATGAGTTCTTGTTCTGGGATGCTTTTCATCCCACTGAGGCTGTTAACATACTTTTAGCTAAGAAGGCGTATAGCAGCAAGACCAAGTCCTATGCTTACCCCATCAATATTCAGGAGTTAGCCAGGCTTTGATATCATTTCCAAATTGGTCGTTTCTTTTGGTATTGTATTGTATTGAATTGTGTATGTGTGTGTTGTTAAGAAGAAGACTTTAACACAATTAAAGTCGATGTTTCTTAATTGTCTGCATTATTGATTTGTACAAGACGACATTAAGTAGTCTCTTTATGGCTAAATCAACACTATGGATATCTCTTCTTCGTCCTAAGTTGTCATCCTTCTCATCTCTCTGTGTGGGGGGTTTACATTGCCGAAGGCGAGTTGATCTTACTAGTGGTGTAAGTAGTTATTATGTGCAGTGCAGCTAAAAGTAATGGAAATTATAAGACCAAATTTAATGCTCCTTACGCGTATATCTGATCTGTATCAGATAATGTTATCATCATCAAATGAAATTCAAATCAATAAACCATTTTTAATATTACAGTTGAAATCAATTACAAATCTAGCTCTGTCTGACTACACACACTCTCTTAATCATCTTTAAGACGGACAGACAGACAGTTTGACGGACAATCTTGAATGAAATCAAAAGCACTGTGGAATAAATCTGTTTAGATATCCAGAGTAGCAAGCTGCTGTATGTTAACGGGGTAAATAACCTGGGAATCCCCATTGAAAGCCCATCTTCCCATGATAACATTCACTTTCTCAGTCGGATGAAACGCGTCCCAGAATACGTACTGCTCCCTGTTGGCACACGGTGTCTGGAATGGCAAGCAAGTGATCTGTCCATTGTTCCTCCCAACTCCACAACACCCTCGATTCACCACACTCATCCCTGCATGCGTGTATTGTATATATATATATATGCATCAATTCGATCATTCATTTACTACAAAAGGTAAATTAAAAGAAAGAAATAGTAGTGTTGCTGATTATTAATATATAGAAATACCGTAATTCTGTGGACGGGTGATTATGTCCTGAAACATGTTGGAGACGTCAATGTAAGTGAACCTGGCACCGGGTAACTCCGAATTGAGACTGTTAAGCATCGACTTGACGTTGGCGTTAAAGGGACGCACCAACTGGTTCACTTCATCGGAACATTGACCGGTTGTGCTCTGTGCAAGTATGCTTGGGATGCATCCCATTAAACCTAGTCCTGCAATCACGAACTTCCTCGCTCCCAAATTGTACAACCTCTGCATATCACAAAAACACACACACGATAACATTTATTATTATTTACTACTAGTATAACATAAATTTCTCTAAAAGACTAAATAAGTTTAATTACGTTACGTACCATGAGATATTGACGGTATTGATTAGTCAGTAAGTTGGCGTACTGATCGGGATTGTACTGGTTCCTAGTCGCGTAGTTAGGCATCAAGTAGTTGTTAAGATAGTCGTTACTTCCCATCCCGACAAAGAACATGCACCGTGCTATGGATCCCGCTACGTCGTCCGCGCCAAGGTTGGCTGTTATCTGATCTAATGTCGTCTCGAAGTTCTGGATTTGTTGCGCGAACGGAATTCGACCCACCTACCATCAAACGGAAACAGGTCAAACCAGGCCAAATCAATTTTTAACTTTTTTTTTTATCAGGGTTGGGCCTGTATGTTAGGGTAATTACAGGACATCTATAGTTGGTGTTGGTACTACGTAGGCCCAATCTTTATCTCTCTTTTTGTTTCATGAAGTTTAACCCGACCACCTAACCGGACAAAAAACCGGAAGCTCATAAATGTCAATTGGATTCTATTCTCGCCTCAACTCAACAGGTAGGGCAGCATCCCTCCCTTTATGTATTTGTTCATATTCATGGATAAAGTATTCAATTTTTTCATGGGGAATAGTGAGGATGAATTAACTCGTTTCACCAAACACTTGCTTCCTTCCTCCCGGTTCCACAGAAGCATCTCTATGCCTGATATGTCAAGACAACCTAGCTATTAAATTGTGAACATATGGAGGAGCGGTGAGACCACAGGTGCGCCCCTACCCTACATTATATACTCCGTATCCTTACCCTGCCAGGGGGGATCAGGGCATGCATTTATAGTTATAACACACTCTGACGACATGCACATGTCGACCTCGGTTTTTCATTAATTTTCGAAGAATTTATTACTACTAAGTTAATACTACACGTACGGTAAAAAGAAACAAAGATGATTAGCTTCGTTCAAATCATAGTAACTTTTTTTAGATATATATTTTTGTTCAAATCATAGTAACTGAAGCCTGCTTAATGATCGATAAGTACCCCGCGCCAGGGTGTTACTGTTTATATATCATCTATATATACTTTGTCTGGAAACAATAAAATCTTCAGATTTGTTTTTTCTATTACAATCGGGCAAGCTAGCTATTCATAAACATATTCACATGGTCCCACATGATTCTATGTTGTTTTTAGGATTATATAATCAGCTAGCTATATTGTTTGCGATTCCACACAATTAATGTAACAATAACGTTATATATGCGAGAACTACTGAGAGTGGATAGTTAAATTCTAAGCGTGACATCATCTAATTCTTCTCAGATAATCGATAGTAGTACTAGTACTATATTTGAAAGCTAAGTTTTGAACCACCTGATACTGAAAATATATATAGTTGGTTAATTCTGAATGAACCTCAAGTTTAGTACTTAAGCAGACGGAATGTGTGGACTAATTAAATCATATATATATATTTGTTGTTTCTTTCTTCATCTTTTTTTTTTATTTCTCGATTTTAATACTTAAGCAGACGGAAAACATAAATTAATAAATTGGAACTAATCGTAAGTATAGATACTCACAAAATTCCTTCCAGTAATGTCAAGTATTCCTGAGGCAGCGGAAGCGTAGTTGACACCATGAAGCACTTGCTCCCCTGAAGCAGCCGAGAAGGGCGGTATCAATGGCAGTCCCAACTGCTGAGCTGCATTACATGACACAGACAAATAAGTAAAAAGAAAAAACATATTCATGCATAGAAGGCAAGTGTAACAATTTGTTTGTTGCATGGGTTAAGTTGGTGATGTGATCATGTTCGCGTCAAGTCTACGTAACGTACCGATTTCGTCAACCATGGTGTAGCCGTTAGAGAACCGCCCAGTAGGACCTCCATTGAAATCGATTCCGTATGGGAAGTAGTTAGCCTTAGCGAAGGACGGGAGGTTATTGTTGTTACCATTGTCGATGAGTGAGTCTCCAAATATAAACAAAGCGGGAACTTGTGCACTCCCGCCTTGAATTGGACGGCCAGGCCATGATCTTCTTCTACCCCTTGGCCGCACCAATGTCACCTCCATCGTCATTGCCGTCGCCACTGTTACCGTCATCGTCACTGCCATTTCCACCACCAGAGTAGTCTCCTCCTCCTTGATTCCCACCGTCGTAATCTTGCGCACTGGCAACTATGAAGGATATGGCAATAAGCACCATTGCTATCCACCACCGGCATTGCTGCAGTCGGACGAGTTTAGAAGACATGGTGAGGTGTTTGAGAGCTGAAGGTGATGAATGACCGATGGGTAATTGACGAATATTGTTGCTGTGACCTGTGAGTGGTTCCCTCTTCTGTTTGATGCAGTGAGTATTAAATACTAGTTGTAGAAGGAAGGTGTATGTATGCCTGCCTGTATGGTATAGCTATACGGTGGGGAAATCGAGGACGGTTGGGTTGGGTAGTTGAAGCAAATTGCGGGAGTAAATGCAGTCTCAACTGCTTCTCCTGATCTGCTAGCTGCAGAATGTGCAGTAAGCTAGTAAATAGAACTACTACTACTACTATACCTCCCACGTGGAAATACAGAGTGACACTGATTAGCCACACCCCACAAGTTGCTTGCTTCACTGATGAGTGATGACTGCCTGCCCCTGCAAACAAAAAACCTCGCAGACAGAGCTAGCTCTTTCTCAATCTCAAGTCTCAACCATCCACCGGCCGCTCTCAAATCGCCCAGCAGACATCTCGTCAAATCAAACTTCCTATTTCCAACTGCATTAAGCTAGCTATACCCGCGTGCTGTGCGTACATAGCATAGCAGTAGCAACTCCAATCAGTGGCGGCGGATCTTATGGGGCGGGTGACACCATGCCCCAAAATTTTTGAAAATTTATCAAATATTTTATAAGTTTTTAAAATAATATAATATTTTAAAGAGTGACAGTGTCAAAAAAAATTTGAGTAAATTACTCAGAACTCCATTGAGGATTGGGCATAATACCGTCAATCTCCTAGTGTTTATCATAATATTACTTGGTATTCTTTTAGTATCCTACTATGAGCCCCCGACTATAACTTTGAAAGCGTTAACCACCTGCTGATCCATTAGCTTAATCACATTATTAATGACATGCTGGACAAAAACACTTCTTAATCAGCATTCTTATTGTCAGAAGAACGTCAAACCTATCTCAAAAATGCATCTGAATTGGGATAAGAGAGAGTTAGACAATGTTGATTAAGCAATTTTGTTGTCCAGTTGGCATTAATAATGTGATTAAGCTGCTGGGTCAACAAGTAGTTAACGTTTTGATAAGAAACTTATAGTTCGGGGGCTCATAGTCAGAGATATCGTAACCTCAAGGTGGTTACCATTAATTATGATAAATACAAGGGGGGGCTGTATTATGCCTAATCCTCAAGGGGGTTCTGAGTAATTTACTCAAAAAAATTTTACCCCCGAAATAAAACTCGTGGATCCCCACTAACCCCAATAGAGATGTTTCTCTATGAGACAAACTAGTAGATAGGTTAAATACGTAATGATTTCTTATAATCAAGTACTATTACCGTATTACGTACTCATCCAAAATTGATGATGATAAGTTTTTTTCATCTATATTTTTTTTATATTTGGGCATAAGCCATTTATTAAATAATCCTGGAGAACTAGGTGGACGGGTTTAGCTCGGACCTCATTAAAACCTCCCTGAAAAAAACCCAGTAGGAAAAAGAGTACCCACCACATCCGAATACAGCTAAAGGTTCAACTCAGCAAGGAAGAAGAAACAACAACGTGTTCGCAACAAACTCGAACATACACATACTCACGACACACCCAAAATCATACCAAATAAGACCCACACAACCTAAAACTCCTCCACAAACATAGCCACCCTCATATTTCATAGTTGTGCCCATCGGCTCCAATGGAGAACTGGCACGCACCTCAACAACAGCCAACAAAAACGGTGTTTGTCGACCAAATCCATGACTCCACAACCCTGGGCACGTTGTGGAAGACTTTTGCCCCTTACGGCAGAATTGTCAGTGTGTATCGGCCCAAACAAAGGCGTATAGTAACAAACTCTCGTTATGCCTTTGTGGAATTCGAAAGCAGTCAACAGGCGGAGAGTGCAATAATGGAAACAAATGGCATTTGGGTAGATGGGAAGAGAATCAGCTCCCAACCGGCAAGGCCCAAAAGGAAACCTCCTGGGGGGAACGGGAGCTTCGGAAATTCAACAACCGGCACACCACTGTTTGTGGAGTCGCCCCCTGTACACACGCAAGTTAACAACCCAGAAGTTTATGAACCGGAGCCCGACCACGGAGTAATGAGGGAGGCGCTTGAAGGGCCTATCAAACTGGCACCTTCTAGACTTCTAATCCCTAGGCTTGATAGAAGTATCAAAGTACGTTCTAAAGTGAAAACCAACGTTGAATCAGTGCATGAGGAACTTACAGTGGCGGATGAGATAGAACACGTGATAAGCGTGTCGGGATATGACTACATAGTTATATTCCACAAGAAGGAGGAGCTACGTATGTTTTTACAGATGGGTAAATGGGATAGAGATAAGTGGAATGTAAAGGCGTGGATCGATGGGACGTCTCAATCCAGTAGGGTCGTGAACGTTGCTGTTCGAGGGCTTCCTGCTCAGGCGTGGTCAAAAGCATCTGTCCTATCTGTTCTGAGCAAATTTGGCAAGGTGCTGGAGATCGAAACAGACATGGACATCCTACCGACTAATCTGGAGGTGTTCGTTACATTGGAAACAACATGCTTCAAGATTATAAACGATGAGGTCCAGGTACTTTTCGACAACATTGTATCTTCAATAGGAATAATCGAGGTGTGGACGGAGGAGTTGGGGGAGAGAGCAAGACCGAAGGAGGCAAGGCCGGAGAACAACTCCGATATCCCCTCTGGCATCGAGGAGGAACGGGAGACGGCGAGGGATGTCGGGATACTTCACCACGTAGCTGACGTGGCGCAAAGACCGGCGACCATATCCGATATCCCTGCTGTCATCAAAGTGGTTCCGGAAAAGGTGAGGGATGCCGGGAAGATCCACCAAGTAGCTGACGTGGTGCAAAGTTCGGTGAGGTATATGATGAGGCACGACCAATGGATGAAGAAGATGGGAGTCTCAGGAAAAGGCTCAGGGCTCGAGAGTAAGTATGTCTTTATTGGGGATATGGAAAGTGGGAGCATAAGCATTCAGCTGAGAAAGCAAACGGTTGCTTTTGAAGATAATGCATGTAACGTGGGGATCATTGGTAGATGGGACAGTAAGGGGATGGTGGAATTAATAAATCCCAAAGGTCATAAATTAATAGTTAATTGTGGCATAGACATGGGGGCGGTAGTATTTAATGGGGGGTGTTCCGACACCACTAAGTTTGTCAAAGTAGTGGCTCCCAGTGCAGGCCAGAAAATGGCTGCATGTCGTCCCACCTTGTCCCCCACGTCCCCCCCTCCTCACTTGGCATGACCGGATATCTTCATCTTTCAGAGGTAGCACTAGTACAAAAAACGCCTATTTCGGCGCCCCTATTTCGGCGGTTGTAACAACAACCGTTGAAATAGGTGCCCCGAAAATTCTATTCTAAAAAAAGGCACCTATTTCGGCGGTTCCTAGCTAGGAACCGCCGAAATAGGTGCCTTTTTTTGAAATAAAATTTTCGGGGCACCTATTTCGGCGGTTCCTAGCTAGGAACCGCCGAAATAGGTGCCTTTTTTTAGACATAAAATTTTTGGAAGCCTATTTTTCCCGTTTTTTTTCAAAAAATTGGGTCGGCGGGAAAATTTCAGCCTATTTCGGCGGTTCCTAGCCAGGAACCGCCGAAATAGGTGCCTTTTTTTAAACTAAAATTTTTGGAAGCCTATTTTCCCGGGTTTTTTTTTCAAAAAATTCGGACCGCGGGAAAATTTCAGCCTATTTCGGCGGTTCCTAGCTAGGAACCGCCGAAATAGGTGCCTTTTTTTAGACAAAAATTTTCGGAAGCCTATTTTCCCGGTTTTTTTTTTTCAAAAAATTCGGACCGCGGGAAAATTTCAGCCTATTTCGGCGGTTCCTAGCTAGGAACCGCCGAAATAGGTGCCTTTTGTTAGACATAAAATTTTCGGAAGCCTGTTTTCCCGGTTTTTTTTTTCAAAAAATTCGGACCGCGGGAAAATTTCAGTCTATTTCGGCGGTTCCTAGCTAACAACCGCCGAAATAGACTTTATTTCATTATTATATCGCAACTGCTCTTCATCTCTCTCCTCTCACGATAATTTTGCAACTCTAACTGGCGAATGTACTTGCTAAACGCTCCTCTCTGCATCTCGCTCACCAGATTGAAAACGGGGTTGAAGTAGTTCATTCTAGAACCGGTAATATACTCGAACTTATCTTTTTCTCATTGGAGAACAAGCTACATACATGCTCTGCGCCTTTCATTCTCTTTGTTTTGTCTACGCATCTCTTCATTCTCTTCTTGTGTCTACGCCTATGTAGTGACAAATCACTGAAACCGCTGCATCTCACTCAATAGATTGAAGACGGGGCTGAAGTAGTTCATTCTGGATCCGGTAATATACTCAAACTTATATTTTTCTTTTTGGAGAACAAGAAACATACATGCTTTGCGCCTATTTATTCTCTTCTTTGTGTTTGTGTCTCTTTATTCTCTTCTAGTGTCTGCCACTACAATCTCTTCACACTCACGGTGATTTTGCAAGGCGAACAAGAAGCTTACATGCTCTGTGCCACTGTTCATTCTCTTGCGTTTGCGCCTCTACAGAGATGCAAAACTGTTGCATCTCGCTCCCGAGAAAGAAGACGATGCAGCTAATTTTTTTTATTTTTTAAAAAAATACCTATGGCGGCGGTTGTTAGCTAGGAACCGCCGCCATAGGTGTGTTTTTTTTTTTTGAAAACCACCTATGGCGGCGGTTCCTAGCTAACTACCGCCGCCATAGGTGTGTTTTTTTTTTAAAAAAAACAACCACCTATGGCGGCGGTTGTAGCTGGGAACCGCCACCATAGGAGTTCTATCTCGGCGGTTGTACAACCGCCGAGATAGGGTCTCATACCTATTTCGGCGGTCTCTATTTCGGCGGTTCTAGAACTGCCGAAATAGACCTTTTACAACCGCCGAAATAGGCCCTTTTTGTACTAGTGTAGGATGTGGGCTGGATGAGCCCGAAGCCCTTACCTCCTCCGTGGGCCTAGTTCCCAGCCCAAATAATGGGCGGCCCACCCCAGTGGATGGTAGTACTCTTCCACAGATTAACCTGCAAGTAGTAGTCTCACCAGATAATACGACTAAACAAGACAAGTCCAGAAAGGCTCGGGTAAGAAAGCCGAATAAAAAATTTGCAAACATTTCTGCGGAGGCTCGTGAATGCTTTAAATATGGCCAGCGGCTGCGTATTCATTGTCCTTACCCACGGAGATCCTTGGCGAATATTGACCGCATCCTGAAGAGAAGCAGAGTGCAGAAATAAACCCCATCGTTGCAATAGTAGTCTCGGGACCTCGTGAACGCTTGTCGGATGTTTCAACCTCTTGGCATACTCACTATTTGGAGTGTTTCAGCAATTAAGTGTGGGATGATGATCAGAGGCAGTATGGCCATAAAGATATATGCTTTGGAAGGAAATGAAGAGTTGAGCGCTAGTGGACTGATGAGGCTGTCCGCAAGCCTAGAATTTCTAGAGGTGTTTCCCAATGCTTGCAGTTGGTGTCTCGGAATTTTTTTCTTTCGATTTTTTTTTTCGATCGATTTTTCGTATTAGTTTCTGGCTAAGGATTTTCCTAAGCTGTGTCGACCGATTCTCGGTCATTGTATTGCTACATATGTAGCCCCCTTATCAAAAAAAAAGACCCACACAACCTACTACAAATACTCTCTCAGAGAAACAACTCCTACGAATGCACTACACGTCAAAGGAAAATCTTTCCACCATATTTTCGACCAACGCCATACCCCAAGCTAGATCTGCAGCGTGATACGGTCGACATTGCATACCTCCTCTTGAAAGACCACAGCATTGTGGTGCATCCAAATATAATACACTCCATAGCAAAAAGTAGATTTCCATACTCGCTTCGCTCTACTCGAAAAGGGAACCGAAAACCAGTCACTATATATATCACCTACCCCTTCTCTGAAGACAAAAGGTACATTCCACCACATCAAATGAGCTCTTATCCTTGAGCAATGAAACAAGACATGCTCCACACTCTCCATAACTCTGCTACACCAAGGGCACATGCTCCCACCAATAGGGACAACATTTCTCTCAAATAGAATTTCTCTTGTCATCAGTCTTCTCAAGAGAGTAAACCACAAGGTCAGCACCACCCTAGGCTCACACAAGCCACTCCATATAGCTTTTAGGTCAACATCCGAAGAAGTACCAGGCACCTCGGCAGTTGCATTATACAAAGAGAGTGAAATATCCTTAACAATAGAGCATTTACCACCAGACCTCCACGAGCACATATCCGGCAGCTGAGGCGAGCATGGAACGACATCAAGCGAGCCCATCAATTGAACGAGAAGCTCCTCTTCGTACGTGAAAAGCTCACGCCGCCACTGAAAATCCCATTGCCAACTTTCATTCACCCAATGGCCCATCTGGGCTATAGTACTTTCTTGCTGCAAACTCAGATAAAAGAGGCGTGGAAACTTACTCCGTAGACACCCTGCATGAGACCAGCTATCATACCAAAATAGTATCGACTCACCATTTTTTACCAAGATTTGCACCTTCTCTTCGAGAATGCCTTTGAGAGCGACATTTGCATCAGTAGCCTTAATGATAGAAGGCCATATACCCCCCGCCTTCAACATCCGACCATCCAACTCCCCGGTATAAAGACCACCCCTCATTTTGTAAATCGATGATACTACTCTCTTCCAAAGTGGGGATTTATTGGCAGCAAAGTTAAACCTCCATTTGGACAAAAAGGCCAAATTTTTAACCTGCAGGTCAGAGAAACCAAGTCCCCCATCCGCCTTAGGTCTAGTCATCCTCCTCCAGGAGACCGTAGTCAAGAACTTCCTCTTGTTCTTGCCCCAAAAGAACTGTCGTTGGATGGATACCAATTTCTTCCGCACCTTTGCCGGAATCACAAATAAACTAGCATAATAGAAAGTGATAGCCTCAAGGACTGACCTAAGTAGAACCGCTCTCCCAGCCTTGGACAGACTAGAGGCATTCCACGTCGCAAGTTTAGCCTTAGTATTCTGAATAATCGACTCCTAAGTGTCTGCTTTTCTCATATTTGCCCCCAAGGGGCAACCCAAATAGGTAGCCGGCAAGGAACCTATTTGACAATCGAAAATTTTCCCTACCATTTGCGCCTCCTCTTCTCTCACATTAAAACAATACGCCTTCGATTTTTCCATATTCAAACGTAGGCCACTCATCTCTGCAAACCCAATGAGGATTCTATGCAAGTGCACCAGCTCTCTTCTCTCTGCTCCACTAAAGAGCAAAATATCATCAGCAAATTGGAGATGGGTGACTCTCACTCTCCTTGTTCCTACCACTAATCCAGAGAAATGATGTTTTTCCACTGCCTCCTGAATCAACCAACTCAACGCTTCTGCTGCAATGACAAACAGCGAGGGCGACAACGGGTCCCCTTGTTTGAGACCACGAGTGGGAGAGAACGGTCTAGTAGGAGAACCATTCACCAGTAAGGAGATCCTTGAAGTTGTGATACATTCTTTTAGCCAATTCCTCCAAGTAACACCAAATCCCATACACTCCATCATTTGGTCAATGAAATCCCACGAGACAGAATCGTAAGCCTTTTTAAATCGATTTTTATCACTATTCCTTTTCGCTTGGTCTTTTTCAACCAGGCTATTACCTCATTTGCAACAAAAGGGCCCTCAAGGATGTTTCTCCCCTTGACAAACCCAGTCTGGGTTTCTCCAATAAGCAGTGGTAAAATGGGCCTCAGACGATTACTAAGTAACTTAGCAATTACCTTGTACATGCATCCCACCATGCTTATTGGCCTATAATCCTCAACACGAGCTGCATCCTGTTTCTTTGGGATAAGGGTTATCCAGGTGACATTTATTCCTTGTTCCAATTTTGAGGTTATGAAAAACCTCCTCACATCCTCAGCAAATCCAGCCCCAATAACATGCCACATCTTCTTGATAAATTTCATGTTGTACCCATCAAATCCTGGAGCCTTGGATCCATCACATTGCGATATTGTTTGCTTAATCTCCCACAATGACGGGATAGCCTCAAGCAAGGCCGCTTGCTCTACCGTAAGTGTACGGTGGGGGAGAAGCAAGGGACCATACCTGAAGACGGCACTGCTTGAAAGAGCCCCCGGTAATATTCGATAATATGAGCTACGATCTCCGATGGAGTATCTATGACTCCATTCTCAGTAAGCAAACATGTAATGAGCTTTTTCCGATAATTAATTGTGGCTCTCCTGTGAAAGTATTTGGTGTTGTTGTCCACATCCCTTATCCACCTGTCTCTTGAAAGTTGGTTCCAATGCACCTCCTTGTATCTTTCTGCTTCTTCCACCCTACTCACTGATCGGATCCTCTCAACTTCAACTTGGTAAGACCTGGCGCCCTCTTCCATTTTCTTTTCTACCTTTCTCAGGTCCTCCTTGCACTTAAGAATCTTCTGGTTCATCTCCCCAAATACCTCTTTGTTCCATCTTCTCAAAGCCCCTTTAAGCCTCTTCAGCTTACTCAAAGTGGATCCTGTATGAAGGCCTTCCCATTCTTTGGCCACAAAACTCTCAAACCCTGGATGCTCCAGCCACGAATCCATTGATCTAAAAGGTTTTGGGCCCCAGTTCATTCTCCCCATCCTCAACACTAACAGCCTATGGTCAGATATAGACCACTCACTCGACCGCAACCTAACATCTGAATACTGGTTCAACCATTCGAGTGTTGCAAACATTCGATCAATCTTACTAAAAGACCCTCCACCTTTCCAGGTGAATTTCGCATCTTGCAACTGAATTTCTTGCAACTGCATTTCTTCCACCCAAGTTTGGAAATCTCTCATACCTCTCGTCTGACGTGAAGCATGAGCCGACATTCTTTCTGTAGGACTTAGTACTTCATTGAAGTCCCCAATAAACAAACTTTCTTGTCTCCAATTTTCCTTGGCTTGGAGGATTTCCTTGAACATTGCCCTTCTCTCTCTTACGTCACAGGGGGCATACAGCACCGTTATTGCACTCGTAACTCCTTCTTCCCTTGCTTTCACTACAACCATCAACCATCGCACCCCTTTTTCTACACTTCGGACCTCTACTTCTTCCTCATCCCACATTATTATTATTCCTCCGGACCTACCCTGACTAGGGACCTCATCCCAAGCTAGACTTGTCTTCTTTTTCCCCCAAAACGAGGGACTTTTAGTGCTGCCGAGCCACTGTGCTGAGTCTCAACAAGTCCAAGAATAGATAATTTCGATTGTCTGACCTCTTCCCTCGTCTTCCTTTGCTTCTCCTTCAATCCCAATCCTCTTATATTTTGCAGCCCTACAATCACCATCCTACCCTCTCACTTCCTAGACTGAGGTTGAATTTGATGAATGATATTAGCCTTGGATAGACTAGGGTTTGGGATCTTGCAACCTAACTGTCTCAAGAGATCAATGCACTCCTCAGCTTCCTTTTCTGCATTAATAATTTTGCCTAGGTCATCTCTTGCCGGTGCACCCTCCTTTGAATGAGTTAAAGGCAGGGTGTTATGAAAAAGCTCAACAAACAAGCTAATTCCCTCCTTATCTGTTCCTGGTGATTTGTTTGCTCTTTTCGGGTGGCTATCAGTACTTCTCTCAAAAGAATGTCCCCTTATCGCAGCTTGATCCTCCCCCGGCTCGGCTACAGCCGCGCAGCCAAACAGGTTCCTCTCAGCAAGCTCCTGGTCAACGCTGCAGGCGTCAGATTCTCTCTGCATGGGAGGCGGACGTAGCCCGACTTCAGAGCCATTCACACCATTCTCGGAACTCCGCGTCCCTCCCCCTGTTTCCGCTGCAGTCCCCTCACCCCTTTCTGAATTATACTGTACTTGCATACAGGATGACTTTCGTTCCACCTCATCAATAAAGGCTACTTCATTATTACTTTGACTCCTAGGCGTCAGCGCACGCGGACCATCACCAGTGGGGGAGATCTACTCTGTTTAATTCTCCAAATTAAAGGCGAGAAGATCCCTGTCTTCAACCATGTGGCCCCCCGCCGCGGATATCACTGCCACAATTCCAAAACTGCTTTTTCAAACTTTCAAGAGTTAGAGCATGCACCGTTCCACCACTTAAGCCTGCACGATTAATATTCTGAACCCTTGGGATCTGTTCACTCAATTTATCACATTGAGATATTGACCGTTGTAATAATCTGATTGAGCCAGAATTTAACTCCTTCCCCTCTTCCGAGTTCAACGGAACTTTATTATGCCGACTGAAACTAGTAGTTTCACCTTCTCCCTCCTTAATGCTGTAGTCAGCTATACCAGCCCGTTGACTTGACTCATCTTTCTTTTCGAATTTTGTAATTTGAATAATGCTCTCCGACTGGTCAACTTCCGTTCCCGGAGATGGTTGCTCCGCAACTTCAACCAGACTTACCGGAAAAGTATGGCCCTCAACGTTTACCATGATTTTCCAGTTGATTAATTGGAGTGTAGATGTCTCGATTTGGAGGCGAATCTCCGCGTTTTCTACATACTGGCCATCTTCCCTTTCAATTTTTATGACCTCGCCCACCTTTTGGGCTATCTTACAAACATTCTGATTATTCCACGCATGTAACGGGGTCCCTCTTACTACAATCCACGTTCGACGTTTCTCCGCCTGATCTTCCATATTCCATTTACGGACTTCAATGCCTTCTTGGACCTTAGCCTTTTCTAGCGCTTGATTAACTACTTCTTCCGCTTCACAAATCGTATCGAATACCATGAGAAACTTCTTCCTCGAGAAAGCAAGTAATCCACCCATCTTCGGCCATCTATTATGTAAAAAATTCATTGCTTCTTTTGGCGACCTTTCTTCTGGGAAGGTGATTACAACGCATTTCTTCAGGCAATCCCTCATTCCCTCATTCGGCCTAACGTCCAACGACAGCCTTGCTACCGCATGAGCCTTTTCATTCCAATTCCACCGCGTTTCTCTCCAAATATATTGGCGTGGCCTTACTCCATTGTTGTGCCTACTTTACAGTCTCTCCTTATCAGATTTATTCCTTCTCTCTTTATTTCCTTGGAACTCCATTCTCGCCCAGAGTTTGTTTCCATTCACCTTCCATCCCCGTATACCATCTATCAGTGCCCTCGCATCCTCAACATGGTCCACATCCACAAACGCACATGCGTTACGGTTTGACTTCCGTGGTTTCCTGCTGATGAAAATCCTTATCTACTAAGACTTATATATTGAAAGCTTTTACTACATGTGGCTCTTTTGTTGTTTTTGGCACATTTTTCTATTTCACTATTAAACATATAAGATAAAATCATTTTATAATTTTTTTTTCACAATCACTACACAAAAAATATGGATAATGACATTTTCTTTAATCCCATTTAATAAAGTGTAGTAAATTTTTGGATATAACCACTCTATTTAGTTGCACTTGTTTGTGTAGAACTATATAATAAGAGCTTATGCTAAATATAGGTACAAATATGTATATATAAAATACAAAGATCTATAATATCTCTACATCTATTATGAACACACTTATAAGTGAAGGAATTAATTTTCCACATTTTATTTGTGTATAAAATTTGAACTTAAAAGTGTGGGCATACTATAATTATGTAGTAGTGAATATATAGTTTCACATAAGGATTCCATTATAAAATTTAGATTTACAAAACTATATTATCTTTCCTATTAAATATTGAAATCAACGGTACGATAACATAGGGATACTAGTTTACATTTTGTATAGGTTGAATATTCTAATATCAAATGTATTATGTAAGCTTTGCGCCATTAATTGAAATATTTTCATCGAACTAAAATAAAATAGTTAACCGAACAGAATGGACAAGACAACGGTAGCTAGGGGTGTTCATGGAAAATCGGAACCGTCAAACCGGAAACCGAAACCGAAACCGGAAACCCGGTTAACCGAAGTCGTTTGCCGGTTCGGTTAACCGAACCGTTTAGTTTCTCGGTTCCGGTTACGGTTATTGATTTTGACGAATCCGGTTAACCGAAAAAACCGTTTAAGCATTTAATTTATTAATTTTTTAATTTTTTGAGTATAAGTATAAAACTATATGGTTAATTATTAGATTTACCAAAAATAAATATACAATTATAAAGTTAATGGTTAGAATTATACCAAAACCAATAAAATCTTATCAAAATCGGCGGTTAACCGGTTTAATATCGCACCAAAACCGGAAAAACCACACATTGTTTACTAATTATAAGAAAAAAACACATAAATCTACATCATTTCGGTTAACCGGTAAAACCGCACCAAAACCGACGGTTAACCGCTTCTAAATGAACCGGTTATGGTTATCAAATTTGACTAACCGACAATCCGGTTAACCGATTTCCGGTTAACCGAAAAGCCGATTAACAGGTTATGAACACCCCTAACGGTAGCAACCCAAATCTACGTTGATTACTATAAACACAAACAAATAATTATCTAAAAAATAGTAATATATAATAAATGAACTACATGTATAATCTTATATCCATCTGATTTTTTTAAGTGTACAACTCTATTTTTTTTTTTTGATAATTGAGGCTGTAAGCCATTTTACTTATCAATTCCTGGAGAACCAGGTGGATGGGATTTATGGGCCTCATTAAAACCCTTCTAAGTAAAACCCGGAGGGATAAAAGCTTAGAAGGGAAAAAGAGTACCCCCCACATCCAAGTACAAGCCTAGGGATCCAACTATGGAACAAGAGCACCTTATGCGACATGCTCGTACCAGAAAGAAACATAACAAGACACAAACTTACTGTGCGCATGACAGTTCGTAACGAGACGTCCGGTTTACTCAGTCTTGAACCGAGTTCTTGGTGTTAACTAATATAAGAATGCAATCTCGATGTAGAAGAAAACTCAGCCAATAATATATATTAATAGCGTGAAAAACTCCTCACCTGATCTGTTCAACACCTTGAACAATCACTTACTAATCTATCACTCTTCGAATGATAGTCACTCACCTCAATTCACGAATAAAGAATCACACTCAAAACACTCAAAGGGTCTCGTCGTAAAAGGGGTATCGATCTGTTCTTGATACCCAAAAACGCAACCCTAAACTATATCTATACATTGTATATATACAAAGGAATAATAAGTAAACAAACTCCCCAACAATAACGAGAACTTAGGAAAATATATCTCCTTCTTCAATGGTACCGAGAATAAAGGGAGATATATATTTAAAGGAATCTTAACAAACTATCGCAGCATATAACGTCACGTGAGCAGCTCCGCTTTCTGTTGTAGTCAAGATGACTTTAACCAAGATCGATCATATGCTGAGTACAAGACCGGCACTGCATATTTGTCACACATCAAAAACTATAAGTATGTGTCACCCACAAACATTTACAGTTTCCCCCTTTTTTGATGTGTGCAAACTTGGTCATGGTGAAAAGAGATACCAAAGAGATACCACGTATATCATATTCCCCCTGAAAGGCAGATTCCCCCTGAAACAAAGCTAACTAGATCAACAGCCAAAATACGATATTCACCATGCTTCCCCCTTTTGCGTAATAAAAAATGGTACGGACCTATAACCTCACGAAATGTAAAAAAACACACTGAGGAACACGGAATAGCATTTTATACAATGTTAATTGCAGGAAGGAGTTTCAGATAGTGGCAAAAACAACAGGAGCAACCAAGAAACAGCTCACAGAGACAAACGTAGAATAGAAGAAAAAAAATAGTCTGAGAGAAGCACCAACAAACAAAAAGGATTAAACCAACAGCTTAAGTCTGGAGAACAACAACAGTGCTAAGGGAAACCAACAGAACAGGGCATGGAATCATGAGGAGAAATAATCGTCGCACCCCCAGATGAGCTTCAAGATGTGCCAAACGTGCATTCACATCCTTGACCAGAGACAAAAGTTCCTCCAACTGTTGCGAAACACTGCCAAGATTCTCTAAGACAGCTCTAGGCGGTTGTTTAACAATCCATATATTCCCAGCCAGGGCAAGACCCATCTTGGATAGGGTAGTCTGTGAAAGTTCATGATTGTGATCCAGAACTTTGGTGGAATCAGTAGAAAGATCAACAGAAAAGTACTCAAAGATCGTCGTCAGCCAGGCAGCATAAGGCAAAGAGGAGGTACACTCAGTAATAGCATGATGGATATGAAATAGCATGAAGTGTGGCAAGCTTATAGGACATTTCTGTATAAGACACCACATCAAACAGATGTCCAGGAATGTAACCGTCCCACGTTGGTCATTCCTGGGCGCCACACCTTGATAAACAATGATATGAAGTAAACGTCCAAGTACATCAAGCTGCCTTTGAGGAACTGACCGAATCTTCCTAGTCTCAGGTTCAATCCCAAAGAAACCAAAAAGATCCTCATCTTTTTGGGAGGGAGCAAAAGTATTAACCTCGCGAGAAAAAGTCTTAATACCCTCAAAAGGAACATCCAGAATCATGCTGATCAAATCAGGAGTCAACTCAATATCCACCCCTTTAACCTTAGATCGAATCAAATACTCATCCACAAACTGCAAATTCTTGTAAAATTCCTTAGCCGACTCCCAGTAGATTTTCGTACCCAAAGTAAACACAGACGACCAGCCTTGAGCTGAAAGGCAACTAGCAATGTTGGACAACTTGTTCTTACGGATTTCAGACTTAAATGAGGGAAAACAGGGAAAAGAGTGACCAGACCAGACGGAATTCGTCGAGGAAGAACCTGATGAAGCGACCGACATAGTAGCTGAAGAGCTGGGCACCGGAGTCGCACGGCGAGGACGCTTGGAAGAAGACGCAATGTGAGTGTGTGTAGCAGAACGCTTGCGTTGGCGCAAGACTGACAGCGGCACGTCATCATCCGAAAGAACAGCAGGGTGCGACGGGGTAGATGAGGGCGGAGGAGGCTGAGGACAACACGGCCGAAGAGTTTGGCGACGTCGAAGAACAGCAGCCCGAGAAGGACGGGTCTGGGATCTAGGGTTTCGGCGGGGAGGGGAAGGGTTTTGCGGAGATAATGGTGGAGATATGGGCATAGAATCAGAGACAGGGGAATCGTCAAATGGGACATTGCAAGAAGGAAAATCATCAGCACACTTCTTGGGTGAAGAATCTGGAGTAGAAGGCGGCATAGGTAAAAGTAGTGGAGGGTACTCAACAGCAAGAGGGACATGAAACTCTGGCTGCATGGGGAGCAAACTAGAATCGATCGAAATGCTCGGAATGGAGGAATCAAGAAAATGTGGAACTGAGAGGGAAAGAAGCTGACGATAGGCAAAAGCAGGGTCATACAGAACAATTTCCATGGCGAAGCTAAAGGAGCAAGAAGACGTGAACCAGCAGTAAAGATCATGGAGTTTGAAAAAGAAGACACTACGGAAGATTTGGGCGTAAGACTGACAAACAAGTAAAGCTGACAAAACGTGGGTAAATGGGTATGCAGAGTGGGCGTCGTTTGAGAAGAACGTGTAGAAGTATTGTAGCACATTGGGGCCTTTTTTGTTGTTGTTTTTTTTTGGAAGGATGGAAACCATAAATAAAATAAAAGAAAGAAAAAAAAACAACCAGAGGAAAGGTAAACCAGTAACATGAAAAAACATTCCTTCTATAACATTGATCCAGATCATCTATAACGTGTTCCACAGCAGTCAACGGAATCCTCACATAGATGTAAATGTAAACTCCACTCATACCTAGTACCATGTTTGTACACAAAAGAGAAAAACACAGAAAATAAAAGTAATGGACCTTAATCAATGTTAACCATGCCCAGTGCTAGACTCAGACGATTGAAGATCTCCCGAGGAAGTGGTTTGGTAAAGATATCCGCCAATTGCTGTTCAGTAGAACAATGGAGCAATTCTACTGTCCCTTCTCGACTTGATCACGAAGAAAATGGTGACGTATCTCAATATGTTTTGTACGAGAGTGTTGAACGGGATTCTTTGACAAAGCAATAGTAGATTGATTGTCGCAGTAGATAGGAACTGGTGATTGGGACATGCCATAGTCTTCAAGTTGATATTGTATCCATAAGACTTGTGCACAACATGCAGCAGCAATATACTCAGCTTCAGTGGTGGACAAAGCCACAGAGGATTGTTTCTTGGAGAACCAAGAGACCAGACTAGTACCAAGGAGCTGGGCACATCCAGATGTACTCTTGCGATCAGTAAGAGATCCTCCAAAATCCGCATCAGTGTATGCCTGGAGTGTAAAAGAAGATCCTACATGATAAGCCAAACCCAGGTTAGGAGTGCCACGTAAGTAACGAAAAATTCGTTTCACTGCTTAAAGATGAGGAACTGTGGATCGGCCTGAAACCGGGCACAATAGCAGACACTATAAAGAATATCTGGTCTGCTTGCATGAGGTACATTAAAGACCCAATCATAGCCCTATATTCAGTAGGATCAGTGGATTCAGCATGAGTTTCTGAACCAAGTTTAACAATACTAGACATTGGAGTTGCCAGGGATTTTGCAGAGTCAAACCCGAACTTGGACAGTAACTCAGTAGTGTATTTCCCTTGCCAAACAAACGTGTGAGTGGTAGTCTGACGAATTTGTAAACCTAAGAAAAACGTGAGTTCACCCATGCTGCTCATTGAAAATTCGTTAGTCATCACAGATTCAAATGATTTAGACAATCCAGGACAAGATGATCCAAACACAATGTCATCAACATAGATTTGAATCAACAATATATCAGAGTCCTGGAATTTGATGAACAACGTACTATCCACTTGACCTCTAGTAAATCCTTGTTGAAGCAGATAAGTTGTAAGACGAGCATACCAGACCCGCGGAGCCTGCTTCAATCCATAAACAGATTTCTTGAGTAGAAAAACATCATCAGGTCTGGACTGATCAATAAATCCAGGGGGTTGAGCTACATAAACCTCTTTATCAATATATCCATTCAGAAACGCACATTTAACATCCATCTGGTATAAGGGAAATGCCCTATGTGTAGTAAAGGCGATCAACATACGAATAGCTTCTAGACGAGCAACAGGTGCATAAGTTTCGTCATAATCTATCCCCTCTTGTTGATTGTATCCCTGAACTACTAAGCGGGCCTTGTTACGAGCAACATGACCATCAGCATCAAGTTTGTTGCGATAAATCCAGCGCGTACCGATAACCTCCTTATGACTCGGTCGAGGAACTAAGGTCCAGACATCATTCCGTTTAAACTCATTGAGTTCGTCCTGCATAGCCTGTATCCAATCAGAATCAGTAAGGGCTTCCTTAATATTACGGGGTTCAATACTTGACAGGAATCCTTCATGAGCACAGAAGTTCCGAAGTGAGTTACGAGTCACCCGTCCTGAGTTCAAGTCTGAAAGAAGATTATCCAGCGTGACCCTGGGGCCGACGGAAGGAATGTTGGGGGGCACTGAGGTATCATCAGATGATGAGCTTGGGTTTCGATTTGATTCTGATACAGAATTGTCTGTTTCAGAGGTTTCAACCTGCATAGATGAGCTATTTGGATTATCAGAAGATGGTTGTAACGAAGTAGAGGGAACTGAATGAGAATCTGTATGTGATGTGATAGGAGAAATTTGGACAGATGGAGATGGAGAATCCGAGTCTGAATCATCAGAATCATCGACACCTAATTCAGACCCAATATTTTGTGGATTTCGAGAACCAAAATTCTTTTCATCAAACCGTACATATGACGATTCTTCCACGACAAGAGTGCGTTTGTTGAATACCCGATAGGCCTTACTAGTAGTAGAATACCCCAAAAATACTCCTTCATATCCTCTGGTATCAAGCTTCCCAGTGTTAAGTTTACCATTGTGCAAAATAAAGCACCGACACCCAAAAACCTTAAAATATCCAATTGACGGAGGTCGTCCCTTTACCAGCTGATATGGAGTTTGATTGAGTATAGGTCTGATGAGAGCCCTGTTGAGGATATAACACGCCGTGTTAACAGCTTCTCCCAGAAACTAGGTGCTAACCCACTAGCATTAAGCATTGTGCGTGCCATCTCAACTAATGTACGATTCTTTCGTTCCACAACGCCATTCTGCTGAGGTGTGCGCACAGCTGAAAAAGTATGGGTGATACCTTGATCAGTACAAAACTGTCGAAACTGCTGATTGACAAATTCTGTACCATTGTCTGATCGAATGGTACGCAGAGGAAACCCCAATTGGGCTGTATCTGAATACAAAACCCTTTAAACAGATTGAAAGTATCGGCTTTAGCATGAAGTAGATAAATCCAAGTAAAGCGAGAATAATCATCGACCAAAACAAAAATGTATTTCTTCCCAGCCCTGGTCATGGTGCGCATAGGTCCTACCAAATCCATATGTACCAATTCCAGCACAGTGGAAGTAGAAACCACAGACTTAGGAATATGTGCTGAGCGAGTCTGCTTATTTAGCTGGCATGCACTGCAAGGAAAGTCTTCCTGAAGGACCGACGATGGTAATCCTTCAACGAGATGTTGAGTTCGTAATTTATTAAGCAGACGTATATGAGTATGACCAAGTCGTTGATGCCATAAGTTAGCATTTTCTGTGGAAGCAGTGAGACAGGTTGCATCCAATCTTTGATCATCAACATCCACTAGATACAGATTGCCCCTGCGATATCCTTGCAGAAGGGGTGCGCCTGTCGTCAAATCTGTGACAATGAAACCATAAGAATCAAAGGTGATAGAGGAAGGACCCTTATCACACACTTGTGACACACTCAGTAGATTGTGCTCTAATCCATCCACCAAGCACACATCTTCAACACTCCCCTGGTGACCTACTGTGCCTATAGCAATGACCTGTCCCTTCCCATTATTTCCAAAAGTCACAAATCCTCCATGTAAACCTTCAAGTTCCCGAAACAGTGTATGGTCTCCAGTCATATGCCGAGAACATCCGCTATCCATAAGCCAAATGTTGGCTCCGTCAGCATAATCCTGGCACATAAGGAAAGGAATCAATAACGTTTAGGGACCCATTGCTGTTTGGGTCGACGAGAGTACATACTAGCATATTTAATAGAATGAGTAGCAGAATTTCTAGCATTTTTCCGCTGCAACTTAAAACATGAATTGATATGATGTACAAGAATATGACAATAACAACATTCTATTACTGTTGAGTTAGACGAAAAGTTTCTCTTTACAGGAGTAGTTTTAATTTGTGTATATTGCTTCTTCGGTCTTAGTTCAGCTTCAACTCCACAGAATCCTAGTCCACCTCGTTTTTTATTTGGTTTTCTAACAATTTCGTTAAGTTTGACTTTCCCTGTGTGCCACGATGGATTTTCTAGATTGATGATGTTCAGTCTTCTCTCCAGAGTATCACATTGTTTCTGGAGATCAGCATTATCCTGACGAATCCATTCATTATCTGCCTTAAGTAACTGAATTTCCTTTTCTGCCCATTCTGGTATTGAACTCAACTTACTTTTAACTGACGACGTAAACGTAGATTGTAACACCTTGGATGAACTTTCTACCAGTTTTTCTGCTAACTCCTTATTTTTTCTTTTTAACTCATTTATCTCCTGCTCTAGTTGCTTTATTTGAATTTCTATACCACTACTCTCGTCAAGCTTACCTTTTAAAGCCTCAATTTCTGATAAGCGACCATCAAGGCATCAAAAATCTGATCTTTCGGAGATTCCCTACCTACATTAGTGAATTGAGAAAACTTACCTGCTCTCCCACAAGAGAGTGATGCTCCTTGTCTTTCACAACCAGACACATCAACTCATCGTATGCTAGTTCATCAGTGTGAGACCGATGGATAGCCGTCATACAATAATGTGCCTCCACCTTTTCAGCCGGTTCAGACTCTTCTTCTTCTTCACCCCATACTGCAGCTGCCATACGGGGATCTCGATTTCTATACTACGGGGGTTTGGATGACAAAGGACAATCCTTTATCATATGACCTAACTTGTGACACCGAAAACACTCCACCTTACTCATATCTGAGTCGCGCCGATTGCTGCTTGAACCCTGAAATCCACCCTTTTTCTGCTCATAATTCTCTTCAAACCTTGAGCCAGTAGATTTATCTCTGTGTCGAAGTCATCATCTAACTCCCAATCAGTATTTTCCACCACCCTTTTTGCCTTCAAAGCAAGATCTTTTCTTTCAAGAGAAATACCATCCAATGATTGTTCTTTCATCTTGCTTTCATGGACGATTAAATCAGAACACAATTCTTCAAAAGACACCGTCGATACTTTGTCCATCTTTTCCAGCATCGAGGTATAATTCAACCAGTCTTTAGTAAGCGATTCCAAAAATCTCTCATTAGTCTGTTCATTCGTAAGCGATGCACCCACTGTCTTGATTTCGATTAAAATCTGATTGAATCTCTCAATCACAGCAACCAACGTTTCTCCTTCAGCCATCTTAAAGTTATTGAATTCTCTCTTATACTGTTTCTCTTTTGCTTTTCGAATAGACTCAGTACCTTGATATGCTATCTTAAGAAAATCCCACACACCTTTCGCTGTTTGAATACCGAGAACTCTTCCTTGATCTTCATCCGAGAGAGACGATACGAGAATCCGCAGAGCTTGTTTGTTCTTGCTGAGTAATTTCTCATCATCCTCTGTCCACTGTTCTTCAGGCTTATCCTGAATATTCCCTTCCACGGTGACGGTGGGTTTGAAATCGCCTTTAGTAACTACCTTCCAAACTTTGTAGTCAACGGACATTAGTTGAGCTTCCATCTGCTCGCACCATTTGGAGTAGTTTAGCCTGGTTAACTTGGGAGCCTTGACATTGTACGAACTCATCTTCACGATCTACCTTGAAGCGTTAGCTTCGAGCAAAGGTATACCTGCTCTGATACCACTTGACAGTTCGTAACGAGACGTCCGGTTTACTCAGTCTTGAACCGAGTTCTTGGTGTTAACTAATATAAGAATGCAATCTCGATGTAGAAGAAAACTCAGCCACTAATATATATTAATAGCGTGAAAAACTCCTCACCTGATCTGTTCAACACCTTGAACAATCACTCACTAATCTATCACTCTTCGAATGATAGTCACTCACCTCAATTCATGAATAAAGAATCACTCTCAAAACACTCAAAGGGACTCGCCGTAAAAGGGGTGTCAATCTGTTCTTGATACCCAAAAACGCAACCCTAAACTATATCTATACAGTGTATATATACAAAGGAATAATAAGTAAACAAACTCCCCAACAATAATGAGAACTTAGGAAAATATATCTCCTTCTTCAATGGTACCGAGAATAAAGGGAGATATATATTTAAAGGAATCTTAACAAACTATCGCAGCATATAACGTCACGTGAACAGCTCCGCTTTCTGTTGTAGTCAAGATGACTTTAACCAAGATCGATCATATGCTAAGTACAAGACCGGCACTGCATATTTGTCACACATCAAAAACTATAAGTATGTGTCGCCCATAAACATTTACAGTGCATAACACTAAACATAGTCAGCTACGCATTCTACAATAAAAAACAAACCGGCGAATTGAACAAACAAACTGAGATGGCAATTCCACACTTTACAAGTAATCTTTTAGAGATGAAGTTCCAATGAAAGAGTTACAAGGTAAGGGGAGGTCACTGCACCATACCTTTGTCCATCTCCAGGTACCTAACTTGGTATGCAGCACAATGCGTTCAATATCACATGCCTCACCCTTGAAGATTGCACTATTACGCTGCATCCAAATGTAGTACACACAGTAGCAAAAAGTAGATTTCCAAACCCTCTTTGCCTTACTTGTCAAAGGGAGTGCAAACCAATCCTTATAGATTTCCTCAACTTGATCCTTGAAGTGAAAAGACACATTCCACCATCTCAAAATAAGTGCCCAAACTTTCAAAATTCTAGGGCAATGGAACAAAACATGCTCCACGCCCTTCATTACGCGCCTGCACCATGGGCACAAGCTTTGCCCCAAAGGTATGATATCTCTCTCAAAGAGGAGTTCCCGAGTTACTAAACGCCTTATGAGGGTAAACCAAAGGGTCATGCCTATTCTTGGTTCACAAAGACCTTTCCAGATTTGGTTAATACCTTCAGGCAAGATATTAGAAGTATCCATGTTCACCGCATAAAAAGAAGAGGTTATTTCCTTTGTGATTGAACAATTACCTCTAGAAGACCATGCGCACTCATCCGGGGCATGTGTAGATGATGGCGTGCTGGTTAGTGCTTCATACATTTGAGCAGCTACTTCTTCCTCATAAGCAAATAGGTTACGACGCCATTGGAAGCACCACTCCCAACAATCATTTTCCCATGATCCCATCTGGGCTACTGTACAATGTTGCTGCAAACTTATGTGATACAACCGGGGGAATCTGGTTTGGAGCGCTCCAGCATTGGTCCAGTTGTCATGCCAAAACATAGCATCCTGCCCATTATTCAGAGCAATTTGAACCTTCTCTTCAAGGAGTGACTGAATGTGAGGGTTTCTTGTTGTGGCTCTTACAATCGATGCCCATGGCCCCCTACATCGGGCTGCCCTTCCATTCAATTCACCTGTGTGCAAGCCATCCCTCATGTGATATATTGATTACTACTCTTTTCCATAGGGGTTTGGAGTTTGTTGCATAGCTACACCGCCACTTGGCTAGGAAGGCCAAATTTTTAAGTTGTAGGTTTGTAAAACCCAGGCCTCCTTCATCCTTTGGCTTCGCCATTCTTTTCCAAGAGGTAGGTGTGAGGAATGTTTTCTTGTTCTTGCCCCAGAAGAACTGTCTCTGGATGGATGTGAGTTCCTTTCTTACAACAGATGGGATTACAAAGAGACTTGTATAGTATAGTGGAATAGACTCAAGCACAGATCTAACAAGGACTGCACAACCCGATTTTGAGAGGCTTGCAGCCTTCCATGTTGCCAACCTTGTTTTGACTTTTTGGATGACCGGTTGCCATGTACTTGATTTTCTTACATTTGCTCCTAGGGGGCAACCTAGGTATGTGCTTGGTAGGCTTCCCACTTGGCATTGAAAGATATTTGCTACTCTGTGTGATTCTTCCGCGGTTGCATTGATACAAAAGGCCCTTGACTTTTCCAAGTTGATCCTTAAACCACTCATTTCCGTAAAAAATATGAGAATTCTTTGTAGGTGCACAAGTTCCTCCAGGTTCAATTCACTAAAGAGCATGATATCATCCGCAAACTGAAGGTGAGTTACCCTAACTTGTCTTGCACCTATCTTCAGCCCCGAGAAGCTATGTTGTGCAACTGCTGCTTGTATTAACCAGTTTAGTACAACTCTATTTATTCTATCTAAAATCAAAATATACATAAATCTGTTTTTAACAAACCGAGTCATGTCAAGATTTGATGTATAGAAGACACTACTTTGTAAGAGTTAGCATGGTTCATCGCATTCCCATTCTTTGTAAATAAGTATGAAATATACACACTAGATATTTCCGGTAACGGCCTAGTCCACTGTTGATCAACAATGTTCTCTTTTCATAAAAAAAATGATTGAAGGAGGGGGAACATAGACGCAGACATTAGTAGCCAAAAAGTCAACCATATAGATTCAGTGTACCGTATCCTCTTGTATTGTTCTTTCTAGTTTCTATACAGCTGGGAGTGAGCAAAGGCCGATCAGAGAGGACCCGGCTCTGGTGACAGATACGCGTATTAATTTCGCAAATTCCGGTTTCGTGAACAGAGGAACGTGCATGGGTAGGTGAGAGTCACGCAACGATATTAATGTGTATATATATTTGAAAATAAATATATTTATATATGTATTGTCCATGCAATGCAATGTATACAACTTATTTCTGCAGTAGACGCGTACATATACAGGGGCGGAGCCAAAAATTAATTATTAATAGGGGATCACCAATATGTTAAAAACATTATATTTAGTTATATATATTAATGGTATGTAACAAAATTTCAATTATTTAAATATACATTTTGATTTATATGTAAATTGTCAAAGATATTTAGTATCATAGAAGGAATAGTATATTAAGAAATAAAAAATCACTATTATATAACAAAAATGTCAAACAAGAACAACAAAGTAAACCATGAAATGATAGCAAGTCTTCAAAACATGTACAATAATCCAAGAAAAATACTTCATCCTGTTTCAAATAAAGAATATTTTTAGCTGTTGACAATTTCGCTTTTAAATTTTTGCATTATAAATTGAATTATATTAAAAAATAGAATGTGATAGACAAGACGAGGGGTAGAGACGAAAATTATAGGAGTTGAACATGCTGAAACATCTATCATTTTAAAAATAATGAAATGACCTATTTATTGAGAATAAACACCTTAAAAAATGTAGCAAATATCAAAACTGGCTCTCTAATTGACAAAAAATTCTATATATTTTTTAAATTAGTAAACAAGCATTTGTGTTAATCATCAAATATTAAACAGTCGAGTGGAAACAATGAAAATGAGATACTACAAAAGAAGTTCTATTAAGCTACATGGCCTAATTTTTGTAAAAGTACTAATATACTGTAAAAAATTGTATTTAAAACAAAATCATAAATACAATCATCTAAGAGATAGCTCAAAAAGAATTTGGTTAATAAAATCAACCATTGATTTGAAAGTACTTAAACAATCTAATCGGTAAGGTAATCAGCAGAAACTAAAAATTAAGGACTTGCACTTAGTAAGGAAGTATTTGAATGGAAGTGATTAGATTAGAAACAACATAAAATATGATTAAATAGTTACCGTTATTGATAAATAATTGACATCTAATATATTTAATTTACATGATAATTATTTTTAATTTTGTAAAATGTCATTATTTATTGTCATTCATATGAGTAATCTAACATATACACTTTCAATTTTTTTCTCAAAAAGTTAGGGGGCCAAGGCCCCCTAATGTTATATGTGGCTCCGCCACTGTACATATATGTTTAATGTACACTACTAGGGAAATGGTCTACGGCAACAGTTTTTTTTTACTTTTTGCAACGCATTTATGCGTTGTCAGGGTTTTTACCAACGCATAACAAAGCGTTGTGTTAGATCGCGTTGCCAGGTGCTATTGCAACGCATTTTTAAAGTGTTGGTACAGATAGGAAATATGCGTTGTCATTGCTCGCAACGCTTTTGCCAACACATTTTAAGTGTTGTCACTTGACATCTTCATTTCCTTTCTGGCAGCACTCTCGCAACGCTCTTACAACACTCTCGCAACGCTCTTACAACACTCTCGTAACGCTCTTACAACACTCTCGCAACACCCTTCCAACAGTCTCACAACACTCTCGCAACAGTCTCATAACACTCTCACAACACTCTCGCAACGCTCTAGCAACACTCTCACAACGCTCTAGTAACACTCCCGCAACACTTACACAACACTCCCGCAACACTTTCACAGCACTTTCACAACACTTAGACACACCCAGCACTGCACTTTCCCAGCACTCTCACTTTTCTCCCTACACTCTTTCAACACTTACCCTACACATTCTCCAATATACACATTAAGAATAAATAGCAAGTAAAAATGTAACTAATTTGATTACAAAATCAAGAAACATTGTTGCATTTCATTGATATCCAATTACATCCAAGTTCAACTTCAAAACATATAAACATAATTCATAAAAGAGTAGTATTTTAAGAATGAAATTCACCTTCTCAAATAAATTCACATCTATTTCTTATTCATTAAACCAGATAAACAAAAGGTAAATATGTCCTTGCTTCTTCATCATATCTCACACCAGAATGATCATTGTTTTGCTTCAATGTATCAGCTAGCATATATCCAAATTCATCAGCTCCAATCTGAGATATTGTAATGATGAAACAGAAGAAAATAGCAAATGAATCAGAATAGAATAGAATATTTGATCACCGAACAGATACAACAATCATTATCTATTACTTCTAGTATATGATTTTTCATTGCTTCGTTCCACATAATTAGCTTATAAGCTCCTGATATATATAATAGTCATAATAAAAGAATTGTGTGTGGGTGTCTCATCATATCATGTATGCACAATCCCATCATTAATTACTTAGCCGGTGATTCAGGGCCGACAACACTTATATAGAAAATGCGTGATGATGGTAAGTAAATATTACAGAGAGAAGTGGAGGAAGGCTATACCTCTATCTATATGTATATATATTTCTTGAGGTGCTACACATATACAACATGAGACTTTTACAAATTATTTGTCGCTCTGTAGGACTTAGAAAGTCTTCCACATAAATAGTACCCTCGAAATTGATTTAACTGAATACCGCAGCAAACTTACCAACAGCAACTTTTGTCAGTCCAGGAAGATCTATGAGTGTCAAGTTCACAACTGCAAAAAAGAAAAACATGGAATGAAAATGGATTCAACATACTAGGCCGGCGACAAAAAACAGTACATGGATCAATTACGCTACTTGTTAACTGCTATGATGACATAATCAAATCCTCAGATTTAGGAAGCCAATATGTTAGAAACATACAAGTAAGATGATGCAACTCAAGAAATTTAATCACGAAAAAGCAAAAAAAAAACTTAATCTCAGATCCATAATATGTGTGGATGAAGTCAATTTTTTACCATCCCCAACAGCTATATTTGTGGCAATTGCTACCTGCTTTATAAGTTCTGCACCAATGTTCTTTTTTATATCATTAAAAGTAATGCTCTTGGCAACTGTAACACCATCCTTAGTGACCTTAGGACCTTATAATCTCTCTCAGTTTCCATCCCTATGTAAGTCAAGCAGTGAAGAAGTAAACAATAAATAAATGAAAAAAAATAGTAACACAACCAAGGAACCAATATGATTGAGCAACTCCAAGTCTCTTGTAACAAAACGACACATACAAGTGAATATAACTATCTGCAGTTAGCTTGAAATTCAGATATTAACTAAAAGACATAGCAGGGAACAAAAAGAGTGGTGCAAGAGGTGTAAGAGTGGTGCAAGAGTAACCATGACCTAATGCCCCGTATTGAAAAGGTGTTCCATATTACAGAAAAAAAATCTAGCAATGAGTCAATGAAACAGGAACAATGACCGCCTATGTGAAGAACCAAGTTTCTTACGCATAACTACTCCCAGACTAAAGCTAATTTAACATCAAGTAGTGATTTCCCATAAAAGAAAACCACATTGTGAAAATACTTTTCGTACCTGAGTAGTTGATGAGGCGCCCACCACTCTAAATCACAGACAATACTTTGTCCAATAGCAGAAAAATGTTCGAGCTGAGAATGGTAAAATGAGAGGACTGCAGAGTTAGTTGAGATTACATAACTTTCTCCATAAATTCAAACTCAGCAAACAAGTACAAATCAAGTAAACAATCACAAGCCAAGGAAACTAATGAATGATTCAATCGGTCACAAGTTCATACATTTCAACATATCAAAAAGAAATTCACAGAGATTTCTCATGGCGCGCAATACAAACAGAAAATAGTATCACCTGTACGTATTCCTTAATTCGTTTACGACATTGGACAATAGAAACGCTGAAGAAATACTACCGACTAGATGGACGAAATAGGGAAATACTCACAATTAGTAGCTAGTTTTCTGACAAGAGAGCTAGGGATTGAAAGTTCTCCGTCCATTGATCTCGGGTCATGTGAGTTCGTTTCTTGTAAGGAGGCGCAAAACAATGTCTGTGCGAAATAAATTTAGGACTCAGATTGGAAGAACAAAGACCTCCAAGCCACGAACAGAGACATAACAATTAACAAATTCAAAATTCTTCACATGTAGGTTCATTGCAAGGATACAGAAAATTGCAATTATGTAAGGAAGGATGATTGAAGGAGTCGCGAATCGAGGTAGAGAAAATCGCAACTGAAATAGAGATATTTGGACTTTGCAGAGCAAGTTGAATTTACAAACGAAACCACCAACATTAAGAACCTAGACATTATTGAAACAGAGAGTGTAGCGCGATGAAGAGGAGAAATGACAAGAGATATTCGTTACTTGCGGCGGTAGTGGCAAGACGACCAGAGAGTGCAGCGTGATGGCCGGAGATATGTGTAGCGGCGGTGAGTGGCAGACGACCGAGGAGAGTCAGAGTGATGACCGAAGATAGTGTAGCGGCGGTGTGAGTGACGAGACGACCGCAGGGTGAGCGAAAGAGGTAGTAGAAGGGCACCTAGCAGCAGGTTTTAGTTTTGGAAAAAAGAATAGCCCTCGGAGATAACCGTACATTTTTTCAATTTGACAACACTAAAAGAAAAGTGACGGAAATATTATAACCGTTAGTAAAATTACTTTAACAAAAAGTGTTTATATATAAATGTGTTGTTATTAAAGTGTTGGTACATACCATTTCCCTAGTAGTGGTAATTGATTTATCAATCACTTAATTTGTAATATAAGAGTTATATTCTTCTTAAAAAAACAGAGTTATTCGTAATTAAGCTAGTAAATTATAATGTATTCAAATACTAGAGATTTCATCTAAGATATTTAAACTCATCCAATATAAATTTAAAATTACCTTTTTTAAAATTATCTTTTATACCACGAGCATCCTAGTTAATTGACAGTTGAACGATGAACTCAAAATACACTAATATAAAACAGACCACTTTCGAAACTGCCGAAAATATAAGACACAAGAGAACGTTAATTAGAATAGAAGTTTGAAAATTCTCGGTCGTTCTATGTAGAAACCGCCGAAAATATGTAAAAAATATGACAATTTTCGGTGGTTCTTAAGAATAAACCGCTGGAAATATGACAATATCTTTCCTTTACTAATTTTTGGCTGTTTCTACATAACCACCAATTTTTTTTGATTTTTGTTTATAATCCCACATCTGTCACACAAGTTGTAAAAAATACATCCAGATATACCCACATATCTCTCTACATCACATGTTAGAGGATGTCATCCCTCTTTGTAGCAAAATTGCCAACAAAACAAAATAATGATCAAATGGTCACAATGACCATATACATACGATTCAAATGGTCACAATGACCATATACCACACTTCAAATTGTCACCATGACCATATACGTACACAACTATCCAAATGGTCACTATGGTACTAAAAATGGTCATCTTTCACAACTTAGCCATAAACGTCTACACAAAGTTCTAAATAAATAATTTGAAAATACAAAGTGAAACATCAAACCAAATTCACGTAGAGGAACTCCGCCCAATCCTCTAGCATGCCATTGATGGTTTCTTTGGTATAGTCTCCAACACTAGAGAAAATCTTTGAAGAACAAAACAAGACAAAATTAGTTAAACATTAAATAATTACATTAGTAGTTGAAAAATACATATAACTACGATACGGGTCCCCATATGACCAAATAGGGTGATTATGTCATGCATATACCTCATGACATAATACTCACATTTCGAACTCCCAGGTTGATGTGGACACTTAAACACAGTAAAAAAACAAACCAACACTTACATAAGACGTATGTAAGTGATGGCAACCTATCAATGATAAGCAATGTATAAGTGATGACGTATGTACCTTTACTGAAATCCACGGGACAGCTCCTTTCAACCTTACCCCACGTTCCGTCATCATAACAATTTGATATACACTGCACAATTAGTATCATAAACATACATTATTTATATTTGGATATGCACAATAAAAATAAGTTAAATGAAAGAAGTTGAAATACATAAAGTAGTGGTTCATAAAGTACCCACATGTTAAGGTGTGGCTTTATCTTGATGTCTCTCGAATGTCCGACTTGAAAAGAATCAAGAAATAGTATTCGCGTATGATCCAGACACAACACCAATAGAACCCAATGGCCACTGTATAATACCACAACACTAACATGTCATTAATATCAAAATCAATAACTACAACATTTATTCAATTAAAATGATAAACAAAAGTTATTACCTATGATGATATGGTAGCATAAGATATTTCTTATTCGTTCTGATGCTGTTAGTGATCGCACACTGCAAGTAGTTCTTACACGACTCTAAATCACACCTCAAAGCAGTGTATAGCCCTTTTTCAAGACAACAAAAATCCATACCGGATAAGCGCAAAAGATTACATTTTATCATGCAAAAATTGTTCATAAATTAAAAGATATGATAAGTAACATTGTTCAGGACATCAATTTATAACATTATTAGAAACAAAACTAATACTTACAGAATGTATGAGTGCATCATTGTGGTAGTCACCCAGTCAGATTTCATGACGTCCTTCACATCGGTCTTGTACATGTCGACTTCTACGCCGTTTGGGTAGTGAAGTGAGGTCATCATCAAAACTAAGCAAGATAGAATTTATGCCCTCTGGGAAGTCACGGACTATGTCTTACAAGGATTTCATGTTTGGCCCCAAGTGTGCCAATATGAAATCATTCACCAAGTTTTCTTTCCGAACAACATTGGTGGATGATTTGTATTCAGAAGATTTAGCAAGCTTTGACTTCTTTTTGTCAGGAGACACAATTTTCTTTTTATTGCATATTCACAACCGACATACAACACTAGTCATGAACTGAGCATCCACACATACTAAACTCATATAATTAACAACAATAACTATATTAGTGGTTTGTATTAGGCTTACCTTAACAAACTTCTGAATCAGACGAACAGGCCACTGAACAAATGCACCCTTTGCTGAACGAACTGTACTATACTCGTGCTGAGGTACTGGGAGTTCTAGATCAGGACACTGATAGTCAGTTATGTCCACAGAGACTCTCCCATGATAAGGTTGCAGTGGCTTCCCATGAGTCTTGTCATTCGGGCCTGATGAGTACACTCTTCCATATGCGACAAAGATATCTCCATTGTTGTATGGGAGTAGAAGATTATAGTTTATCGTTTCATACTATTTCATTAGATTAATAGATGATTAAAATACGAAATATGTAGCAAAAGATATGACAAGTAATAAAACCATCAAACATAACAAAAATTACCTGTACATATGCGTAATGATACTCGTCATTAGACTCAACGCTTGTATACAGTTCAGTAGGAGTAGCATCGTCATTACTTAGGAATGACAAAGGATCAATCTAATAACTGGGGTAAGAAGGATCATCAGGAGGAGCATATGGTTGGGGTGCAACACTACCTTGACGTAATTCAGCAAGGACCTCCATCTTCCACTGCTCTCTCATATCATTAATGACACGCATATGCTCCTTATATAAGATCGTTGGTCCTTGACTACTTCCTTTCCTTGACTCAGGGTTTCCAAAAAACAGTTCTTATTCCTATGTTAATCCCCTCAAACCCCATTGATCGGCATGGATGATCTTTCTTTCCTAGCGCACGAGACAACTGATCATCATGTCAATCAGGAGCCCAAGTCCCTTGTGTGACTTGCTCATTCAGCTCACCCTTTAGAATTAAATGCATAAAAGACTTATAATAAATTTTAAGATTGTAAAACTGAATTTGAGGATAAATTTAAAAGTTAAGAAAACTTACCATATTGTCTACAACTTCCTTCGTCTTCTCAAAGGGGTATAAACGCTCTCCAGTTTTAGGATATTTCTAGTGCGTGAAAGCTTCCAGAAGGTACCTCGTAGCTGGTGCTCATTCATAGTGCTCCTATCCGATGGCAAATCCCCTTCTGCCACCCATTCAGGCACTCTTCTGTTAGCCCCTATGGCACGGAGCACGTGACAATATTCATTCTTCTTCACATTCGCTGATTGATTGTCATGATACTCCTGTTATCAAATAAAACATATAATCAACATGAAAAATATATATACATATACATATATAAATATATATATATAACAGGTAATTACTTCCTCCGTCCCTTATTGACCTTTCTGTTTGCTTTTTGGCACGTTTTCCACTTCAATATTAAACGTAAAAGATAAAATAACTTTATAAAACAAATTTCTACAACATATAGTTTTTTACATAAGGATTCTATTGCAAAACTTATATTTGTAAAATTATGTTATCTTACATGTTAAATACTGAAGTCAAACGACATGCCCAAATAGTGGATGAGAAGGTCAAATAGGGACGGAGGGAGTATTTATATAACATATACATATATAAAAATATATAACAATTAATTATTTAAGAGTTAGTACCTTCGTCTCAATCTTCTTGTCATAGAACTGCTGCCACTTCTCTTGGGTTATTGGTGTGTAGATCTCCCAAGGCTGGCGTGTGTCGTTGTCAGGCCTCTTTAGCTTCTTGGTGATGAACCACTTGACCAAATCGCCCGTATGATCTGAATTTTTTTTGTGCATCATCTCTTTGACCATGTTGTAGTCCTGACTTTCTGTAGGTATTTGTATCGTTTTTGCATATTACCATAAATGAAACAAATGTTAGTTATGGATACGTACAAGTTGCACTAAAAAACTACTTTAACTATTGTTATTTACCTGTACGATCTCAAACATCTGCTTCTTCAGTCCCTCATCAACCTGAGCCCAGCTGAGAGTGATATAACAATACTCTCGCACTATGATGCCAATCTCAGTAGTGAAGTTTCCAGTCCATTCCCCAGTCGGCTATAGATACTCATTGAACTGTAAAGGCTTTGACTCTATCTTTTTGTCCTTTATAGCTTTCGTAAGACCTCGAGTTTTACGTTTTTCTTCATAGCAAGGACTATGCTCACAATCTTGGTAACCGGTTTGGCACCTTCATGGAATTCGAAGGAAATGAATCCCCGTCTGACGGTGACTTCCTAAGGGTTAAAGTTATGGTTAGTGTTAAGCAACCAATCTTGCAATGCCTAATGATCTCTGTTGAAGGTGTTGAGTCTACCTTGCGGGTATCATATGAACAAATACCACCGATTTGCATCAAGTGTGGTCTGTTTTGTGCACACTACTAGGGATTGCCAAGCCCATCTTGACCTCCCTACGGGAGTGCATCCTTATGGCCCCTGGCTCCGTACTTCACGTCTACGTATGGGGAGAGGCTCCTTGCCTAAGGAGAACCTGGAGGCTTGGAGGTTTTTTTGTGGGTTAGCGACAAGAAAACAACACGAGGATCCATGTCATAGCTCCAACGAACTACGCGAGACCTTCAACGAAAGACAACATATATATGATTCGAGCTCATCTCCTTCCTCGGACCCCCCCACGCTTAGTAGGGTAAGACGCCTTTCGAAACCCTGGATTGTGCCATTGAGAAAAAGCACAATTTCAATCAGGTCCTAC